>NQII01000008.1:2814804-2896086 GCA_002778355.1 Clitarchus hookeri
AACGCGTGAACCGAATTTCATCATACTCGGTACACATATAGTACTAAGTAAGGAAACTTGACTTTTATAGTTTTTCGTCCACGCCGAGCACTTACTTTTAAATGGTGGTCATCAAAAAATTTAGGGTGGTATGTCATATCTCGGAAACCATTCAACCGAATTAAACCAGACTGTGTATACTGACAGCACAAGTAGTAAGCATTAAATTAAGAGGTAAATATTATTAGTCCGCCATTTTTAAAGAAAGCGTAACATGAAAAAATAAAGCTTTTATTCATGTTATATATCGAAAAAATATCCAACCAATTTTTGCCCAATTTGGCACGTAAGTAACACTATGATAGGCCATGTGAATGTAAATAATTGAACTTAATTAGGCACTTATTTTCAAAATCGTGGCCATACCAAATTTTTTGTGTATTTTGTTTGACTACTATACCGTTTGACAAATCAGAACCAAATTTTGTATGCTGACAGTATCTATTACAAGCATCATGTAAACTAAAAACTACAAATTTTGTCCACACTTTGTAAGATAACACTACATAAATTAATAAAGTTTTTGCATAATATCTTGGGAAACAATTGACAGGTTTCTACCACATATGGCAAACAAGTAGTACTGCTGCAGTTTATATATACAAATATGTTTCAAGTATGTCAAACACTTTTTCAAAATTGTGACCATTTGCAATTTTAGCATAGTATGATGTACCTTCGAAACTATGTAAGCAATTCTAACTTAACTTTGTGTTATATAAAACAAACATAAAATGTATTTAACGGAGCCTCTTTTTCCTCAATTTGGTAAGATAGTGCCACACAAATAAATTATACTTTTGTCATATCTCGGGCAACAATTGACCGATTCCTATCAAATATTGCAAAAAGGTAGTAATGCAGTAAGTGATGTTAACTGATATGTTTTAGGTATGTCAGACTTTTATTTTGAAAATGGCGGCCATATAGCTATTTTAGTTTTTTGTGCTATATCGTCGAAACTGTGTAATTAAGTCTAAAGAAACTTTGTATATTCGCTGCATAAATAACAACCATCAAATGTGTCCAAGCAAAATCTCTCTTGTCCGCCATTTTGTAAAATATCTTTACATACCAACTTTAAATTACGAAATATCTCCGAAAAAACCACACATTTCTACCAAATTTGGAAAACTATTAAACTATGGCAGGCCATGTAAACTGATAATCTTTGAAAGGGTCAGACACATATTTTAAAAATGGTGGCCATACAAACATTTTTAGCTCACAATGTATATCTATGAACAACCAAATAAATTTCAACTTAACTTTGTATGTGGACAGCCACAATTATATCCATAAAAATGGTCTGTGCAAAACCAAATTTCGCCGTCATTTTGTAAAATAGCCCCACATTAAAAATACTGTTTTTATGTTGTTTCTCGAAAAATTATCAACCGATTTATTTCTAATTTTGGCGAAGAAGTTGTACTGTGGTAGACCATTTTAATTTATATGTTTTAAGTGTGTAAGTTTCTTATTTTCCGAATGGTGCCTATACAATAATTTCAGCTTAGTGTGTTTTATATCTACGAAAAAAATTAACAGATTTGAATTGAACTTTGTACAGGTTGAGTATAAAATAATACCCCAAATTTGAAGGTATATAATATCAAAACCAAACAACCTACAACCTTGATTGACCAATCTAATGAACTGTGGAACCATGAAGTTTGTTTACCATAAATTCATTAATGTTCAATGTGACCACCTAGAGCGGCCCGAACGACATCTACGCGATAATCAAACTCGTTCCACACTCTTGTCAGCATGTCCGGTGTTACGGTTTGGATGGCGTCCGTAATTTTCGTTTCAGGTTAGTGAATCCTTTTTTCATAACATTAGACTGATTACATCCGAAGTTGATGCTCCGAATCCTACCTCCGTAATGCAGTTAATTGTAAGCTATCCTAATTTTACGAGTTTTTCTGAATTCGAATCCCGGTTAATTGATGTCAAAGATTTCGCCTACCTACCATCTAAGCTTTCAACAGCTTCACTAAAGTTTATTTGCACCCATGTAGAGGAAAGTACAATCATTAGTTATCAGTAACTTGTTGTTATTCAAGAGAATTATATTTTTCGCAGGTGGTGGCAGCCACATTACCACCCCCTCACCAACCACTCCTCAGTCTAACGTGAGCCAGATTATTATCTTTTGTACTCAAATACTGTTTTATACCACTCTTAGTCATGTATGTGGCCAGATTTGACAATTCCAAAATATGTCCGAAATAATGAAATGGCCATAAACTGATGTTTTCACAACACTATTATATGCTCTGATAGGCATATGCCTACTGGCACATAATAAATGCATTTTGGACGCATCTAAGTCATTTTTCGGTATTTCCGAATTTTTCCAAACTTTTCACTTTTTTGGAATAACGTGTGAAATCACTGTTTGTGATACATGGGACATGCAACATGGATGGTTTTCAATGAAATTTTAAGTAGTAACTGTAACAGATCGTGTTTTTTTTTGTTTTTAACAAATTATGTTCATTTCTATGTACTTAGCAGGTCCCATAGTTCCTTTTTGCAGAAACGAACATTTAATTTCCATTATCTACAAAGCCGTTTTTTCATAAAAAGGATTAACTCACATTCATTATGTGCCAGTATGCATGATTCTATTAGAGCATAAAACAGTGTTGTGAAAACATCGTTGTTCGCTATTTTGTTTATTTGGAAAAATTATGAAATGTTAAAAACTGGCCACATACATAAACAAAAGTGGCATAAAGTAGTATTTTAGTACAAATGAAAATAACCTGACTTAACCCAGTGTAACCTAACATAACATAATGCTAGGGTTCAATGTAAAATGAAAATTGTATTAAATATAATAAGGTTAAAATTTAATCAATGTTGACTCATGCATAAAGGAACTAATATGTCCTACTTAGTACGTAAAGAGAATGACACAAATGGTAAAAAAAAAAAAACTCCAAAACACACGATATCTGATACAGTAATTATTTTTAATTGCACAGAAAAGCATCCATAATGAATGGTCCGTGAACCACAAATAGTGATTTCACATGTTACAAAAAAAAATAAAAAATTTCGAATTAAAAAAACAAAACAAAAAGGGTTTAAATGTACAAAAAACATCAGCATACTGTACAAGTGTTTAATGTTGACTTATGCAAAAAGGAACTACACGCCCTTCTAAGTAAACATCATTTNAAAAAATTTCGAATTAAAAAAACAAAACAAAAAGGGTTTAAATGTACAAAAATCATCAGCATACTGTACAAGTGTTTAATGTTGACTTATGCAAAAAGGAACTACACGCCCTTCTAAGTAAACATCATTTACATATGTATTACAACGCAACTTTATCCAACTATGCTAACAAAATGCAAAAGGTGGCTATATACATATATATATATATATATATATATTAGAAACTTTCAAACTAACCAAAAATTTGCTAGCTAAGTGCCAAATGGTTACCAAATATTTGGATTCCAAATTTGCAAACTTCCCAGTCATTTGCCAACCACTGGGACAACATTTTTAGCTGATAGGTATTTATTTCATTGCTATAATACTCATTGTAGTACATATATCATGTTATACTATGTAGATCTGTTAGCATTATGTTAAACTGTCAGTATCTTAGTTAGTGGTGGCGTTGTTGCAGTACAGGCCAGACCCACCTCTGACACAGGATGAGTGGCATTGCGACGCTACCTGTAACATTGGCAGGAGCTGCAGTGAATGCTGCCTCCAGCGTGGCTTGGTTTATACCTATGCTGATGGCAGCAATCGCCTACTTCCACTACGAGCTCCTGGACCCGGAGTCAAGACCCATAGACATCGACACGGAACTTCTAAGTTCTCAGTACGACTTTATTGTAGTGGGCGCTGGATCTGCAGGTAAATTATCCCATTTTACTTTACGATCCACAGTTCAAAATTCACTTGCAATTATTTTCATTTACAATAATATTATAATCCTTATGTAATCAGAGTTATAATCGCATCTCTAAGCTAAGATCCAAATAATGTAATTTTATCGCAGTAAGCCCAAAGCACAAAGACTTTGAGAGTTTCAGGATTTGAAAACTAACCCCGATTTAAATGATGCTGCCAAATG
Organism: Clitarchus hookeri; assembly: GCA_002778355.1. Lineage (NCBI taxonomy): Eukaryota > Metazoa > Arthropoda > Insecta > Phasmatodea > Phasmatidae > Clitarchus > Clitarchus hookeri. The sequence goes on from NQII01000008.1 coordinate 2,818,952, forward strand.
ATTTGTTGTATTCATACAAAACAGAAATACACTGTCATAAAAATATTGAATATGTTAAATAAAGGAAGAATGACAGTATTGGGATACTATATTGATAAGCTAGTAGGGTGTGAAGATTGACATGAAGATATGATATTAATCTGTATTCCATGATTGCTTACTGGAAGAGATATTTGAAGTACCAAAATTACTACAAGGTTTTTTTTTCGGTAAGAAAAAAAAACTTTAATTGCTTAGTATCCAACCTAGGTCGCCACATAAATCTTATCAATAGCGATTGCTTGAAACTTTATTACAGTGGCGTAAAAGCATATGCACAAACATAAATAAGTTCCATAACTCGAGTTGGTTTCCAAGTCAAGAACTTCATAACTCACTCTAAAATTACATTCATCATGTACAAATTAACTTTAGTATTTAGTCTGCATTCCCATATCAACTTGATGTGTCAAATGTTCCTGCGTCGTTTCAATAAGAGTCTCCTAACCCTTTCTTGCATAAAGGTCAAAAGTAAGGGCAGGCGAGTAATGTATTCTCTGTCTCTTATAAACTGGGCAGATTCTGACAGTCAGTGAGTGGCAAATTGACGTATATGAAACAAACAAAGTGCCATTTACAAAATCTTGTAACAGCTGATGCACGAACGAGCAAAAGTTAATATTGCATTGGTTATTCTGAGTGCACTGCCGACGCATATTACAGTAGCAGAAAATACGCGATAAGAAAGAGTGCCTAGATTAATTAACACATTTTATTTTATGTGGTCATGAAAAGGCGGTTTTTAGTGTTATAAACTAAACTTCGTGTTAAAGTAGAAATGTATAGGTGTTCAAAATGAAAGGGACATTAAAACGATCCATATCCAAATGAAACGCAATTTCAAAACCTTTTTTCCCGTATTATCTACCTCTCCAACCCCGTTTTACTTACATGCTTGATATTAATTACAAAAGTATACAGAAATATTGCATAATATTGTTGAATTATTATTTCTAATAATTTGACAAAATATATTTCAAATTCGTGTCATTCCGAGCTAGTAATTGAACAGTCAACTTTAAAAAGATGCGATCTATTGAGTAAAAGAAGCGGCTCACACCACCTCACTCTGACATGTTGTGCGCGCCATCTATCGGATCTTTTCCGAAGCATTGCCAACCAGAAAAGAATAGTGCTCGTATGCAATATATAAGAAATTTAACAACAGATACCAATAGTTTTATTTTTCGCGAGCTCTGCATAATTTTTAAAGTAACATATATTTCGTGTACAGCGATTTTGAGTACTAGTAATTTATATTCGGCAGGTAATCGTTCGTCTACATAAATTATACGTTATATTGTTCTCCGAATACCCATTTCCTTGTTTCCGAAGAAAGTGGGACATGCGTGAATAGTGTTTGAGCAATTCTAACGTTATTCCACCTCACATATTTCCAACTCGAATATATTAGCTATAACGTCCAATGTGTGATATAAAACAATAAAAGAGAATGACTAATATCGAAAACATGCTGAAAATGTGATGTTTAAGACCTTGATGCATAAAGTGCTTTAGCCTGCATGCACAATTTTTTGTAGTTGATAAATTAAAATTAGTGATTTAGATTTTTGACATATAGCATAACTTTACTAATTAATAATTTTAATACATTTTTTGTAACTACTAAATTCTAAATTAATTATTTATATGTTTGCCTTTCAACATAAAAGTTTTCTGTTTAATGAATTATGTACACATTACTATTACTACAATCGCAGCTACGTATTTCTGAGTAGCAAGTTTGCCTAAAACGTCCCACGAACAGTACATTGACAAGGGGATCAGCTGATAATGATAGCATGAAAATAAACAACATCGTTGCCATGTGGCCGATCATCTGGTGGCGGAAGGATACGTAGTCAGATGTAAACAGTAACGCTATTTTCGCAGACCTGTCAGAATCTGGCAAACTTATATGAGACAGAGTATAGCAGGGACCAGGGAGTAGTATTTGTATAGAGGGGAGCTTGGCTAGTGTTTCGCGACACGCGCTGCTTGCTACACCCAAAGTTGAATACATTTGACCTCGATATTGACCTATAAATAACCAATGGATTATCTTAAACCTGAAACTCATGAAAATTACCAATGATTGCAAATAAATGTGAGAAAATTACCAAAAATCCCACCAATTAGAGAAAATTTAAAAAATTGAAACTTTTTAAAATTGTCTATTATTCTTTCTTTATATTAATTTATATGAAAGTCTTAACATGTGGGGGCCGTGGTGGCTGAGCGGTTAGACTGCTCGCTCCCCACCAAGGCGAACCGAGTTCAATCCTCGGATGAGTCACTTCCGGATTTTCGCAGGTGGGAATCGTGCCGGACGATACCACTGGTCGGTGGGTTTTCTCTGGGATCTCCCGTTTCTTCCGCCCTTACATTCCGGCGCTGCTCCATTTTCTCCTCATTTCACCCTCAAGACTTCGTTGTTAAGAGCCGCCCAAATCTCTGAACTCAACAACTTTAACATGTGGTGTACAACCTATCCTGGTTTAACCTCTATCACAAACTTTATTTGTAACAATATATGCTAGGTACACTGGTACGAAAATTTTTACAGTAAGTACACGAAATTTAGTAATAATGGCATAGTTTAGAGTGATGCCACAATGTTTGGCAGTGTAAAATATGGTATTATCTTCCTTGGATTTCTCACCTTTCAATCTAGTAACCTATGTCCTGTAAAGTATTGTGTAGTGCTAGTCTCTTTCATCAGTGTCCAAATGCTGCTAATATTACGTAATTTTCCCATCAAAGAAATTAAATCTGCCAAATTTCAAGTAACTGTTCCTACAAGCATCCAATTATAGCATATACCTCATAAAATACAGCACGGGACACTCGTAGCTTATAATTAACTAAATGTCAACAGTTCATTGAGGATATGTCATAATTTTATCGCATTTCAAGTTATCTTAATGGGCTTGGAGTGAAAGTAATGCCATTATATTACAAGTAACTCGTAAAGTTATGGTTCGTAAGTATACACGCGTGCAAGAAGGTCCAGAGCTTTGTTAACTCTAACTAGTAAATTGAGTGCTCTGTATTGTTAATCAACTCTCTTGTGATAGTATACATGTTAGTAGGTGTTCCTAGTATGTTCCTTTCGAGAATTTTTTTGTAACGCATTAACATTTTGTTTGTACGTATGTTACCAAATTTCGACAAACGGTCTTGCATACCACTTAACCATTCTCATAGAATATTTCAAAGGGTTTTACAATTTGTTTATTGTTTCAATTGTAACAGAAATTATCACAGAATAAACGAACATCGAAGTCGTGATACCAGTACAGATTGCAGAATTATTTCTGCTGTGACAGTAAAGTGTGACACAAAAATCACTGATATATGATAATTAATTATGACAAGATTACATAAACAGTGAAGCAACCGACTATCTAACAGGATATATCGTTAGGGCATTTTTACTGTGTTTGATTCAATTAAGATACTGGACAGTGCTACTCAGGGAGTACAAATAGAGATGTTATGCACAGGCTTAACAGATGTATCAGTTTTTTTTTTAGTAAAATTGAAATGAAAAGTGCTTTGAAAATGTGTGATACTCCCCTACTAAAAAATTAAATTTGTTTTCTTTCATAAAAGTTGTACAAAAATGAATTAACCAATCAATTGAAAATTTTACCTAGATAAGATATGTGATAGCTAATGACACTTCGAGAAAAAAAATCATTTTTGTCGTTTGGTAGTGAAAGTTGTTCGTCCCTAGAAATATTATATTACTACAGAAAATAACTTGCTATTAATGTGGCATGAGAATCTCGGACTTCAAAGTAACCAGCATTTCAAAACCTCTTAGAAGAGCCATGGTCTTGATTTTACAGTAGAAAATGAATTCTGTGATGGGTGTGTGATCGGAAAACATCGCTAGAATAGTTCTGTGGGGAGACGAAAATACTTCAAGGCCAGGAGAATTAATTTTTGCAGGTATTTGTGACTCAGTGCAAGCTGGGGTTTTGATTTGTTGCAATTATTATCTTGTCTTGTAGGATAATGTTTTCTTGTTATCTCCTACAAAGAAAAAATATGAATTACAATTTATCATTAAAATGGTGAAAACTCAACACGAAGAGACTGTTAAATCAATGTCAGCTGACAGTGGTAAGAAATTTCGCAATTTAGATGTGCAAAATAAAAAAAACGCCTAAAGCATTTCCTTACGGGGCCACATTCCCCACAACAATGCAGGGTGGCTGAGAGATAAAATAGAATATATGTGAAATGGCGCGATCATGGCTCTAAGTCTTTGCCTGATTAAAAAATATCCTTGGGGGGTGAAGCAATGCTTACAGCAACTGTGCTGTTCTTAACTTCTGCACAATTTTTTTCCCTTATTATTGTATATTTTCTTTATTGTTTAATTTTCCTCTCTTTATGCCAAAACCTTTCTTTCCTGGATTCCAGCATTTCCTGTTATGTAATTCATTAAAATCTATGTATATTTATGTGACTTAATAAAATGTAGGTTACTTTAGAGCAAATAGAGCAATTATAAACAAAGTAACAACATTTACCCATTTAACTGATAAAAATGTTTGAGTCTGTGTGTGCGTGCCAGTGTGTTCTGTAATAATATTTCATAAACTAGTTTATTCTTGCTTATTTTAAATTTTACTTGTTGGTCTGTAGTTAAATATCTGCTGGCACTTCTATTGTCATTGAATTCGAAAATAAGTGCAATGGTGCACAATTTATTTCCACAGGTTATAAAAAACAGAAATAAAAGGAGTAAAATTATTGGTAATATAAGGTTACAGAATCTTTGTTAATAATGAAAATTATTTGTGTAAGTAACAATTTTCGCTGTACGATGATCGACCAGTCGATCACTGCATATCCACGAGGGAACACGTCGATGATATATCTACGGGTACCTTTGGAATCTGCTGAATACATCTTTTTTTCTCTCTCTTTTCCAGCGAAATTCGACCATGTTAAGTTAAAAATAATCCATCTCTACTAATTTTTTTTATCCGCTTAAGAAATGTTGGGACCACCTTTGATAGGCCAGGAAATTTATTACTTTCAGTTCGCATATTGTTTTTGTTGTTATGAATTATGTTAAACTTACTCTTTTAACACTGTATTATATTTCCTAAGTGCTGTGTTCGTGTTTACGGCCCCGACTTCCGTTTCGGCAGGCAGACTACGAACATGGCTGTGACATGAAGGCGAAGTAGCGGCAAGCTTTCCACGATTATGTGTATATCTCCGATTTGATTTCTTAGCAATGACCAGTTGCTTGAGAATATGTACTTTATTATGCAAAAATGGTAATGGAAGATATCTCGAATAATGCAAGTGTGATATTTGTAAACGTATAGTGTCTAAATACAGTATGCCACATAACTACTATCCATATTCTCTGTCCGCTGAAGGCAGGGTCACAGATAACCTATGAATTTGGTCGAAAGCCTACCTACATTCAATTCTGTTGGTTCCAAAGATGTCAGTCATGTAACTAACAATATAATGGGCCTCCCTTTGCTGTTATTACAGCATTTCCGTACATGGTAAACTACCCACATTGTTCTGATTCACAACTGGCATAATGTTTTGTAGAACTCCTGAAACATGGTGACTAGTTCATTTTCCTGTCGGTAGGGTGGGCCTAGCAAGCAAATGATGATCCAGCTCATCTCAAGATGTTCTGTTGAGTTAAAGTCGTCGCTAATGGCCCAAGTCCAAAACGAAGAAATAAATCCAGACACACTACCACCACGATGTCACTGTCAAAACAACAGACTCAGATACATATTATTTATTGGCAGAGAATCCAATTACTTGTCTCTGATAGGGAGATGCTATGCAAGTCCTCTGTAATTACTGATGTGTCTGTCTGACGATTGGTTCGCGCAACATGGTTTAGAGTTTGCTGATCTCGATTAATTGGTTGTGACAGATTTGTATCTGACTGATTATGTTTTCAAATTCAGATTTTTCAAGAAATCATAAAATAGCAAATTACTGCTGGATAGCTTTATATTCAAAGATAGAATGAAGTTTTTAAAGCGACGTGCTATACAAGTGATTGCCGCTGTTATAGCTCATTCGAAGCAAAAAAACTTTTACCCTCAGCACCACTGATAAATGGAATTTACAGACACGGAAAATTCCACCAATTGAGGAACTGAATCCTAATAGCGTATTTCACTCGCACTTACAACAATTAGTCCCCTTGCTGCACTAAAATGTCGAAATTGCAACCAACTAATTATTACGCGCGTGCGACAAAAATCACAGTGATGCAGTACAAAATATATATCTTCTGACCGCAAATAATATTTAAAAACTACGCCACTTATGAACCCGTTAAAAAGGGGATGTCACCTTTCTTATTTCAAAATGGATATCGTAAAGTTATGTTTTTTTTTGCCGCACACGTTCGACGATTGCAAGTCTCGGACACGAACTCTACTACAATGGATACAAACCCTACATTAGCGCCTAATTAAGATAGATTGAATTCCGTGCCTTTCGAGAATGAACCAAACGGACAGTAGTCGTGGATAATCTACAGACACGAAGGCTAGGAGGACGTCACACTGCAACTTAAAAATTAACACACATGGAGACTGTCACATATATCACGATAATACTGTTTCTTGAGTTTTGGGCATAGCTTACGAGCGATAAGCGCTAATAACATTAAAAGTATTAACTTGAAGACCCCAATTCTGACATTATTGCTCAGTTCATGGTCATCAAAAATTAATATTACCTAGTTTCTTGTGGCTGCCAGAGCGATGCTTAGGACCACTGCTTCAATTGATTTTACGCTTGATGTATGTTGAGGTTAGTGGACCTAGGCACACTGAACTGGTGAGAAATCTCTCTGATTAAATGTCAAAATTCATGGGACCTTACAAAAGTTCCACTTTCGAACACAAAAAAAACTTTTCGGTTGACCTATTGAAGTAGCAAACATGCGTATAAGCATTTGTGCCTTCGTCTATAAAGTATTATACTTTGGAAAAGAATTCGGATAAGAGAATTTTTCTGTGACTAATAGCCATTTAGTCTATGTACTGCCTTCAAATTAATTTCAACTGTCATGATGAAACCAACAACTTATTTATACAACTAATGTGCCTTTAATGAAGTTCTTACAAGCTATAATAGTAGGCAGGCCTCGATGTCTCGTTGACAGCAATATCATTAACCAGAAACATATGCAAAAGTATCGAGACAATTAAATATACAGACTAGATTTTACCGGGACTCGAATGCAGAAAACCTCGTAAAAAGCTATAATGTAATCAACTGCATCATAGAGTTAGAATTCTTAGCATAAACTTCGGATGTAATCAGTTTAAGGTTTTAAGTGACAGGGTTCACTGACTTGAAATATTTACACGGCCATAATTTTTTTAATAAGCGCGTGAAACTCTTAAAACACGCAAGCTTACATGGCCTACCATAGTATAACTTATGTGTAGAATTTGGTGGAACTTGGTTGATTGGTCTCCGAGATAAGGCATACAAAATTATTCTCTTAATCGGCGTTATCTTACAAAATTGCCTTTAAAAAATGCCATGTGCACTATGCATCTAATATACAGTATACTTCCAGCACAAAGTGTTTGGTTGCATTTAGTCAAATTGTTAAATATATATGCCACACTTATCTAAATATTTATATGTCCACAATTTCGAACATCACTGTCTGATCCCAATTATTTTATGTAACTTGTTAAATTAAAATTGGTTATATAGTTTCGTAAATATAAAACAATAGGTACAGAAATTTTTATAGCCGTCATTCTGTAAATAATTGTATTGCACAATTAAAACATATAAATTAATATGGCCTGCCGAAGTACAACTTCTACGCAAAATTTGGAAGAAATCGGTTGATTGTTTTCCGAGATGTAACACAAAAACTTTATTTTTTCATGTAGAGCTATGTTACAGAATGGCGGAGAAATGAGGCTCTGTATAAATAAATTTGATATATATAAAATATATTACCAGCATGCAAAGTTAAATTGAAATTTATTTCGTAATTTTGTAGACATAACATACCAAGCCATATGACCACCATTTTTTAAATAAGTGCCTGACACTTAAAATATATTTTAATGGTCTGTCACAATGCTACTTGTATGCCAAATTTGGTAAAAATATGCCGGATTTTCCGGAAAAGTAGCCACATTCAAATTTTAATTCATCATGTGATGCTATCTTACAAAATGGTGGAAATAAGAGACTTTTTGCAGGCACATTTGATGGTTGTAATATATAACACTAGCATTCAATGTTAAATTGGAATTTATCATGTTGGTTCGATGATATATCTGACAATGCTAAAATAACTATATAGCCACCTATTTGAAAATAAGTGTCTGACCTACGTAAACATACAAATTTACATCATCTGCCGCAGTATTAATGGTTTGCCATATTTGACAGGAATAGGTCAATTGTTTCCTGAGATATGTCATTAAAATTGTACTTATTCATGTGGCACTGTCTTACAAAATGGCAAAAAATGAGGTTAAGTATGGATTAATTTAATAGTTGAACAATATACTCCCACCATATAATGGTAGGATGGAATCTATTAAATGTTTTCTATGATATAGCATACTATTCTAAAATAACTATATAGCCACCATTTTAAATATAAGTGTCTAACACTCTTAAAACATACCTGTTTAAAACACCTTCTGCAGTACTACTTGTTTGCCAAATTTGGTAGGTATCGGTCAATTGTTTCCCGAGATACGACATAAAACCTTTATAAATTTTTATTGCACTGTCTTACAAAATTGCGTAGGAAAGTATTTATTTTTGGTATACGATGCTTGTAATATATTCTGTCAACAAACAAAATTTGGTCGAAATTGGTGGAACGGTGGGGTAGCTATACCAAATAAACCTAACATATTTGTATAACTGCAAATTTTAAAATAAGTGCCTCGCCAATTTGAATTTTATATGTGTACATGGCGTACTATAGTATTACTTAAATGCCAAATTCGGTGAGAACTGGTTGAGTGTTTTCCAAGATGTAATGTAAATGATTTACTTTTAATGTGGTGCTATATAAAAAAAACAGGTGCGCCAATCAAAATAAAGACTACTTCCAATAGTGCAAACATAATTGCCAAAAAATGATTTATACATCTCATTATGAAAACATTATATTATCATCTAGGAAACAGAACAGAGCTCACTCTGCAAAATTTAGCGACTCTCTAGTTCCTCTGTATTATACAACTTGCCTTTTCTTTTTGTCTCACTTATACTAATAATCATATATATTAATATATATGTGTGTATTAATATATATATATTTATATATTTCATTGTCTCTTTTCTGTACTGGTATGTATCTATTTGACTTATATCCTGCATCAGGCACCAAGACAGTTGGAATCTAGTTGTTCCCTACAATTTTTTAATTTAATACTTTGGTTTTATGTTTTATTTGTTACACTTTTTGGTTAAAATACGGCAAATCTGTTATTTACAGCTGTATAAATCTTATTAAATATCGGTATTATAAGTAGAAAATTTTATTCAGTGTTTTTATTTGCTTTGCATAGTTATATGGGTTGGTCACATGTTCTACTCCCGTTGGATACGTTTTCGCCAATTAGCTCTATTTTCAATCACTAGATGCAAACACGAAATTACACTTAAAAACTTTATATAATCAAACAAAAAAACTGCAATGAAATTTTAAAAAAGAACTATATGTGTTGTTTTACAGTTTATAGTGCTCAAAACACAACACCGACATTATTCTAGAAACACATCGAAAGCTGTGTTAAATTACTTGGTGTTTTATTTACAAGTATCACAAATGGTCGATACATGTATGGGTAAAATAGCAATAACAATGCTGAATATTCTCTTGACAGTAGCCCTACTGTATATAAAAATAAAAACTGCGTTGCATGCAAAAAAACTGCCGAAAGTCCTATCCTTCAGATTTGATTATTTTAGCATATATTGCGTTTTGCAGGTGCTGTGGTGGCCAACCGGCTGACTGAGGTGGAACCATGGTCTCTTTTGCTTTTGGAAGCAGGTGGAGACGAGACCGAGATCTCAGATGTGCCTCTACTAGCCGCCTATCTACAGCTAAGCAAGCTTGACTGGAAATACAAGACGGAGCCACAAGGTACCGCATGCCTCGGTGAGTTCACCCACATCCTGAGCTTTGTGGAAAAAACTGGTTTCTGCAGTGACACTAGAGAGTAAGGGGAATATAAATGCAGTATTACACTTCGATTTGACAAATGTATATTGACTCGCATTTATAGAAAATTTTAAAACATTTGTTTGTGAGTCCTTCGTCTTTCCTTTTTAAACCATTGATCATGCTTGGATGTAAATCAGGTGAGTAAATTGCAGTAGGTTGTTTGATTGCAGTTGTACATCAAAAGTTTTCTATAACCACCTGCCTGGCTACATTTCTCTCTTGGGACCACTGGGTTACATTTTTTGCCTGAACACAAGCCCTCAACTGAATACACGCATGCCTGCAATGTAAATACTGTGTCTGCATATAAAATATGTTTACCTAAGTTCCGCCATTTATATGGGAAAAAAATTATTATTCTTTGGCTTTGAAAATGCATGGCTAGCTGCTTCTATGTGGGCCATTAGTGCCCAATAACTGGGCCACAAGGGGCCTGCTAATAGTTGTCTGGCGACAAATGGTTTACTTACGGCAGGCCAGAAGCAGAAAGCCAGTGGGCAACTGCTGCCACACATGGCCCACTGATGGTGCTGACATGTTTGGGGTACAGTTAATTATGCAGAAGCGGGCCGCTTGTGGGCATATTGCATTTTGCTGCAGCGACGTTATCTGAACAGCGGCCCAGATGTGACCAACTGCAAACAACAGTCAAGAGGCATCATGTGGGCTACAAGAATCTGCGGGTGCATTACAATGGTTAACTGATTGTTAACTGATTATGGAAACCGAGTGTGAGCCGCTCATATACTATGGAAACCGAGTGTGAGCCGCTCATATACAAGCAGATTTGCACAAGTGGGCCAACTGGCTTTTGCTAATTAGGTAGGCAACAGTCCAAAAATAGTTTCAAACAAGTAGTTATTAAATAAAATAAGGATAATTGGATTAAGAATAAATAAGGTGGTTAAAGTTGAGTTTGCGATTCGAAAAACAATTCCGATGTTTGCTATTTTAACTAATTAAAAATATATATAAAAAAAATGAACTATCCACTCTAAATGAGATTATAAAACTAGTAAAATATTGAATAATTATGGTAAAATACGACATTTATCTTTGGTATATTTGGAAGTGGAAGTTCTATAACTGTAGATTTGTTATATACAGGTTGCGTCTGAATTCGACCGACAAACTAGTCCTGCATATCCTTATAAAAAAAATAAGTCGAAAACACATACGCGTTCAATTGTCTAAAATGCTTCATATGAAGTTGAAGCTAAAATACAAGTTTAGTACAAAAATTATAAAAAGTATTTAAAATGGAACAATATCTTCAGGATAATGCGTACTTGAAGGAATATCTAAAATCACTTCTTATCCGGCCGTTGCCATCAAATGCCACAGAAAAAAATAGGGTTTTCAACCATTATGTTGTATAAAATTACATGATTTCAATTTTTTTTTCAATTACGGTTTATTTGCCAGCGCGTTAAAAGTAGCGGAAATGGTCGTTTTTTATTATCACCCTAACTCTCGCCGTTTTCGAGGAATTAAAGCATCCATTTCAAAATTAAGAGATTGCACCTGACATGTGAGCAACGCTTAACACAAACTTGATTTGGGCCTGTCTAGCTTGGCAGGCGTACGTTAACAGACGTACACAGAACACATGTAGGTGTTATCCAAATTAATAAACTGATTATGTAGGGGAAAGTCCCCTAGTGGCGGACCCCTAAGGTTTTCAGATAATAAAAAAAACCTGCTTCTTGAAATTACCTTTATTTATGAAGTTACTACGTCAACAAAGTTTAAAATCAAAATAAATTAACAACAACGCAACATCTACATAAACAAACTCAAAAACTTAAATCAAACTTTGGTAAAATAAGTTACAATCACTGCAAGTGGCATTTAGTACCGGACGGACTTAATTTAAAGCCCCCAGTGCCGGAAATCTTAAAAAAAAATTGTGCATCGATCGCATTTGTAGGCATCTGAACATTCTGGGATGTCTGCACATGCTTCATGAGCCTGCCCACAGCAGCTGGAGCACTGTATCCAGTCTTCGCCGTGGTCCTCTAAGCACACTACGCAAGTAGTTACTATTACAGATATTTGAGTTAGCGGTTCCTTGTTCTTTGCTTTATCTCCACCTATTCCTTTGGTATTTACACCTTTGGTTTGTTTCCCCTTCTCTTGTAGAGCTGTTCTAAACTTATTTCCCATTCCTTTCTTTTTGTCCTTAACGTTCTTTTCATTCTCTTTTTCTTCAACAGCAATTTTGTATGGTGATGAAGTTAGAATTTCACTTTTTCTACATTTTCTCTTCCAAGCAACTGATCGTTTTTTTGGCAGCATCTGGCAATGGCGACAACTATGGACAATCTGGACAACATCTGGATCAAAGCTAGTCGATGGCTTGGGACTGTTGATTGTTGGTGCTCTCAGCGATATGTCAGGATGTATCTGCAGGAAATCGTAGTAAAACTGCTTGCCAGCAACACCTTTATCTTTATTAAATCGATGAGGAATCATTAAAGTTTCAGCCAAGTCAAAAGCTAACTTCAGAAACTCCTTTCTCATCAGCGGCAGACATCTATTGGACAAATCTTTTACGTGTTCCACTAAAACTTCTTCGTACTCGGGTGAGAAGGTTTTAGTGAATCTACCGATCTTTGGTTGCAACGTTACTTCTTGTCCACGGTTCAATAACGATGTTTTATCACGTAGAGTGCTTTTTTGGAACGTTGTAGCGCAACGAAGCTTCTTTCAAACTCATTTCTTTGGACAGAACCTTATCTATTGCAGTTTGTAAACTTAGTTGGTCCCATTTTCCTTTCTTTTTCGTCTCTTCCATTTCGATGTCTCTCCGTTCTTATATCCTCTAAAACAACGTACAACAATTATTATATAAAATATGTATAACTGCGAGAAAAAAATAACTTGTTTACTCTCCGGCGTTATGGCCCCCGTCTACCTGGAACTTTTTCCCACGTTTAGGCCGAGAAGCGCGGGAGCGATAAGGGCAAAGCTGCCACGCGCATCAAGTACGCCATCGCCGCTAAGCGCAAGGCTCTGAACTGGCGTGCAGTGTTCTCGTCGTGCTGCGTGTACCTATGGGACTTACAGCGGTTACCATATTATTTTATTAGTGGGAAGTCTCTGGGAAGGTTCAGTGCAGGCCCCTATAGTAGATTTGTATGTATATAATGCGTGCATTTTGAGCTACAGCGCCTTGGAAAGGCCGTTTTTAGTGGTTTTGGAGTACTCTGAATTGATGATTCTAATGAACGTGATATTTTGAAATTACTTAACAGCTCTCGTCAGAAGTGTGTGTTCTTTTCGTAGATCAGCACGTTGGACGCACGCTTAATAGTTTCGTTAAAAAAACGTGTATTTCGAACACTCTGCAACGCAGTTCAAGCGCCAGGTAAACGGGCGCCTTAAGGGACGACTTTGTGTCCGGTACCAGGGGACAAAGAATCCCCAAAATTACGTGTTTTTACCTAAACTTGTTTGTAAATCAACAAAATCTTTCACAAACTTCGAATATTTATGGAACACTACGTGTAATAATAATTACCATAAACATTTAAACACAAAAACATAGCAGTAACACTCACTTCGATCTTACGTGACGCAGTGTATTCCCGCCAAAAGCAGCAATCGACCTCTCCCACCTTGGCCTCGCGCGTCACTGGCAAACCGCGTCCCGCGACCGTATAGCGCTACGCTCTCACGCGCCCATTCAACAGTTTTGGAAACGAACGCGTTGCAACTTGCCGAGATAGTACGAGTGTCCGACACTAGGTGCCGTCCGGCGTTATGGGACTTCCCCCTATGTGAGAAAAATGTAGTTTTAATTATTTATTAAAAATCTCCATAATGAAGCACTGGTGTGCATCACTATAAACACCGACTATCTCAGCGGAGGTAGAAAGTTGCCACATACCTGGTGAGTTATAACATTCAAATATGTGCATCCTGTCAATGAAATCTACACTGATAAAGCTAATATTGCTGATGGAGTGTGCCTAGGAGAGCCATTTTCACCGACTTATATGCTGAAATATGTGAACCTTTAATAATATATTGACATTACAAAACATTTAATTACAAAACACAGCTGAACAAATCCATAGTAATGTGCGGACATTACAGTACACAAAATTATAAAACAATAAAATACTATTCTTTTTGACAGGATATCAGCAGCATATACTCGTGTAGAAAGGCCCTTTTTCATATGATTTAAATTATCTTATAATTCTATTTTAAAAACTTTTTAATTACTATATTGGATAATTTCAATTAAATTTTTCAATTTAAATGTACTATAATTAAGTTAATTATCTAATAATTAAAATCAAAATAATTTTAAGTCAGTAATATAATTTAATATTTTTNTGTACTATAATTAAGTTAATTATCTAATAATTAAAATCAAAATAATTTTAAGTCAGTAATATAATTTAATATTTTTAATGTACTAATTGATAAAAGTATATTGGATAAAAATTATTAATAAAATTGTTGTAATTAAAATTATTAAATTTAAAACTGTTTAATTGAAGATATTATATAATGATTTAAAGTATATTAAATCTTACTTTAAATTATAAATTGTAATTGTAAGATTTATAAATTATATATATTTTTTAAATTACTAAATAATAATTTCAATTATATGAAATGTTCCCAGTTACACCATAAATATACTTCTAAAGTGTTTTCCAATTAAAAATTTGAATATGTTCTTGTTAAACAACTTTGATTTGAAAAAAATGCAAACTACCCCGATCCATCTTCATCTGGCATCTTATCTACAGTCTTTTCACATTTTGTCTACAGTACCATTCTTTTTTGTTTAGCAGATGTGCCAATACGACCGTCCATCTGCGTTTATAGCAGCAGTTCATTATTACGGCTATATGGCCTGTGGTTGTGAAAGCGGTTAAAGCCCCAAATGAACTTGGGTATTTTGCGAAATTCTGAATATCATTAATTCATAATAAACTACTCTCATCCTTTGAATTAGGAACTATAGCCACTAGCTTAAAATATAAACTGTCTGTTGTCCTGTATTGGTAACTAAGGTGAAAATATATTGTTGTATTTGGTAGCTTTTAAATTCAGTTTCAGAGTAGTGAAATCTGACTTAAATACATATAATAATATAACACTGTGATGTGTGCTTATTGCTTCACTTACCACAATGTCATAGTAGTCTAGTGGATAACACCACAAACTACTAATCGAAATAGCACGAGTTAGAATCCAGCATATACCAACAATATTTTCAGATCGTAATATGAAGTGAAAAGTTATTAATAGTAATTTTATGAACACAGTTTTTTTGTTAATGGGTAAAATGTATTTAAAACACTGGTAACCAAAGTTAGCAGATTGTTGTTTATTGGTTGGCATTATTAATGCCGTAACACATCTTGCCAACATATTACCAACAACGAAATATGTAAGCAACATGTTGGTAAATGACTGTGTGAATGCCTTTCTAAAAGAAAAACAAACTTCTATTAAAAATGTCCACATAACGATAAAATTATGTTGGGCCAGTGTTGGATTTCAGATGGCAACCAACATAAAAGTTAGTTGGGCTAACGTAATCCCGCATGACATTTCAGTGTTGGGTCAATGTAATATATCAATGTTGGCTCAAAGGTAGAGCCAGACATTGGCCCAACCAAAGTTTACTACTAGGGATACTATGCTAAAAAGGCTATATAGCCCCCGTGTCTGACCTATTTAAATCATACCAGTTTAAATCACCAGCCACAGTATACTTGTTTCCCAAATTTGGTAGGAACCAGTCAATTGTTTCCCAATATATGAAATTGAAATGTATTTATTTGTTTGGTGATATCTTATGAAATTGCAGAGAAAAGAGGTCCAGTGTAGTTATATTTGATAACTGTAATATATACTGCCAGCATACAAAGTTATGTTCGAATTGACTACTTGGTTTCGACGATATAGCATACTAAGCTAATATTGCTATGTGGCCGCCATATTGAAAATAAGTGTCTAACCTACTTAACACATACCAGTTTACATCAACTGCCGTAGTATTAATAGTTTGCCTAATTTGGTAGGAATCTGTAAAATGTTTCCCGAGATATGACAAGAAATTCATTACTTCATGTAGTGCAATCTTAAAAATTTAGGACAAAGGGGATATGTGTAGGCGTATATGATCTTGGTAATATATACTTTTAGCACACATAATTTGGTCGAAATTGGTTGAACTATGAGGTAGATATACCAAATAAACCTAAACTATTTGTATGGACACGATTTTTTGAATGAGTGCCTAATCAATTAAATTTGCTTACATTAACAGGACATACCATAATTTAACTTAAGTACTAAATTTTGGGAAAAATGGTTGATTGGTTTTTGAGATATAATGTAAAATCTTAATTTTATAATGTGGTGCAATCTTCCAAAATGGCGAAATAACAACAGTATCAGAATCTAAATCCAATTATAAGATCCACTATCAACATACAAAATTTGGTTTAAATTGGTTGAATGGTTCTCGAGATGACATATCAAACTAGGATTTTAAATGGCCACCAATTTGGAAGTAATCGCCCAGTGTGGTGGGAAACTATGAAAGTCAGATAACCTTACTTGTTATATATCTACCGAGTTTTATAAAATTCTGTTTACATATACAACATTTTTTAGGGGCCACACTCACGCACGCACACGCGCGCGCGAAATTGATCCCGTAAGCATTTCTTTCCTTCGGAAAGTAGACTAAAAGTGTAGGATTAAATAATTTTAAAACCCAATAAAATAAGAAGATTTTGATAAAGTCACAATATGTCATATTTGTGAAGAAAGTTTAGAAAAGGTTCCTACAATTTTGAACAACTATATTTTAGAATTATGAAATAGAAAAAAGTGTTTTTTTTTCTAAACATGATAATAAATAAGTTGAATCACAAACAAAAAGATTAATAAAAAATACTATAAAAATAATTTAAACAATTCTACTGAAAATCATAAAATTAATAAACAAAAAGTTAAACATAATTATCACTTAACTGGAAATTATTGAAGAGCTGCTCATTCATATTGTAATATCAATTATAAAAATCCATTATTTATACTTAAGTTATCGTAACTCATAAGGTTATTATATTCATTTATTTATTAAAGAATTAGCAAATCTTGAAGCAGATATAATAATTGACCAAAAAATTTTTTTTACCAAAATTGTTAATAATAGTTTAGAATTACAATATAAATATATATNATCAAGTAGAGAACCATTATTTAAAAATGCAAATAATGAAAAATTATGGAAATATTGAAATATTTTGAAAATTATCATTAATACTTAATAATTAAAAAAGTTATTTATCCCTGTGAATTTATTGATACAGAAGAAAAATTTAAAGAAACAGAAATACCATTAGAAGATCAATTGTAATCAATATTTTATAAAACCATTATTTCTGATCAAAATAACAATTATGCCAAAAATATTTAGAAAAAAATTAATGTTAAAATTTTTTAGGAAAAAGCAAGATTATCTAACCAAAGCTATGTAGTAATTATAGCTAATTTTATTAACAATAATTTAAGAAATCTTTGTTGAAAAAATTATTGATTAGATCCGTTATGATTTTATACAGCTACAGGTATATCTTGTGATTCAATGTTAAAAACAAATAAAACTGAATGAGAATTATTTTAATATTATGATATGATTTTATTTTTAGAAATATATATTAGAGGAGGCGACCTCCCATGGTGCAGTCGGTTGGTGCGCAATTGATCTGGGGAGTGGGAGGCTCTGGGTTCAAACCCTGGGCAAGAAATGGGTGTTAGTTTTAGTTAGGTCATAACTTATTTTGCAAGTCGACCCCTGATAAGCCTTCGGGCAGAAGACTGGGGGACGTTAATAAGCCATTTCCAATCAATCATACTAAGCTAATAGAGGCATCATTTCCCATTTCTGAAAAATATATGTTAAAGCAATTCATAAACATATCAAAATTGTGAAAAAATTGTAATTATTTAATCTGTTTATATGCTAAAAATTTTACATGGTTGTGTTATGTCAGAATATTTGCCATATAGTGGATTAAAATGGGGTGGAAAATGTAATATAGAGACAGTACAAAATTATATTAGAAATTTATAGAACGAATCAAAATAACACTATATTTTAGAAGTTGGTTTTGTAAATCCCAAAAAATGTAGATAGTAAGCACAAATCTCCAGAACAAAAAAAAATAGCAAATAAAAAAAATTAAGAAAAATATGTTTTACACTATAAAGCTTTAAAATTATGTATAGAAAATAGTTTAATATTAAGAATGTACATAACAATTTTTAAAATTTAAACAACTTATATAAAATTTATTGATTATACTACACAAATAAGAACAAAAGCAAAATAATAATTTAGAAAAGGATATTTATAATTTAATGAACGATTTTGTTTATGGAAAAACAATGGAAAATATAACAAAAATAGAATTAATAAATAATACTAAAAAATTGTAAAATGTATGTATAAAATAATTTTAATAAAACTTATCTTTTAGTAACAATTTAATGGCAGTACATATCAATAAAAAATTAAAATTTTATAAACCTATTTATTTTGGATTATCAGTCTCATGAATAGAAATTAATATAATATCATGAAAATGATAAATTAATTCTCTATATATTTATGAAAATATATAGAGAATTAGTTTATAATTTTCATTTTAAAGAATGGAAAAAAAACATGAAGTAAATATAGAAGAATGCTATTAAGTTACTTACTATTTAATATATAATATATGAACAGATATTTATTTATTTATTTTGAAAGAAATAAAAAATTAATTTGATGGAAAAATAATGAGTGAGTTTATCGGATTAGTATAAAAAAGTATGCTATTAAAGCGAAAAAGAAGAAATTAAATAATCTAAAGTAATAAAAAATTTGCTGTTACACATGAAATTACATATGGATATTATAAAAAAAATATTCCTATGGAAAAAAATATTTAGGAAAATAAATTTAATAAGAACCTATAAACACAAGGTTTATAGAGTTCAAGGAAACAACACAGCTAAAANTGGATATTATAAAAAAAATATTCCTATGGAAAAAAATATTTAGGAAAATAAATTTAATAAGAACCTATAAACACAAGGTTTATAGAGTTCAAGGAAACAACACAGCTAAAAGTTATGAAGTTTATAAAAGGACAATTTTAAAAAACAAAGTTGATACAGCACCTTATGAATGTGTAAAATAAGATCAATTTTAAAAATATAAAAAATTAATATAAATTTAAATATAAAATTAAGTATTTCAATTTTTTTAATTAGTTTTATATCAGTACCATTAAAATCTATTCAATTTCCATTTTCATATCTCTGTTTGTAAACANAATTTTTTTAATTAGTTTTATATCAGTACCATTAAAATCTATTCAATTTCCATTTTCATATCTCTGTTTGTAAACAGTGTAAATAAATTTTACATTATTAATTTGATAATAAAATGGATAAGCATGTTTATAAAAAATATAATCCTTAGAAGTGTGCATTGTTTTAGGTTAAAAACTAGATTTGATATTAATTTCTAAGTGATTCATTTTATTTATAAACATAACACAAGCTAAGTTAAAATGAATATTTACAGATTTAAATTATTTAAATGATGTAGTTTCACTTAGTTTCAATTGTAGGAGAATCTGTCTGTAGTACATAAAAATGTATTATATATAATTTTATTTTTCTTGTGTCCTACAATATCTTATAATATATCATTTAATAAAATAAAATATTTCCTATGAATATTTATTCTGTTTGTTATAATATATGTTTCTAAAACAAAAATATCGTACTTAATGGTTCATGATAATTTGCAGTTTTTCGTTGTAATTGAATTTAATTTTGAAATTTTGTTGTTGATATATAATTATTACCTGTTGAATTAAAATACTCGATAATTATTGTTGTATATATAAAAATTATTATTACAAAGGTTATTAATCATTTCAATATATATTTACAAAAATTATTCAGCATTTAAATATCAATAAATTATTATTAATATTAATAGACAGCTTTAGCTGTAGAGGCTCTCCTATATTTATCAACTAAATATAAAAATGGGTTGTTACTCTTCCTAGACAGATTCAGCTATCGAGACTGCCATATAAATCGTTAAAATATAAAAATGTATTTATAAAATGAATAAAAATATATAATAAGGAGTTGGTGTTTTAATAAAAAAATTATGGTGAATTTTTGGCAGATAATATTAGAGCAATAATAGTTGGTTTAAGTAATTGTGGAATTATGAACGCTTTCTAAAGAATTAATATGATGTTGTAGATAATTGATTATATTTCTTGCTGTATCTCCTATATACTTATGACAAATGTGCATTTGTTATTTCATATTTTATTTATTCAAGTTAATTTTTAAATAGTTAACTTTAATCGTTGAAATCTTTATTTTTAATGTAATAATTTAATTCATTAAAAAAAATATTTATTTATATGGCCTAAATTTTTTATTAAAGATTTGTGATTCTCCCCATTATACTTGATTGTATATTTGAACGGAACAGATTGTTTTACTCATGGATATAAAATATTTCTTTGTACTTACAAACTTTGGATTTTATGTGTTTATCACAATAATAAATTATATGTTANCATGGATATAAAATATTTCTTTGTACTTACAAACTTTGGATTTTATGTGTTTATCACAATAATAAATTATATGTTAATTAAGATCTGTTAGTTCATTTTTAAACATATCTTTTGAAAATTATTATAATATTAATTTTTAAAACTTTTTTATATATAATTATTTCTTTAGATGTTGCACATATCTGTGAATTAATTTTTTAGTAATAAGATAGTTTAATGNTTTTTTATATATAATTATTTCTTTAGATGTTGCACATATCTGTGAATTAATTTTTTAGTAATAAGATAGTTTAATGGTTTTATGATATCTCTTTTTTATTTTATCAAAATCATAATTTTTGATATTATTGTTTATTTCATTTTTAAAACCTTTTTTATACAATTATTATTTTACTGTAATTCTTTAATTAATTAAAAATGTTTTTTTATACACAAATTGAGATACCAAAACATATTTTGCTAATATAATAGGTATTTTCATTCTTTGGTCATGTTTGATTTAATTTATTTTTTCCACAATTACTTCTTATTTTTTATAAAAGTTATAATTATGGTTTCTGCAGAACGTTTAAGTTTTTCGAATTTATTAAATTAAGAGTTTAATTAATGGCAACCTTAAACGAATCTCTCATTTACTAATAAAGAAGGAGCCGCAGTTTTTTAGAGGTTAGATACTCGCCGCCCACATAGGTGCACCAGGTTTTCGCAGATGGGAATCGCGCCGGACGATGCATCTGGCCGCCCATTCATTCCAGCGCTGCTTTATTACTCACCTCAGATTACCTCACCCTCATCGGCTCTCAAGAACTTGATTTCAAGGGCCACCCAAATCTCTTCACTCACTAACTAATAAAGAAATTATATTAGAAAATGTATATATTTAGGAAATAGTTGTAGTAAATTAAAAAATAAATGGCCACAGATAACAGAATTAAAATTTTGTTTTTTAACATTATTATTTAAATAATAAATAAATTATGTAGGCATATTTCAACCAAATGAATCAAAGAATTAAATAATATTAGTTTTATAATAACCACCGAATTCGTTGCACGATTCGAAGATGTATATAATTAACTATAGCAAATTAATTTTTATTCATTTTATTTGGTAATTTATTAATCTTATAAACATTTATATTTTATTAGTTTATATGTATATATAATTGTTTTGAATCTATATCAGATAAAGCATTTTTTTTTCAAGTCATCTTAACTTTTTGATTCTTTTTATTCTTCATTATGTATTCTTGCTTNTTATAAACATTTATATTTTATTAGTTTATATGTATATATAATTGTTTTGAATCTATATCAGATAAAGCATTTTTTTCATTTTTTTTTCAAGTCATCTTAACTTTTTGATTCTTTTTATTCTTCATTATGTATTCTTGCCTTATTTTCAACGGAATTATGAATATTCCTAGCTTTTCCTTATAAATCACCTAATAAACATAAAACTGGAACTAAATACCGAAAAGAAGAGTTGTTTTAAAACCAGCACAAGTTTTTCTTTTAAAATGTTTTATTCTTGTTAAAGATAAAGTTAACTACAATATTATACTTGCTTATATTTTTATTTATTATCTTAATTTGATTTTTTCTTCAATGCTATCAATTTCTAATATTCAAAGTTATCTTTTAGTAAACTTCTTCCAAAAACAATGGTGGAAGAATTTTTTTTACCAATTGGAGTATTTTATGTATTATTATTTCTTTAGGTTGTTTCTGTAAAATTTTATCTGCTTCATGTCTAGATTATACATCTTTATTATTTTAGTAAGCCATATGATGATGTATACAAGCTGTACCTAATTTATTTATTCCTTTATCAGCTATATCGAATCGTTAATTTATTTTAGAAAATAGACCACAATAGTTATATCCAGGTTAATGCATTTCTGGTAATTATAAATTAATAAATCCTCAATTTATAATTTATTCACCATGTTGTTTAGATTTCCATAAATAAATCGAAATAGCATTGAAAGTTCTTATTAGACATGAAATGCTTTTAGCATTATTAATAACAAAATCAGATTATTTATTATTTAACATATTCCTAATACTAGCTTTATCACTATAATAATTTTTATTTGCAGCATTTTATTCACCATGAATAAATAATCGATCAATGAATAGTCTGTGATCATTCATCCAAACACATTCTTTTGGTAAATTATATTTTTTTTAATTCCTAGGCCAGATTTTGTACTTCTGGGTACATAAATTTTTTCTGGAGTATTTGATATTAGGTTTATTTTTTAGATTTAGAATATTCGTCATAAGGTCTGTCATCCAATATTGGTTTAATTATCAGTGTATATGTGTCACCAATTTATTATCATGGAAAACTATAAACTTTGCTTTTGGATAAAAAATATTTATGAATTACCTTTGTGTTATATAAAATATCATAATATTGTTTAAAAATCAACACCTTAAATATCATTAACTTCATTTATATGCTTCTGAGTAAGCTATTTTAAAAGACAATCTATTCCTTTATAGGTATTATTTATAATAATTTCATCATCAAATTCTACTTCAGAATTGCCAATTATATAATTATTTCAAATTTATTTTATTCCAAATATATTATAATTTATATGGTTTAAATAATATAATTATTTTCGGCAAAGATTAATGGTTTTATTAGAATTTAAAGGTTTTATTTCAGAGTTAGTTGAAGTATCTTGACTTCGTCCAAACTCAAAATAAAAATATTTTTTGAATGGTTATTATCGCAATCATAAAATAATTTTTTTTTTTAAATAAATTTCTGTTTGTATTTTTGGATGATATATAGATTTAATTCTGCAGTAATAAAATTTTTGTTTACTTCACCAGCATTTTTAAATTTTTTACCACTAATTTCTAATACATAAATTAAAGATTGATCTAGTTTTTTAAATCTTTGATAACCAGGTTTCCTTGATTATCTGAGATTGGCTGAAACATCAATATCATGATTATTGCAGACAAGGAATATTCGTGGAATTATGGGATATGTGTATAAATCGTCTGGAGGACTACATAGAAAAAAAGAGGAATCACTGCGATTGAATGATAAATTAATACACATGTATGCCATTGCAGAGCTATGTTGCCAAAGGAAATGAATTAGTGTATGTCCGAAGTGATTGGTCAGAGTGATTAAAGTAATTTATTATGCATGAGGAACACGGGTTTAATATACCATGGATATACACATAAATGTTCAAGGCAGCAGGACATTTTAATAATCGATTTTCGACATACAACCACTCTGATTTATTACTCCAATTCGCAGCAATGCCTTGGATGGACCGTTTACCATAATCAGTTTGACTGCCATTGTCACATGGCATGATGATTTAGTTATGTCAACCTCTGAAGTCTATAAACAGAGTTTTTAAAATACAATTAATTCCACTTGACAATACATTTAACACCCAAGTGGTTTGGTTTAAGTCTTCTTTCATCAGTGTTATAAATTATTTTGTACTAATAATATTCATTGTATGTCTATTGATAATTTTACATTGTTGGTTTTTTACAGGAATGAAAAATGGAAGATGTAACTGGCCACGTGGGAAGGTGATTGGGGGTTCCAGTGTTCTGAACTACATGTTGTATGTGAGAGGCAACAAGAAAGACTACGATACCTGGAAATCACTCGGTAACCCTGGTTGGGGCTACGACGATGTGCTGTACTATTTCAAGAAGTCTGAAGACAACCGCAATCCATACTTGGCTAGGACACAATATCACTCTATTGGTGGGTACTTAACAGTGCAGGAGGCATCCTGGCACACGCCTCTTGCAGCAGCATTCGTCCAGGCAGGCGAAGAAATGGGCTACGAGAATAGAGACATTAATGGCGAGTTCCAGACTGGTTTCATGATCCCACAGGGCACCATACGGCGAGGCTCTCGCTGCAGCACTGGTAAAGCCTTTCTCAGACCAGTACGCCTCAACAAGAACCTGCATGTGGCTATGAACTCCCACGTGACCCGTGTGCTCATAAACCCACTCACCAAAGTAGCATATGGTGTCGAGTTCTTCAGGGATGGAAAATTGCACATAGTGCGAGCAAGGAAGGAAGTTATTCTGTCAGGAGGAACGATTAACACGCCTCAAATACTAATGCTTTCTGGTGTAGGTCCTAAGGAAAGCCTAATTAAGCTAAAGATTCCTGTATTACAAGATTTAAAAGTGGGGCATAATCTCCAAGACCATATTGGCTTAGGTGGTTTCACATTTTTAATAAACAGTTCGATTTCTCTTGTCCAATCGAGGTATGAAAATGTTCTGTCTGTTCTGAACTATGCCATGTTTGGCGATGGACCACTGACAGTTCTCGGAGGTGTAGAAGGCTTAGCATTTCTTAGTACCAAATATGTTAATGCATCCCACGATTACCCAGATATAGAATTTCATTTTATATCTGGATCCACAAACTCTGATGGTGGGCGTCAGATACGAAAAGCGCACGGCATTACAGAAGATTTTTATCGTTTGGTCTACGAACCTATCAACAGTCAAGATGTGTGGAGTGTTTTTCCTGTTCTTCTTCGCCCAAAAAGTAGAGGGGTCATAAACCTGAGAAGTACGAATCCCTTCGATTATCCCCTCATTTACCCGAACTATTTCTTCCATCCATCTGACATGGCTACGCTAGTGGAAGGTGTGAAAATAGCTCTCGCCATGAGTCGAACTGCAGCCTTCCAACGCTTTGGCAGCCGCATGCATGAAATTCCCTACCCTGGTTGCAGCCACATTCAGAGTTACACAGACGAATTCTGGGAATGCCTTATCAGGCACTATTCTGTTACCATATACCACCCAGTTGGTACATGTAAGATGGGCCCTAGATGGGATTCAAGTGCGGTAGTGGATTCAAATCTCAAAGTGTATGGTGTGAATGGTCTTAGGGTAATTGATGCATCGATCATGCCAACTCTGGTTAGTGGAAATACCAATGCACCAGTGATTATGATTGCCGAAAAGGGTTCTGATTTAATTAAAGAATTCTGGTTGAAGAATCCATAAATTATTGCATTCGAAATTAAATAACTAAGTTTGTCAAAAACATTAATGGAAATCTATACCATAATAAATGTTTAACTAGTAATACATGTTTAACTAGGTTCATATTGTTGTGTCATTGCAGACTCAAAATATGTTCATTTTGTGTTATTAAAAATTTATCTATAAATACTTTAAGAAATTGGTACCAATTTTGATTTTTCCAGTAACATGGATATTCTTAAATCAATTTATATGTAATATTTCCCACAGACAACAGCTCAAAAATAAGTTATTATTTATTGTGTATATATATGCATGTTTACCTGCACACATGTCTGTATGTATAATTGTTTGTATATGAATATATATTATGTGTGTATATACGTATGTATTTTGTTTTAATAATAATACAATGATCTGCCTTTAGATAAACAATGCTCATGAACAGATGTGGAAAATGTATGTGATCATACTGTCGAAATTTCAGCAATCTCACACAGATGCGTGTTTTGCCTTCTTAACTGTTTTTAGCATTTATCCAGCAAACCTAGCACATTCCACCGCTTTTATTGAGCAGCTTTCCGCTATATTTCGTGTTTGGATGTGACGTGCTATATCTACTGAATTGTCACGAACGGTGCTCCTTTTGTTCGATGCTATTTTTGTTTACCAATCATTTAATAATTATGATGTGTGAAGTTCATGTGAAAGCAGTCGGAACCTCAGAACACACGACACCACGCAAAGAGACCTATGGCTGAAGCTGAACACGATGTAGATATGCCAAGTTTGTACCAAACACCGCTATAAGTTTCGCATGAGTTATTAAAATTAACCCTACGATTCTAAGAAATTGAAATATACAGCTAATGCAAGACAAGAGTTTTGTGTAAATTAATAATGATATTGTGCAGTTTTAAACAAGTACTGGTGATCGTTCGATAGGCCAAGCTGGACAGTAACTCTTCAAAGATGTAACTAGTGTTCTAATTGCCAACAATATAAACGAAGTTAGGTAATTACGGCAACATAAAAATACTTGTAATACGGGCGAATGTAGTGCCCGGAGTAATAAAAAATATATAAAGCCTGGTTATTTGGCAGTTCCTAAATGAATACATTTTCCACGCTATTAAAAAAATTATGTAAAAATATTCACAAAATTAGCGAATACACTGTTTCCTCTATACTGAAATTTTTTGTAAATGCGTTCAAATGTAGTGGAGGAATTTTTGTTATTTGCGTACCTAGTAAAATTGTATTACACAAAACACAGATATGCGTTTGAAATTTTGCATTGTTTTACCTATTACCAAATCATACAATAAATGTTAGAAAACTATCATAAAGTGTGATTTTAACACGAAAACTAAATATGGCAAGGGAACGCTCTAAATACTCAGACAAAACAAGCTTTTGTAACATAGCATAACAATTTCTTAATAATAGAAATAAAATATGTTGTCCGCGAACATTATGAATTACGATTATTCAAAGGATTATAAATGCGTTACACAAAAGAACCGATATAAAACGATATTCGGGTTTAGGATTCTATGAGTACACCAGCCATGAAGTCACATGCGAAGGTCGCGTCCGGCAGCCATGTCAAAATGTCCCGTTTTCTCCTCAAAATACCCCATATGGCCTTCGAAAATTCCTGTTTTGTCCCCAATATTTTCTTTCCCCTCTCACATCCACCCGAAATTTCAAAAAATTTGCGAAAAAAAATATTGCTCCTCAATGTAGCAAAATGATTCCTCACTGTGGCTGAATATTCGCAAAAGTTGTTAAAACGTCAGCTACACTAAAAAGTCAAGAAAATAATATTATTTTTTAATTTAAATTTATTCTATACCTAAAAAAATTAAAAGCATGAGTATTTAGTGTTATATATCACCGGACTCGTCTTTTCATGGCGAATAGGATCGTGATGTTAGCATTATCTGGCAAAATGTCAGGACTGCCATATTGGATTTAATAGGTATGCCCCCTCAACCAACACCCAGTCCCATCACCCCCCTTTTTCACCTCTCCTTTTAACCCCCTCAAATTCACAAATCTGGTCACCCTACCTTACCATATCCCCTCCTCTTCAGCACACACTCCTCACTACACTCCTTCGATCTCATTTTTTTACTTTTATAACAGTGTTAAAAAGCTATTTATATCTTGGCCCCTTCCCCTTGATACCTTCCCCTTCCACCACCACGTCAGGTACACCACCGATCGTGTGAAAATATCAGACATCTAGGAATCGGTGCGTTCATGAATAATTAAAATTAATTTATCTAAATTTCTGTTATATAATATTTGCAAACGACCATATTTAAAAAAAATGCAGTTTAATGTATCGAACATAATTTTTTTAGGCAAAATCTACTTTTAAATTTAAACGACGTAAAATTAGCATTTCTCCATGACAGCTTGAAACATTTAAAAAGAAAATTCTCAGAGGCAGGTGGACATGAACACACTATCCTATGGTATTGAGCCACGCATTTTGTCGACTGAGCTATAGATGATCACAGCGACTACCAGTAATTAAGTGTTGTATATTGTACTACCAAACGAACTGGCTGCATTTTTCGTGCTAATACTCAAATTATAAATGTATTGACCATATCGTTTGATATGTTCATATATTATTTTCACTTTTTTTCCAATAAATGCAGATATGGCTTAACACCACATCTTTTTTTTTAAGCCTTTTTTTATAAGGAAGTACAAATATTTTTGTTTAAAATCTTTGTATTTGGCATTTTAAAAACTTTTCACGGCAAGCGAAGTATCATAGAACTCGTATTTTACAGTCGGCTCTGAATATTAAATCTGATTATATTCCTATGCCCAAATATATATTTTATATTCTTTTAAATAATTATGCAGCAAACCACATTTTCGTAAACTTCTATGAATTTTTATAGGCATAGGCGAAAACTAGCCTATAATTTGCAAACTCTTATGCCCAAGCTTGTAAAATTCAGATTGCAAGTATCATTTCTAGCTCCAGGAATGTATGTATGCATGTATGAGCCCTATGCCCGTATATGGACATGGCGATTAACTATTTTTTTAATATTTGCAACATAGAATTTTTTTTAACGAAATATATATATGGTGGTAGCAATATAAGATTAAAATTTTAAATATATAAATTTTTGTTTCTTTTTAATTTACTAAAATATATTACTACAAAAGCACTCAAAAATATTCATGTTCATCTGTGCACAGTTTATGGCCTTATACATCAGCTAGAATCCACACATGTGCACACAGGAGACTGATTCTACCCAAGAATGACTCCACCCAAGACTAACTCCATCCAAGACTGATTCCACCCAACACCGACTCCACCCAAGACTGAGTACACCCAAGACTGAGTCCACCCAAGAATGACTCAATCCACGACCGAGTAAACCCATCGCAGAATCTACCCAATATTGAACCCACACATGGCTGAGACTACCCACCACCATTGCATAATTTCAACGGGTAAGCTGATCATGCGCACACCTGCACAGCAGCAGACATCACATCACCTTTGCTCCTTATGATCCATATGAAAAAAATGGCAAGATTTTTCCTACGAGAACCAAGTTTCCAGACTTGCTTACAGAAATACTCCGGTACATAAAGCATAATTTTTTTCGAACGATTGCTAAACATCTAGGAAAGTAAATGCGCCAATGCCATAAAACTACACACGCTCACACATATACATGCAATTTTTATCCAATTACCACAGGTTCCCTTTGCAATGTTTCCTAGTGAACAAAGATTTCCATCGTGATAGTTAATTTTTTTGTTCCCATCCAAAAAATAATAATTTATAGTCTGCACTGTAGCTGCAAACTTTTGAAAAAATATGTATTACAAATTGTGCGATAGGAGACCATCCGAACACGAATTAAATATACATATGTGATTGAGCCCAGCGTAAGAGGATGATAAAGGTAGTCTCAGTCGTGGATTCACTCACACTTAAATGGACTCAGTTTTGGGTAGGTGAGTCTTGGGTTTAGTCAGTCTCCTGTGTGCACATGTGTGAACTCTGTAGCTGATGCATAAGGACATTAGCTGTGCACGAGAGAACGTACTTTTTTGTGATTTGTAGTAGTATATTTTAATAAAATAAAAAAATTAATATTTAATTTTTTTATTTTAATTCTGTATCGTTGCCATCCTCCTGTGTGCTTCGTTTAAAATGTTATGATGCAGATATTTAAAAAATAGCTAATCACTATGTCTATAAATGAGTGTAGGGCTTATACATTGCAAACATACATTGCTGGAGCTAGAAAAAATGAATTTTTTAAGCCTGCGTCTAAGAGTTTGCAAATTATAGTTTTCGCCTAAACCTATAAAAATTCGAAGAAGCAGAGATCTCATAGCCACCATGCTTTCACTCGACTTGTAAAAGTGTGGTTTTGCTGCATAATAATTTAAAACAAATATTTAAAAAAATGCAATGTGGGCATAGGCACATAATCTGATTTAATATTCAGACCCGGCTGAAAAATAAGAGTTTTATGATACATCGCATGCCTTTAAAAAGTTTTTATAATGCCAAATATGATGGTTTTAAACAAAAATGTTTATAATCCTTTGCTGTCAAAGGGTAATGTTGACCACAGACAAACTAGACCCTGAAAAATAGGAAATATCACAAAAATTCTAAATAATAATTATTATATCTATACAACCTGATCCCTGAATGCATATGCCAAACCCCAGCTACAGGAGGTGATTCCGCGTGGAAAAAAATGTGTTGTATACATTGACAACCAGTAGCGCCAATTTCAGTTAAATTTAGGGGGGGGGGGGCTGAAGAATAAACATTGTTAAATATCATCGATCTCACCAATAAAGGAGGGGGTCCCAGGGGTTCCCCCCGGGAAGTTTTGGATTTTAAGGTTCAAAATGGTGCTATTTAAGCATTTATCCATACGTAAACATTTAATATACTGCTGGTATAAATTGTGATATTTTAAAGGTAAAATATTATATGAATGTTATATGCTACGATTCAGTACTGACATCCATGTATGATAGTGCATCAACCGAAACACATTTATTTATATAATTTCGTCTATATAGGGATGATGTACATGTGAAGGAGGGGAAAAAAGCAAATACTTTTGTGACCACTATTCTGCATGTATTAACAATTTTCGTATCTAAACACGACAAAATTAGCACGACGATAGAACTTACAGTACTTCAAATATGACACAAATACCTTTACTGAATAAATATCCTATTTCTTTTTTTTACCACCAAATGTAGCGCTGAAGGAATGTCCACGTTCTTGTTACATTTTTTGCTATGAAATCATCTGTTACCTCATCCAGATATAATAAAACAGCAGTCTCCTTGTGGATATATAGAATCCATCATTGTGTGCAGGGCCATCACGTGGGCGGGGCGACTGGGACGTTCGCCCCGGGTGCCACGTGGCAGGGGGGAGGGGGGCGAAATAAAACAACAAAAATTTAAAATATTACAATTGAAAAAAGTTAGATGCACATAATGTATTTTTTTGAAAGTTAGGTATAACAGAATGAATTTTGAATAATATGTTACATGTATTTATTGAACAAATAAATATTTGACATTAATAACTTTATATTTGCTAAGTTATCCCAAAATAAATATTTGCTTGTCATGCCAGTTTGCAGATCAACTGGATTTCCTTGTATACTGTTAATAATAGCCTAATAATGAACTCCACAGTGTAGTAGGCGTAGGCCCCTTTCCTCTTTCCTCTTCCTTCCTCTTTCCTTGAATTATCTCTACATCAATATTACATTGTCGATAAGGGGCGCCCTTACGCATGCGTACACTCGCTGCCATGTAGCGCTGTTCTATTTTTATTTCACCCGACCTTGGGATGCTGACTCGTGGTTGAGACACTGACCTCACATCCCCGGCGCCGGTCCCCCCGCCATCAAATTACCTTTCCTATCCCTCGCATTCCTCGCAATCGCATCCACCTGCCACTGCCAGTCTTGTCACTGTTTCCGAGCAAAGCAGGATCTTGAATTGTGTGTTGAATTGAATTACGTGAATTGTGTGTTTGTCTTGTGTAGTTGTGTCAGTGATCGAAATGTCAAAAAAGTTGTCGGGAGCTCAGCGGCGAAAATTAAACGAGTTCTGTGAATGAGCGTGTAAAGTTTTAATGTCCAAAGTGCCAAGACTAACTAGTTTTTTTTATACTTCATCTTCAATCCCAGCGGTAGTTCCGGCAGAGCCCGCTACCGTCTGTGACCTGCCAAGTACCAGTTTTCAAGGGGCTAGCGAAGAAATTCCTGCCCTTCCTACAGGCATTGAAGGTCGAGATGATAACCAAGAGGTACATTTAACTTAAGAGTCTGCAATTCACAATGACACCAGCAAACATTGTGATAGTTTGGCTTTGTCTGAAGACCCTGGAACATGGCCAGCGCTCATCTTAAAAGTGCAGCACAATGACTTAATTTTAAAATGCCCTGCTGACTTTTCCGAAGAAAATTATCAGTATCCAAAGAATTCCAAAAACAGGCATTTTTCAAATTGTTTTCGATTCCGTTTCGCTGAAAACGACGAAAAACTACTAAGACGTTGGTTAGTTTATTCCGAAAAAAATTATTCGGCTTACTGTTTTTGCTGTAGGATTTTTGACCCATCCTCAAAATCACAGTTTGGACAAAAAATGGGGTTTAATAATTGGAAACACATGGCTGATAGGTTGAAATATCATGAAATGTAAACAGATCACTTTAAATACATGGCCCAGTGGTGCATGGCTGAAAATATACTCAAAGAGGGTACTTCAATCAACCAGGAAATTATAATCAAATCAACACTGAATTACAACGCTTGGAAGAGGTGTTGCGACGGTTAGTCAAAATCATTTTGTATTTAGCAGAGAATAACATAGCATTTCGAGACTTGTCTTCCAAGTTATTTACAAAAATTAATGGTAACTTTCTCGGCCTTGTACAACTATTAGGGAAGTTTGATGCAGTTTTATTGGAACACTTACGCAGACTATCCGACCGAGAAAATAAGTTTCACTTATTAAGTGTATCGATTCAAAATGAGATTATTAACATGTTAGGCAATGCAGTAAAGGAGAGCATCATCAAGAAAATAAAGAATGCCAAATATTTTTCAATAATTTTGGGCTGCACTCCCGATATTAGCCATAAAGAGCAAACCTCTCTAACGATTCACTATGTTAATGAAGAAAATGATTATATTAACATAGAGGAGAGCTTTATAGCATATCGAGTGGCTGAAGAAACCTCCGGAGAAGCTCTCACTGACCTTATGTTTAAGGAAATTGCCGAATGTGGACTAAACATGAAAGACTGTCGGGGGAAGGGTTACGATAATGGCGCCAATATGGCAGGAATTCACAAAGGAATTCAAGCTCGTGTACTAGAATATTTCCCTCTGGCTTTTTTCATACCTTGTGGATGCCATAGTCTGAACCTGGTAATTGCTGATGGAGCGAAATCATCGGTCAAATATACATCTCTATTTGGAATTCTCCAGCGTATTTATGCAATATTTGCAGACTCTACAAAGCGTTGGTGTGTGATCAGTGAACATGTCAAGAATCTGACGCTAAAAGAAGTATGTGAGACACAATGGGAAGCCCGCATATCTGCGGTTCAGGCTGTTCGCTATCAGTACGTCGAAGTCCGGGATGCTTTGATCGAACTGAATGAGAAAACGGACGACCCTCAGACAGCGAGTGAGGCTCATTCCTTAGTCAACCAGATGGAAGACTTTTCTTTCTTAGTATGCTTACTAGTATGACATGATTTGCTGTTTGAAATCAATATCATCAGTAAAAGTCTTCAAGGGAAAGCCAACGGCTTTAGTGATGCTGTGAAGAAGTTCATTAATTGCTTGGATTTGTTAGACAAATTTAGAGTAAGTGGATACAATAACGCAATAATTTCCGCAAATTAAATTGTAGAAGAGCTAGAAATACAACCAGTCTTCCCTGAAAAAAGAATTCGCAAAAAGAAACGTGTATTTTTGTACGAAAGTGGTGACGAAGTGCAAACATCTGCAGAAGACACATTCAAGAGGGAGGTCTTTCATCCATTGGTGGATACAGTTGTAACTTCAGTGAAAAGGAGGTCAACTGCAATTAATAACCATAATTCACAGTGGGGTTTTTTGTATAATGTGGCTAACCTTCCAGCAAGAGATGACTTAAAACAAAGTTGTTTGAAACTAGAATCCCTCTTAAAAAATACTGACGATGTATCGGATATCAAGGGCAATGAACTTTTTTGTGAACTGCAACATGTGAATTCCATCTTGGAGCTGAAAGAACCCCAAGTTCAACCTATTGATGTGTTGCGGGCAATCAATAAAACAGGCAGCAAAGACTTATTTATGAATCTCTGGATTTTACTAAGAGTATTGTTAACTACACCAGTGACAGTTGCTAGTGCTGAGCATAGCTTTACTAAGCTAAAACTTATAAAGACATATTTACGCTCAACTATGTCACAGGAGAGACTGGATTCTCTGGCCATCTTGTCCATTGAAAACGATGAGGCACGAAAAATAGACTTTAAGGAAATTCTCACGATGTTTGCTCGTGCAAAAACCAGACGAATGCCGTTTGGTGTTTAGTACCTTATCTTTATTTGATAAACGGGGTTTCCTTTTCTATATTCTATTCAATGTATGTATCGAGGTTTTCCACACTATTAATTTGCATTAATAACGCCTATAGTATTTGTTTATGATTGTTAAGATTTCCTCACATTATTTGTATTAATTGGAATTTCAATACAATCTTATTTAAAAACATATTTTAATTGTTACGAACGCAGCGGTTTGGAACTTGTCTCACCAATGAGTTGTTGGGGAGGTAGGGGGCGCCTGACGAAATCTCGCCCCAGGCGCCAACAAACCACACGATGGCCCTGATTGAGCGCAAGTACGACTTAAGGATTTTAAAACCAGAGAAATGCCTCTTTGCTGTTTACACAGCAATTGCCATAACAATTTTCAATAACTTAAAGAATTTTGAGCAAATCCTTAAGATGACCTTGCTTGAAATGATCGATAATATCGTCTATATTATCAACAGTTCTTCCTTCATTCTGCTGCAGATCATTAAACATCCTTCTGTGAAGCAAGAAGATGATCAGGGTCAACATCATCTTTGTATAATTGCACATTTTCTTCTTTGTCTGCATCACTCCCTAGCAAAAACCAATCCACTTCAGTAAAAAATTATTAAATGCTGTTTCTAAATAGGAAATTAAACAATTTACAATCCTATCTATGATTTCGAAGAATAGATACCTGAACCCTTGCTCCATTAAATCACACTACTCTGTTAAGACCTTTAGAATTGTCGTATTGTTTGGGAATGCTCTTCCTACTGGGTAAGGTAGGTGAATGTATTTCGGCTGTTTTTATTCTCTTGTTTCAAACCAGATTTCTTCTTCCTCTCAGAAATTGAATGCTTACATTCATGGTCATAATTAATCTACGAGCCTCTTCTCAATGAAGCAATTTCGTTTGCAGAGTACAATTTACAGTGTCTACCTGACCAACTAATTTGACAACAATTGCAGTAAAGAAAAAATCAAAGACATACATTAGTATTAAATATGAGGCAGCTTTAGATCCGGTTTCGGTTGAATAACTATTTTAAATTGCTGTAAAAATGTACATAAAATCTGTATAATCTGAAATGACAGACGAAAGTGACACATATAACTGTCAATCTTGAATATTATGTTAATATTTAAGTCACACTACTGACATCTGAAAGTTGCTTGGACCAAATTTGTAATTATAAACAAAGATTCCCTAAACTGTTTAAATTTGAATTTTTTATTCGAAAAATTATTGCATATAAATAATTTTAAGATATGAAAATGTTGGAGGGGCAAAATGGTCCTCTGCCACTCCTGGGTGTACTTTGGGTGGGCAGAAGTAGCATTGCACCCCCCCCCCCAAACACGCACATGAAGTTGGTGCCACTGTTGACAATACCATCTTGTAGTAAATATTAAGGAAGGTACGCTGTCGTAAATATGTGTAAATTTGGTTGCTTAANATTGTATAAGTAAAGGTAGCCACACTCCTTTCGCAGGTAACTTTGGAACATTAGACGGTAAAGGAAAAGTCGAGGCACATTATGACCCACCATGGCACAATGAAGACAAAAGGTTCTCTTGTCGGAACTCGCTCCAGTTAACCATTTTCGAGAAAATGCCACTCAAAATTTCGAAAGTGTGGTGTAGCCCTGTGGAGGTAGACAACACATCTGCCACCTGCACCATGCTACGTGGATCTAAATCCACATGTAATGGTTAATGAAAATGAATACAAGTGTAGGGAACAAGGAATGGAGTGTGCAGATAGCGGTTTTGCATGACATGTGTATGTAGTACATATTTATCTATGGCAGTATTTACAACTGTAAATGTCTGGTATAGCTCATACAGAATCAAAAGCGGATATCGCATGTGCGACCAGATCTTATTCACTAGCCACAGGTGTCTCGTAGACCAGGGAGTTGACATTATCCCATGAAAATAAATCCAGCTGAGTCAGGTTTGGAGATCGGGCTGGCCAATGGATGGGCCCACCTCTGCCACGCCAAGATGGTGGTGTATGGCAGCAGGAAAATGTGGTGATGCACCATCATGCTGAAACCACAAGGTGTGTCGAATTCCAAGAGGTAATTCTTCCAGAAAAACTGGCAATACGTCCTGCAGGAACGTCAGATAATGGAATTCATCAAGACGGTCGGTTTAACAAACAAGGCCCCAACAAGTGATTGTTGATAATGCCAGCCCACATGTTAACAGTCTAGCCCACCTGGTTAACATTAGGTGGGTGTGGTGGTATTAGCTTTCAAGAAGTTGTGGCTGTGCCTCCTGTTGACGATTCCATCCCTGGTGGAATGGGCCAGATCTGTGAAGAGCACAGTCGATATGAAGTTTGGAAGTACATTGTTTTCTTGGAAGAACCATTCGTAGAATGTAACATGTGGCATGTAACCATATTTTCTAAAAATGTGGACCTTCCTTGTGTGGTAGAGGTACATGGGGTTCTCGTGCAGAACTCGCAGGATCGTTGAGTGGCTAACACCCACACCATGGCCCACAGCCTGTGACCTAACAGATGGTTCCTGCCGCACAAGGCGAACGACATTCTGGTCAAAAGTTGCCGATCGCCTTGTCCATGGTGCTCCATTATTCGCCCTCGTCACTACTGTGATGGAGTGGTACAAATGTTCCATGGGAGGGATGATGTCGCGCTGGGTAATGCAGCCAGTACAGCTCCACTGCTTGCCTGGCATTCGTGTTCACTGCTCTGTACACGAGGTGCATGTCAGCTAGCTCCGCTTGCATAAAACGTTTCATTCTTCCACAACCAACTGTAGGCACATACTGACATGTAAGCAGCAAAGACCACCTCCATGAACGCAATGATTACATTCTCACCTGTTTCCTCCGCCACATGCATAGCGCAGGTGGCAATTGTGTTGCCTTCCCCCCGCAGGGCTACACCGCACCTTCAAAATTTTGAGTGGCATTTTCTCGAAAATGGTTCACTAGAGCGAGGTTGGACAAGATAACCATTTGTCTTCATTGTTCCATAGTGCGTCATAATGTGCTTCGACTTATTCTTTACCGACTAGTGTTCCAAAGTTCCTTGCGAAAAGAGGGTGACTACCCCTACTTATGCAATAAAGGGGGCGATTGGACCAACCAAAATTACACAGATTTTCGATCTCAGATTCGTGAAACACCATTCCGATTTTGGTTGTTCAATCACACACATTTTCTGCAATATTTACATTTATGTATTTATATATACTATTTCCCTCACCACGTACCTCCCTTAATATTCACGACAAAATGGTGTTGTCAATGTACAACCCACCTTATATACCACAAGGAATCTCCTCCTGGAGTTTGGCACATTAATTCTGGTCCATGTTGTATATACACACATACAGACTGAAGCATCTTAAGCTCTTGACCTGAAATGTCTTCTGAACTGTGGAAGATATCGTTATTCTGTTTCCATCCTGATGAATTGAAACAAAGTCCTCACAAAATAATGTGCCACATATTGTCACACCATTTTAAATTGCCGATATACATAAATGTACCTATATATCAACTTTGCTTTTCCAAATAGATTTATAATTATTTTAGCAGTAGCATCATAGGACTAAAAGAGAGGCATACAATGCTGTATCACTCCGAAATCGGACCAGTAAAAAGTTAAGATTTCTCTGTTTTGTATGCATTAAGCGGGGTGATGCATGATGTGGAAGTTCATGACACAAAAAACTGTTGCGTCGTACCACGCGGCCACTCCTGTAACTCATAAGAGAATGTTGGGTCACCACAACACCGGTATAAAGGGGCTCAAGGAATGTGCACCAATCCAGCTTAGTGTTCTATATGTGTAGTGCTAGCGTGTCCATTGGTGTATAGGGTGACGGCAATGTATTTCACGAACGAAGAAAAATTTGACATGCTACTTCTTAATGGAAAATAAAAGTGGAACACTACAAGAACAATGGAGTTATGTGCACAAAGCGTATCCTGAAGGGCAGTGACCATCACACATGACAAATGTTTCAATTTGCAGAAAATTTTTTATTGAAAGGGCACTGGAACGCTACAGAAAGGGTACGGTCAAGCCTGTAACGAGCGGAACGAGTCAAGTAAATATTCTGGCAGCTGTTGCTCACAACCTGCATGTTAGCTCAAGAAAAGTTGCAGGTACCTCTGGAATATGCCAGTCTAGCATTATTCGCATTTTTCATAGAAACATACCATACCTATTATGCATCTTTCCATCAGCAGCTTGACCAATGCGGTTATTGCAGATGCGTGGAATTTTGTCGGTCAGCTCTGGTGCTTCATCGGGACAATAGTTACTTTCTTCAACGAATTGTCTTTACCAATTAAGCAATGTTCACTAATTATGGAAATGTGAATCTAAGAAATATGCATACATGGCTTGCTAACAATCCATGCTGGTTGAGGTAGGTTAAACATCAGCAGCAGTGGAGTGTCAATGTTTGGTTTGGGATCGTCGGAGCCTTTGTCATTGGCGCTTACTTCATTGAGGGAACATTAACAGGTGGCCAATACGCCTACTTCCTTTCGGATACCCTACCATCTCTCCTAGATGATGTGCCAGTTGAATCACATAGTTATATGTAGTACCATCACAGTGGGTGCCATGCCTACTAATCGCTTGCAGCTAGGCAAGTGCTCGCCTAGCTTATTCTTATTCGGTGGATAGGGCATGGAGGCCTTATAAACTTGCCTGCAGTTTCACCTTATTTGACAGCACTGGACTTTTATCTCTGAGGTATGATTAAAGATGAAGTATACGTACCAACGACTCCAGAAGACTTCAAACACCGAATTTTCGCAGAATGTGCTGCGACATCGAAGGGCACCATTTAGTCTGTTCAGTTATCCTTGCACAAATTACTGCAGATGTGTATTGTGGCTGACGATGGACATTTCGAGCACGTACTGAAATAACGACATTGGCAGATCATGATTATCATGTTCACTCTCTTGAATGTTATTTTCCTTTCTTTGTTGTAATGTACAATGCATGTAACCGTAAACACCACAAAGTAAAACTCATGTTACATTTTTTTCTCATGTGCGATTATTATTTATTTGACAAACATTACAGATAAATCTTCCTTCACAAGTTAACATATATATTCTGCATGTGACATTCCTCTTTTATGCGATGCTCTGAAAGACGCAAAACCAGAACCGTTACCCCAGTTAATTTAGGAATCGTCCCTAGCTGCTGCGTCCTTTACCTTCCTGTTGGTGTGTCGCTTCACCCTGGTGTACCCAAGCGTGACTAGTAACCAATATGAAAGACCCTTTTCTCCAGTATTGCAAAATTGTTCTTAGTTTTGCATAGCTGCAATAAGCGAAACCCAAACTTTTAAGTACTGCGTATCCCCGCAATTACTGGTCGAATTTCGGAGAGTGATACGACGTTGAATACCTCTCTTTCTGTCACCCCATGTGATGCATACAAAACTGAAAAAACATTACTTGTACTGTGTTTCTCAGCAATTACTAGTCGGATTTCGGATGTGTGATTTTGCGATGTGTTGGGACCACCATTTTATTTTATTATTTCTTAGTCGGCTATTTTCGTGCTCCGACATTGTGTCTGCCATATTGTTTGTGTCTCTTTTTTCTATTTAGTCACCAGGCGAGTGTGTGTCACTCGCTGTAGGAATTAAAATAATTTTCTCTCGTTTAGGACTCAGAAAATGTTTACATCTATTTCCTTAGTATATATCATCATTTTGTATATATTTTGTACATAGTATATATCATCTTTTAGTAAATCCTCTTGCTCCTTCATTTCACTTATACATGAACAATCCTATAAACCTCGCTAATTTTTAATTGAAAAAAAAAATTCGAAGTTTCCTTCAAGCACACATAGCTCAAATAAAAAAATTAATACAAAAATAACTACAAGAAAACATAACTTAGACAAAAATCAACCTAACACAGTAAAAAAAATAACATCAAACATACCACAGACCAGAAAAATCAAACCTGGCAACATTACCTAACTGTTAAATCACAATCCAGAAAAATGAAATCTAACCTATAAAAAAGAAAACATAACCTTTTTTTTCAAATGGCTCAGTAAAGTCAATCCTAACAAAACACAGTACAAATAATAATCATACCTGCACGATGTACACCCATTTCCGCATGGCTACAATTATTTCAGTCACTCTGAACATTGTTGGATCTATTCCCATGACCCCTCGATCTCTGAAGCATATATCATTCAGTCTGCAGGTATTCGGCACTTCAGGTAACATAAATTCCATCAACCTCGCACTAACAAAGGAACTGTCGAAGCAAGCAGACTTATAATTAAAATCCAA
Source organism: Clitarchus hookeri (assembly GCA_002778355.1). Classification (NCBI taxonomy): domain Eukaryota; kingdom Metazoa; phylum Arthropoda; class Insecta; order Phasmatodea; family Phasmatidae; genus Clitarchus; species Clitarchus hookeri. Next base: position 2,859,845 of record NQII01000008.1, read on the forward strand.
TATAAGCTAAGAAAAAACTAGGTCACACTATTCAAACATAACTTCTACCAGCAACTATACAGTCACGGCCAATCCATAACAAAAGCATTCGAACAATCCCATATCATCTGTAAAACTAACATCACTGACCGATACCAGACAACCCAACATACCAACCAACCATTCCATCTACAATGACCCAAGAAACCCTTAAGTCATACAAATAAAAAATACAGCCCACACCAACCATACCAAAAAAACAGTACCGAATACCTTTATACTAGTACCAGTAGCCCATACCGTCTGCCCTAACGACCCACACCATAAAAATATACTGACTAGTCATGAAACCCAAAAAAACTCATCCATGCCTTGCCTACAGACCACACTATCTGCTGTACCAACCGATACCAAAGAAATAGACCAGTCAAACCAATCTCTAACACGCAAGCATGCCTTGGCAGTGCAGGAAATGCCCACATTACCAAAATAATACATAGCATCTATATGATTTGATATTCCTCCATTATCGACTGAAACCATGCAAAGATCCGCCTAAAAATGCCAACATGTGACCTCAACATGACAATCTCTATAACTAATCATACCCGACATATTTCAAGCAACATAACTTATTACCGACTGACACCACATGTACTGATAAGACTGTTATCCACTATAATTTATGCACATCTCAGCCATACAGTCCATACCATCCACGCCTAAAATTCCGAACACAATGACACAAACATACTTGCTGCTGTGCTAACCCCAGGCAAATATACTCACAAGCCATTCCAAGAAAGCCACACTGAACACCAAGACACAGACATAAAATTCAACTTACCAACTGGCCATACCATCCTCTATAATACAAGTAATAACTTTATTATAATGTCCACACGAACTGAAAAAATACCAAAGGCCATGACACGAACAATTTTCTGAACATACCATCAACCATAACTAAATTACTGACCAATGCCAGATAAATATATAACCATTTGCAAAAACATTTGTTTCCCTAAAAGGTGTCATATCAGCAGCTTATAAGTTGGTACAGGCACAGAACATGGTAGTACTATATAGAAAACATCAAGCTATTGTTCCATCACCTGTAGCAAAAGGTAAAGGCAGCGATTTGATCGAACATGGAGGCAAACAGATGTCGGAAGTTCTCTTGGTAAAGATCCTGCCACAGCTGATGCAACTTACCCTTTGAATATACCACAGTTGCTGCTGGCCGAAGATGCCACCCGATCTGGTCTCGAACATTCATGATGTGCGAGAGGTGTCTGGGGATCTTGCTGGCCATAAAGAATGATGACACCACAAAGGCAAGCCAGAGATACCCATACTGAGTGAGGCCGGGCGTTATCCTGCAGGAAATGTGGTTGCCAAGCTGCACCAGGAAGGTGAGTACACATGGTCTCTGAATTTCCTAGATGTATCGCCATGTAATTAGGGTTCCTTAAATCACTAATAGTAGGATGCAGAAATTATAGAAATTGCACCAAACACCATGACACCTCTCATTGGGGTGGTGTGATGCTCTACAATGAAACGTGGATCATAGTGGTGGCCACGAAGTCTCTAGGCTCTAATTCGGCAGCCGCCTGTAACCCGAAAGAACCATGATTTGTTGCTGAACGCCACTCGTCGCCAATCTACAAGTGCCATGCTGCCCATTCCCGGCAGGTCACACGTTCTCGGCGATGCTCGGGTCATAATAGTAGACATTTTAAGGGATGCAGCGACGACAGATCCTGCTTTCCTAGCTGACTGGATATGGGACTGGTAGACATATGCATATCCCCAGCTGTCGGGGCATGTCCCCGTATGGTGAGCAGCGACACCTGTGGAGTGCTTCAACCTTTTGCACAATAAAAATCCTCCCTGCTGGTGGTCAACCGGGTCAACCCGGGCCTTCTCAGTGGGTGCGTGTACCGTCCTGTACCAACTGCATCCAAAACCGACTCACAGTGTAGGAAAAATAGTTCAAGTGGTGAGGAATGCGCCGAAACATTATGTCTGCCTCTAGGAGGCCGACAATACGGCCTCTCACAAACTCATCCAGCTGGGCAAAGGCTTCTCCGATGCGCTATCGGAGAATACTGTGTGTACACTGAATTTTTTTCTGTGGCTCGCACTGCTAATAAGGCCTTATTTGGTGTATTGCAGATATGAATGTTGGATGGACATGTATGTCCCCTAGTGGCACTCTAAACAAGCAAGTTTCATTAAACGCAAATGTGACACATTTTCGGCAGTGACGATACTGTGTGGCACCCTTCGTTCTACTCGTGCGATTTGTTCGTAGTGATCATGTTTTTTTTTTTGCAAATGAGTGTACTAGAAATTATTTCACACAAAATTACCGAACAACCATACCATCCAATATATCTCAAACTTATTTTGGAACCATACAGACAACAGCAAACATACGAAAGAAACAATACCGAAGACAACGACTTCAACACATTATCCAAACCTGCGCTATACATTACTGACTGACACCAAACAAGTGTACTAGACACAGTACCACCCAACAACATAATCACAAACCATTTCATTCACTATAACATTCACATTAACCGTGCAGTCCAGAATACCCATAGTAACATCATTCCTACTAACCATACCATCTATCTACTGACTGAATCCAGACAAATATACTGATCAACCATACAATCTACTTTACACTCAGACATGCCTCAGTCTTGCAGTCAATATCTAACACACAAAAAACATACCGAACCCCATTACATACATACTAACTACCATACTGACAAATATACCACTCACCATAATTACCAAACATCCACTAAAACCACAGGAAAACTCAGCCATAGAAATCAATTATAACATCCACCGTAACTCAGGCATAATAAGAAAATATATAGTCCAGACCAGCCCATAACACAAATATTCCTACAACCCCATACCATCTGCCATACCGACAATACCAGATAACACCAGATATATACACTGCCTACAATACCACCCGAAATACCGAGCAACCATCCACTATGACCCAAGAAAATCCTCAAGCACACTAAACCACCATAACTGAAACATTTATACAGTTCAGACCAGCCATGCCATAAGACAAACCTAACTGCTGTCCATACCACCAGCCATAAAGGATGACACCAGGCAAATATACTATATGCCATACCACTCAATATAACAACAAATCATACAATCAACTATGTGCCAAGTTTGCTTTAGCGATTCAATCAACACTGCCTATAAAAAAACCTTAAACTATGAAACAAACTACTTTCTTTCCATAGCGATTTTTCAGGCTACTGAACCAGCCAGATATGCATACCTACAAAAATACCAGCCTTCTAGCCAGCCACACCAAGTAAATATACAATCCACACTGCCTATACAAAAAAATAAAAAGACAAAACTACAAAGCAAAATAATTATCCACGTTGGCAATACCATTTTTACTGACCAATGACAGACAAATAGTCCAGATGCCATATCGCACCACATACTGACCAACCATACCATCCACTAAGCAACTACACAGTTTAGACTTGCTATACCATAACACAAACATTCCCACAGACCACACCGTCCACAATAGCAGCCATCACAACCATTGTAGATACATATCATATGAACTACCAAACCAGCCAACTATGCATACCTAAAAACATTAATCTATTCTTAACATCCACACCGAGCAAATATATGGGATACCATACTACACATCACTAAACAAACCAGCAATAACATCACCATAGAGGTATACTGGTTTAAACAGATTTTCACTTACAAATTATCACAACACTTCTCACATTATCCGATTCAAATCACAATATTTGTATATTGCATTAGAGTCCTGCACATATCAAGTCATTCAAGTTAACTGGGCACTTGTCTTGGCAAGTAAAATTTATTAGCACTGTAGGACGAAATTCTCATATTCGGCATAGTAGTTGTAAGTATATAGGACTCTGGAAAATAAATATGTTGGTAACAAATACTTGTCTATAAGCCAACATAACTATAGAAGTAAATCTCGATATTTCGAGTCATACATTTGGCAGTGTGGAATTATATATTGAAAGACATTCCAACCTAAACCAAATAGTGCACGTGAGCAAATTTAGCATTAACAGAGGTAGCTATTTTCCAAGGCGATAAAAAGTTACTTTCCAACCATCGGTTAGAAGCACCTCTTCTGGATGAAGGATAAAAGTTTCTGTGCTGAGATTGCATAACACATTTCGATGGAAAGAACATTTTGCTGCACAGCACATTTTGGTGCAGAGCAAATTTTGGTGCTCAGCACATTTTGGTGCTCAGCACATTTTGGTGCTCAGCACATTTCGGTGCAGAGCACTTTTTGGTACAGCACTTTTATGGAGTATTAGCATAGAACTGATGCTGAAGGAAGTATGGGATAATGCTTCGTTAAATTTAAAGGATTATCGCAAAAAGTTTTAATGCAAGTATAATAAAACAAAAAATGAGGTATCCTTGAGTGTGGGTGATTTGGTGTTGGTGGAATATTTTTTTTTTTGTATTTAAAGGTGGATAATTTTTCTGCTAAATTCGCTCCAAAATGGCTTGGGCCTTATAAAATAGCGATATTTTAAACTCCTGTAACATTATTACTAGAGGATCCACTGAATCCAATATAGTAGCAAAAGTTTTATGTAAGGCATGTAAATAAATTTTACGAATAGTTTTAGAGTATATTGGTTATGAAGGGTTGGAATGTTGTGTNGGGGGGGGGGGGGGGGAAGGATGTGACGAAGTGTTTCCACACCACACATTTTGGTAGAAGTGTAGCGTTAATCTTATGTTGCATTTCCAGTTGCTGTACCAATGTGTCAGTGTGTCATCCCCTTCATGTGCGAGCGCTCGATTCCTTTCGTCGCTTCTCCCTGCAGTACATCATCGTTCGTCTCGTTGCAGCCCAAAGTGTGGAAGGGGCCATCAGTGGAAATAATGTGTTATTGGATTTTAATGATGTCATTGCACTTTTGGTTATTATTGGTGGTTTATGACGAGACTGTGCTGAGAGTTCGAAGCCTGGCCTAGCGTTTCTTGAAAGAAGGGATGTGTGGGAGGGGTCGCTGACCGGTATATAAAGGTGCGTGTACACGGGCAAGTATTCTTGGCAAACAAATTTTCCAAGCGACTTGCTGTGGTATATCCATGTGGACAGATTAGTAGCTCAAGTTGCCATGCTAGCAAGTGACGGCGAGAACTTGCCGAGCAAGATCTTACCTAGGCATGTCCACTGCAGCGGGAATGATACAACTTGTCGTGCCAAGAGAGACACATTTCCAGTAATGGTTAGGAAGCAGCAAGTGAAACTCGCTGCCACTGTGGTGGTTTCAGTGTGCCGGAAGAAGACAAAAAAGGAAACCGAGGACATGTTGGGTAAGAGAGTGGATAAACAGGCGTAGGAGGTTAGGTGCATAAACAAATCAAATCAAAGATATGCAGAATGAAGATGCATAACAGTACAGGAACTTTACGAGGATGTCTGCGGTACAAGTGCAGCTTCTCATTGATATAATTGTACCAACTACAGCCAAGAGGGATACATCAATGAGGAAGGCGATTTCTGTTCACGGACGTGTCTTGGTCACTCATCGATTTTTAGCAACAGGTACGTGGATATGATAATTACTAGTAACTCATACCATTAATTGTACCCTGCCTCAGTTATGTTGTAACAAACCATTGTACGTGAATGTGATGCAGGTGATGCGTACTTGATTAGAAGACAAAAGGCCTCGGTGATCTCCATAATGATATATTGAGATATTGTTGTTTTTTTAAATGGCATGTGTTCAAAATCGTAATTAATAGAGAATTAATACATGTTTTAAGTGTGTTTTATGGTAAATTTATTCAAGAGATCGTGAAAATATTTGAAAGGTTATGTATTTTTGAAACAAATGTTATATGTATGGAAATGGAAAGTCGTCTAGGTTATAAAAGAGAATGTATGGCCAAAATAAAAATGTGATAAAAAAAATTGTTGTACAATTGTGAGTACACCCACCCATTCTGGACAGCAATATAGTAACTATCAAGTCACTCGGTCTTTAGAAGGTTCTTGTTGATGTTTGCTTCCCATCCCTTCATCTTCCTTGATAGTGTGAGAGGTAGGCAGGCGGTGGCTGGGAGAGAAGTTGTGCTGGTCTGGGTTTTGGAACCGCCACAATATTGATGATTGCACTGTGTGAAAGGAATATTTTATTTGCTGGTCTGGTGGTATGGCTGTTATGACTTGTTGGCACGGATCAGGGACCTATTGTACAAGCTTTGAAAGCACCACGACATAGTTCTGGATGGCATCCAGTACTTCCTTGAAACTTCCAGGAGCTTCGGATGTCTCTGGCGCAGGAATCGGATTCCATTCTCTCAAAAATAATTGTCAATCTTGTTCTCAGTTTAGGAGCCCGTTGTAACGAAATGTACCACTGTCTGATGTAAACACACGTCACATTGACTCACATTAATCCATGTTGATATGATGATGGTATGTCATTGGTCGTTTAGATCATCACCTGCTCTTTTATTGATAGACAGACTTTTGAGTATAGGGTGGACAAAAATAGAATCTGAATGTCTGTGGTTGTGCTGCTGAACTGAAGACATTTAGTTGGCTCCTTCCCATGTCGGTTTAAATGCACGAACTTACATCGTCATTAATATTTGTACGAGTTTATATGAAATTTGCGGAAAACATAAATTTTAAGTCGTTATAGAATGAGTTCCTATAAAATGACAACTTGTCATCTATTGTGGATAAGTGAACTGAGTAGTACTTTGTTAAAAACGTTTTTAGAAAAAATAATAAATTTGTTTGATTATCTCAAAATTAGGATGACGTAAGGCATGCATTACGCAAGTATTAGGTGCAGCAGCGCATGACAAGCGGGCAGGAAAGCAGCGCGACGAGAGAGGCTAGTTGTGTAAACGGTACGCGCAGGTAAGATTTCGGCAATGCGACCACGGCCCGCTGCTCTAATACCTTTCTCTTTACACCTGCCAAATTTTCTGGTACACTGAACCGTGCACAATTGAACATCATTGATACTCAGCTAAAAAACACGATTCGATCATTCTTTTTGGCAATCAACGATAGTAAAGAAGAGTCCACTCCTCTAACTTGCCTTTCCTCTCACAAACAGACTTTAACAGACCTGATTCACTGCTTCAGATTATGGGTGATATTTAATAATGTTTTTCCATGTTCCCGCGTCTCATAGAATATGTAAGCTAAAACTACATTCGAATCCTCGCGTCTCCATCCTGAGTGTTAAATAGACTGTAATGTCAGGAAATTTTTTTATTGTTTTCAATATGTGCTCTAATATTTATAGACTCAATTAAGCATTAAACTCAAAAAATATTTTTTGTAAAAATTTCGCAGATCAAAATATGAATAACAGGTCATTCTTCAATTTATGTAATCAATTTCTCACACCATTACATTTTCAATTTATTCGATATAAGATTATCCACGGCTCAGAGGGTAGGGTTCAGAGATTAAGAAGAAAAGAGCCACAAAATTACATTTGCCGAAAATATGAAATTTTGTGTAATATAACTTTTTGCAAATACTTCAAACGAATTACAAAAAAATCAACTAGGACCTAATTATTCCAAGTTAAGTATGACACATTTAACAGTTTATTGCATTTTTCCCAAAAATTAGTGGCATACTAGGTCCGTTGGTTGTGGTAGGCTATTCTCTAACGAAGGCATATTTATGATGAAAGGCTTATTCAACAGACGGAGCAGCCATGCATGGTCTGACGAAAAACCACGGACCACGCTCATCCGAACCCATAAAGTGCTCTTCGCTGTTAATTTGTGAGCTGGAGTTGTTTGTGATAATCCATTCCCGCCTCATCTCAGTGGCGCTATTTATCTACAGTTCCTGCATGACCTGTACCATAGTGTAGCCACCACGCTCACCTGACATCATGCCACCTGACTTCTGGCTGCGGGCCACATCAATTCAATGATGTATGCCACGCCACTTGACACGAGGGATCAGCTCATTATGCGGATATGGTGAGCAATTTACACCATCAATGCCACGCCAAAAACCTTTGCACACCGTCTGTGTGGCCAACGGTGGCCGACACTTTGAAAAGACAGCGTGAGCCCCATGCCTCCTGCCTAAATGTGTAAATAATTTGTCATTTCATTGCACTGCCTGTTGCCTAATGATTGATGTCGCATACCCGCTCCTGTACATTGCCACTAACATTAGCGGGTTAACTATGGACGTTATACAATTTGTTCCTTGATGAAATTTGCTCAATTTGTACTCATCTACACCATTCTAGTTTTTATTATCATTTATTTGAGTACACCTGGTATAGTAATGTATAGAATTTATTTTATTTTTGTCAGTGTTAACCTCGTTAGGTCCATATCGCCTGACTTGCTGACACTTGAATTTTCTGAAATAAATAAATACACATGAATTAATGCTTACTTATTCTTTGCCAGGTAATTCTGCTTTTTAAGAGGTTATTAAAAGGACATTTATTAATAGCTATTTCAATTTTATTTACTGAATTTTAACTCCAAGCATTACCTTCCTTTAAAATTCTTCTTCTATTTCATAAAAAAATTGTACAAACTTAAATTCGATATTAACTTAATTTGTTGACTTACATATTTCTTTGTTGTATCAAAATTAATTTTATCAATTAAACATTTCCTTGCATTATTAGATAGCAGTTTTAGAATTTTTATAAATTTGAAAGATTATTGCTTATTTTAATATTAATATTATCTCTAATCGATAGCAAAAATTTCAAAGCTGTTTTGTATTATCGTCGTTAGTAATTATAAATACTTTTATTTTTATATTTAATCCTCTATCAGTTTTTGTAATTTTTCTTTCGCATAAGTTTTACTACAAACTATCAACACTATTCAAAAATTATTAATAAAAACTATTCACTTAGCTAATAAATTGTACAATTATCATTTCTTCAGTGTTGTATTCTTGATTCTATTTTTTATTTTATTTGTTATCGTAATAGTAATTCCGGTTTGGTCATTTTAAAGCAATTTACATTTTTTTTTTTTTTTTTCCAGAATTCAACAAATGTTTTCTTTATTAAATCACCAAGAATTGGGTTAGTTTAACTAAGATTACATATTTTTTAATGTAAAAAATTCAGATAGCATTAACCAAATATCTTATTATATTTAGAATATCCCAATATTTCTTTACCTTCAAAGCATTTCATAATTTCACTAATATTACTACATTTAATTCACTTAATATACATTTATTTATAGTTCATAATAATACTATAATTATAACCTACATTTAACCTACTTTCCCTTTGTTTCCTTTCTCCAATAGTTATTTCTTATTTATCACCAAAAAAAGTTATAAGATATTTAATATGTATTCGTGAACTAATGATAAGCATTAAATTTGAATATGAAACTGATTTTGTAGCTACATTAACAAATAATCGAAACATTTTTTAAAATTTGTTTTAATAATTTGTAAATGTGGTAATATTGGTATTACTAATTAAATCCTAACATTTATGTGTTTATAATTTTTATGCTATGGTTTTCAAAGAACTTAAAGCTATGGAATGCGTGTCATGTTTAGGAGAATAATTTCAAAACCAATTTTAATACTACTTACCACATTTAAATTAATGGTTTTCATGAAAAACATAATAGAAACACGCCAATTTTCGTTAAGAAAGATAGTGTAAAAAAGTAGCCACTTTCGTCAACATTTATTAAACTATTGTTGGCTGTTTATTCACAACTTTTTTTTCCGTGCATTTTTTAGTCGTAGTAAATTTTTATATCTACTAGAGGCATATAAACTATGTGGCCAATAGTTACTGGACATAATTTTGTTACCAATGAACTTAATCCAGTATGATGTTATAAAAAACAAAAGCACAAACTCTTGCACAACATACACATGTTTACTGTCATAATTGGTTAACATACGAGTATATAGTTGTGTTTAATCGAAAGTGTCTTGATTTTAGCGGCCCAATATAATGTTGTGAATCTGCCAACATGGACAAGCCAAACAAACTTCAAAGACGCAACGGTAGCCAGGCCAGGGAAATAATACAAAACACGCTGCAGCTATTATAGTTTGTAAAACATAGAACCCAAGCGCCAGCGGATACCCTTTCCCCACGGGACAGTACGGGAAAATTACGCCACTGAGAAACTGCACTGAAGAGCCCAAAAAACTGGTATAGGCGTGCGTATGCAAATAACAGCGGTAATGGAACCAATCTGAGTAACACGATGCGGTCGGCAGCTAGATCGGTTACTGCTGTTACAATGGTAGGTTATCAAGATTTAAGTGAGTTTGAACGTGGTGTTATAGTCGGCGCACGAGAGATGGGACATAGCATCTCCGAGGTAGCGATAGCATTTGGATGTTCGCGTACGACCATTTCACGAGTGTACCGTGAATATCGGGAATCCGGTAAAACATCACATCTTCGACGTCGCTGCGGCCGAAAAAAGATCGTGAAAGAACAGGACAAACGACGATTGACGAGAATCATTAAACGTGACAGACGTACAACCCTTTCTCAAATTGGCGCAGATTGGATTTGTGGACTGCCCTGCAGGATTTATGGTGTGAATTGCCTCCTGCATACCTTCAGACATTAGTCGAGTCCATGCCACGTCGTCTTACGGCACTTCTGCGTGCTCGGGGGGGGGGGGGGGGGGGGGGGGGGGGCTACACGATATTAAGCAGGTGTACCAGTTTTTTTGGCTCTTAAGTGTATATAACACTTGGCAACACTTTGAACGGTGTTTGTCTGTGTACTCACGCCGAGAAGAACAGCATTCAAGATTTAGCTTGGTATGCCGCTCGTAGATTCTTGTCACAACATTCAGCCAACGGCAATGGTACAATTCGGCATAGTCATAAATTGAAATTCAGTGGCTAAACAATGATTTGGCCCTCCTTCGCCAACAGTTTTTATTGGTTATAGTGTTGAGCGAATGAAATGAAATCCCGTTTCAATCTTGTATACAACAGAAATATAATTTTTTTCTGATCAAATTTGTAGTATGTTATACATGACAGGAAATTTAGTAGGGATCCTATATTCTGCTCTTGTACAATTATTTTTTCCATCATTTCAATATTTTCAAGTCATATAAACTCTTCACGATTTACAATATATAGCATAATACAATTTTCATCAGAAGAAAATTATGTTGAGCTTATAACGTAAAATATCAGTTTGCCATCACATTATGTGTACAATATAAGTGGAAATTTAAATTATGGTGTTTTATTATATGTTTTAAAATTATAAACACAAAACATAGTAAAACTTACACTTTCTGATCAAAAGTAAATTCCATCCTTCTGTAAGCATAGACACGCGTCTAGATGTCACTACGACCACCCCACTTTAAAAGGAGGAAGAGGGCACGGTTTTGGTCAGTGCTACACGATTCCGGCAAAATAGGCGGAGCACTGATCATGTTTAAGTAGATTTAGTAAGTGTATACCGTAGAATACTGTTCAGTTATTGATTTGTCACAATGGCAGATTGCATTTTGCCAGAACTGTCAATGAAATATGAGTGTCAATTGAATCCACCGAGGTGTTCAGGTGCCAGACAATATTGCCGCTTCTTTCAGGAGCTCATTGGATGCGGCTTTTAATACAAATGTTCCTATTAATTTTGACCACCTGACATGTATTGTAGTTAACTTAATAGAGTACTGCGGTTGCACTTCAGAAATAATTACACTGCATGAGTAGTTTAATAATATAATTGATGATGCTACTTCTTCCTTGTACACTAGGTTAAAAAACAGGTTACCCCATCTTCAGAGATGTTCTTAGTATTTGTTCACTAAATTTCCTGAGCAGTTATCTGTAACCCAGTTTCAATTTCTAGAGAATATTGTGGGCTAAACCCAATAATTGTTTGATGACCTCTCAAATATGGAACTTGTTTCTTTCTGTGTTGACAACACAAGAGGCGAGAATGTTCCCCCACTTCTGTCTACCAACTATGTGCCAGTCTTAATTACAGTGCACCATTCCCATCTATTCCTGTCCCACAGTCCATCGATGTTAAACTAGTTGGCAATGTTCTAACCTACACAACTGCATCAACCACCACTTAACCCTCGTTTTTTTATGCTGGTATACCTGCTTACAGCTCACCATTTCCACGTCATAACAGGTTTTTAGTACATCTGTGCCCACATTCCCTCTACAGTAACGCCTTTGTCTTCCACAGTATTCTGGAAAATCACACATCCACTTGAAAACGCGCTGCACAATTTCTTAGCAACTCATGGGTTCTATTTGCCAACATTCTTTGAACAACTTCTTGAGGTTATTTACCCTTTTACCCAAGGTCAGCTTAGTGAACATACCAGTTTGGCCATCTAGCTGCGTTATTGTTTTAAAACGTATCATTCTGATATTTTGAATTTTTTGGTTCCATTTAGGTTGTGCTCTCAGCTAAAACTGAGGATGTTTTCAAAACCTCGACGATTCTCTTTATTAAAAACAATTTAAACTATTTGAAATGATTACAAAATTGAATAATATTGGACTTAATAAAATTACAATTAATTGCCGAAATAAATTGGCTATTAAAAATAAACTTACCTATGGTTTCCTCTGTGAAACCCACACCATGTTCTCTCTCGACCAGTCCTCAGGCCATGGTATATGTATTCTAGCAAACCNCCCCCCCCCCCAAACACCACCCTAAAAAGTTTATGATGTTAGGTGTTGAGGAAACTCCATAAATGTAGCGCTGATTCTCTTGCCAGCGAATTTGCAGCCCGATAACGTAGTAGAAACATCACACTGTCGCCATGCAACGCCGACCAATTGCCGAGGAGTGGATGTAGAGGGCGGAGGAGGGTGAACCCTTCTGTCGTCATCGTCCAGTCTACCAGATGAATGTGGCGAGGAAGCCAGGCCTCGGCCTGCCATCCCTCACCGCCGAGTGTCAAATGGAGGCCGTAGACAGGTATGTTGAATCACCCAAAGCCGATACCCCTTGTAGGACACATCGCTCAGCAGCATAGTAGGTGAAATTGTGCGGTGTTCCAGGCACACCATCACATCCTCCCATCCTCAAAGCACACGCAGCGGCCCCAGCCGAAGTCAGCAGACAGCGATTTCGAGTGGCGAGTCCATAGTCGCCATCTCATCCGCGGCTAGGACTCGCTTTAAACATAAATCTTCTGTTCTTCATAATTAATTAATCCCTCAACACACCAGACAAAGACTCTTAGGGGCATGACCAGACCACACACACTAAGATCTATTCACCATCAAGAAAGAACTGGGGCAATTCATAAACTTAGGGCACTAAAACTTTTACACTATAACTTTATTACTAAAAATGCTTCATAAAACAGCGCCATATTAAATAATCTCAATAATCTCGTTTTATAACTCTTGAAACAACCTCAAGAAATTATCATTAAATATTACACATAATTTCTTATATATATATATATATATATATATATATAATAATCGATACAATTATGGGATAGCAACCAATATCCACATATGAGAAATGGGGCATGGCATTCTTAATTTATTTATTGTAACACTATTTTACATGGATATTATATATTTTTAATCCTTGTGTCGAAATTGCAGCTGCACAATCAGAAGCGTAACAGGTGTTTATAATGTAATATCTAAAATGGTCCGTTACACTGCGGCGCTAACTTTCAGCTAAAATAATCAACTTTATAACTCAAAAAGTGTGTGTACAATAACCAAATCACCGCTATATAAAGTGGAATCTTTACGTTGCCCATATACCTTCTCTTCCATTTTTTATGGAATATAATTTAAATACGTGAAAATTCTTCCCAAATCTTTACCAAATCGTTATTCGCCACATTTTCCACACAAAAAGGGTACAATGCCCAAACATTAATTAGGGGATGTAATAACTTCCTACGAAAGAAAACCACCGCAGGCGTGTGTCTATAAGCATTGTGCACAACATTTTTAAACAAAGGACCAAATTATACAAAACCATGCACCAAACTCTTTGTGTGCCCAACTGGAAACAACGCAAAGCAACCTTGATATTATGGTTGACTCTTTCAACGAAGTTAGCTTGCGGTTAATACGGTGAAGCATTTACCATATTTACTCCCCATGTGAACATTACATCGCGGGATTCCTGTGACAATAAATACGTCGCAATATCGGTAACAACAAAAACCGGTGACCCAAAAATACAAAATAAACTGTGTAAAATGACATTACATATTTCAACGACTTCGATAGTCTGTAACAGAAAAAAGAAACAAAACTTGTAAAACTATCTACAGCAACTAAACCGTAACCGGACTTGTAATGTGGCAACGGACCCATGATATCTAAGTACACCCACTCCCCTAAAAATTTGTGGCAGAACCGAAATATTTCCCATCTTGTTTTTGATTTTTTGGTTTACCATGCTGACATGCCTCACATTATTTTACCCATTTTTCAATTTATTTTACTATACCAGGCCACGTAAAAATTTCCATTACATGGGAAATAGGATTATCTCTACCCACATGATCTCCGAAATATGACTCGTAATAAAATCTGTAGACCATAAATGTTAATTTTTCCTGCACAAAAACACGAAATTTACTCTTTTTTGTTCATTCCCCGACATAACCTTTATGAACAGCGTAACCTGATGTTCTTAAATTTCACCTAATTTGCTGGTATTCTACATCTCTTTTCTGATGTTACTTAATGTCAACAAAAATGCCTGGGAAATTTTGCAAATTATTTAGTAGTACTACTTTATTATCAACCAGCATTTCCTGTATCATATTAATTTCATTTGAATCACATGCATAACATGTATCCACTTCAAATTCATCACTACTTAACATGCGCGAAAGAGCATCGGTGACTGAGTTGTTATTTCCTTTTATATGGTGGACCTCAAACTTGAACCGGACTATTCTGACTAACCAATGCGCTAAACGACCAACAGGTTTATTGGATTTTAAAAGCCATCTTAAAGCTTGGTTGTCAGTAAATAACTCAAACGGCGCATGGTCTAAATAGTTTGAGAAATATTCAATTTTCCAAATACAAGCTAAGCATTCTTTTTCATATATTTATAGCATATTTTCTATCTGCGGCTGTTAACAACTTACTTGTCATAAGCGATGGGAACAATGTTTTCTTTCTGACTAAGTACAGCTCCTAGCGCAACTGGACTGATATCACAATGCAAATAAAAATTTTCCTGAAAATTTGGTAATTGCATAACTGGCGGCTGAATCAACTTGTCTTTTAAAATTTGAAAAAGGCTTTGCGGCTCCAATCCCCACAAAAAAATCAATATTTTTCTTTTTCAAAAAATTTGAAGGTTCTGTGATATGTGAAATATTCGGTATGAACTTACCGTAAAATGCAATCATCCCCAAAAACCGGCGAACACTCCTAACGTTTTTTAGCACAGGAAAATTTACAATAGCATTCATTTTTTCTGGCTCCATGCGCAGTTCACCATCAAATGTAATAAAACCTAAATATGGGACATGTTCTGCCCAACTTATTTTATCGGTATTGAACGTCAAACCTGCTTCCTGCAAAGCCTCTAATACTAGACGAATGTCTTCAAGGTGTTCCTCTATGGTGTTACTATATATACACACATCGTCTTTATAACTACGTGAACACAAAATCATGTATGCATTTACCTAACACCTGAAATAAAACTCTTGACATTCCTTGTGGTCCGCAGTTAACTCCCATTGGTAACCGAGTCTATTGATATTGACCACATTTGGTACAAAATGCTAAAGGTTTCCTGAGTTTGGATGAAGTTCACACAGCAAAAACGCCGAGCTCAGGTACAAAATGGTGAAAAACTTTGACTTACATAAATACTGGAAACAGTCTCTAACACCGGTACTGGGTATATATCTATATAATTTCTATCAATCACTAACATATATTCATTCATTAAACTGTATTTCCCTAATTGTATCTTTGGAATAAGAAATGAGGAGCTCCTATTTGAACTATACGAATCTTCAATAATACTTTCCTCTTTTAGTTCAACTATCATTTGCTTAAAAATATAAACTTTACGTGGCGGCACACGATATGGGACTGAAAACACAAGTTCATAATTTTTCAATTTAAAGCAATGGGACTTTTTGTATAATGACCCATTTTAATGATTTTTACATCTGCAAATTCCGACTTAAATTTTACAATTTCTGTTTGCAACTGTTTCCCTAATTGAACCGTTTGAATATGTCGACAATATGACTACACATTTTCTAAGGGAACTGGAGTTTCCGGCCAAAATGCAAAACGTACACACTTATTCTTCACGTCCACGCAACACTGAGTTTTGCCCAGAAAATCGATACCCATAATAACAGAATATGTCAACTCCTTAAACAACTGAAACTGCATTTTCCATGAAAAATGTTCAGTTTTAACTTTTGTGGTAGCTACTGCCTATGATTTAACTAAGCCCCGTCAGGAAGGGAAATTGCTGCAGTCCGGCCTTGTCACACTTTAATAACGCCAACTAAAATATCACGCATTAGCTGAGTTCACGTTTTGTGACTCGTCAACGATGCTGAAGCGCCTGAATCTACTAACGCATTCACAGTAGAATCTCCAATTTGCAAAGGAACAAACAGAAAACTGGTTTATTTTTCCTGGAAGCAAAATAATTTAAACCACCAACACCAGCGGGTTTTTTCTTAAGCAGGCAAGAAAACTGCAAATGCCCTTCATTTCCACAAAAATAGCAAACAGAACAATGTTTATCCTTATCCTTAGATTCGCGTAATGAATTATCCATTTCCGTTTGCATACACAGATTGCATGTACATAGGTCCTCATTTAACAGTTCTCTGGAGTGGCGGCCTTTAGGCCTGTCGCGCACACAACTTGTGACTTTACCTTTACTTTGCTATCTTGAAAAAAAAACATTTTTTACTAGCATGATTCGTAAGAAAACAGTATTTAAAATACCGCTTAACTTTGGTAACCACGTCGTATCATTGGTGGCAATCTCCTATAGTAAACTAAACCTGGGATACTAACACTAACAAAGCTATAAAGTTGGTAGTTTTGTGGCAAAGGAAAAAAATCTCTCATTGCTGGGTTAAAGATTGAAAAATATAACTTCTGTTAAATATGCCTCACCACATGGGCTACCTAACACATATACTAATTAAATTATTTCCTGCACAAAAGCTTTCATTGTTTGAGTAGGACTTTGATAGCGCTCCAATCAGTGCCGGACTTCCGCCTAGGCGAACAAGGCACCTTCCTAGGGCACTAGCCTCGGGGTGGCCCTGGCCAGGGGACAACCAGTTATTTTTATTTATCAAGAAAATCAAATAAGATAGTACAAATTTACAACAGTAATTAAATTAATAGAGGACACAGAACAAGACAACGCTATTTATTATTACAGTAGCCAAAATTGGATAATTTTATTGACTCGTGTACAAAATATTTGATCTATCCTTGATCTAGCATTGATCTAGCAATTTAATCTAGAATAAGTCTAGCTCAGTGGACAAATATGGTCTAAAAGTTTTTTTTTTATTAATTTCGAATTTTTGATGATATATTTCCGGTGTATTATTGATGAAATTTAGTCTACCTAAAGTTCAGGAAAAGTCTAGCACATGTATATATAAACAAAAAAAAGTACTTCTTATTAATTTAAAGATTTGATGATATTTATTGTGAATTTTTGTAGAAATTCCGTCCATCCAATATCTAGCGCGTAATCTTTGCGTCGCCAATTACGTAGTTACATATTCTTTGGTTCCGAATTGCACGCACGTGCACATTCTAAACTCGTCACTATTTGTCTGAAGTTGTCTGCCAGTTCACATTGAAAGTGTGTGTCATATAAATTTAAAATTTGCGTCCTAAAGGTTTTATCTTTTACGCGATTTTGGTTCCAAGGTAAGTTAAGATAGCCACGAATCTTACGATCCTTAACTAATAAAGTAAGTGACTTACTATTACTGATTATCTATTATTATTTTTAGAAATTAGCGATGTACGGCGCTGGAAAACAACTGAGCGGGTCCCAGAAATGAAGAAGGAGTAAGGAGAAATTGCAGAAGGAAACAGATGTTCTACGTAATGTCCCTAAGCTTGACTCGTTCTTCGCTTCTTCCAGACCTAATACTAGTAGTACTTACCGCGTGTCTGGCTGTGACAAGCTACCTGAAAATCTCCAAAATTTGATTCCGGACAACCCCGCAGTAGTTACTGAGGAAGATTCTGGTGAACATCCTGAATCGCACACAAACACATGTGTTCCGATCCCATCATTTCCATGTGTTACTGTTAGTAACGATCCAGCCGAGTGGATACTGGACGACGCCACAATCGAACACTTGATACAAAATGGCGTGAAACAAAATATGGATGCCGATTTATCTTCTTCGAAGCACCAGTAAGGAGATAAAACCAGATATCTATCCCTTTCACTCTTTAGCCAAATATTTCCTAATGGTGAAAAATGACCTCGGCCTTGGCTAATATTTTTGATAAGCAAGGGTTCCGTGTTCTGCGCACCTTGTAAGATGTTTAGAAAATCGGGGTCGCTAGCTAATGATGAAGGGTACAAATACTGGAAAAAATGCAGGTCAGAGGATGAAAGAACATGAAAATTCAGCCGATCATAGGTCAGCAAGTGCAACGCTGCTAGCGAGGAAGAACGCTGGCGGTAGAGTTGACAAGAGTCTTGTTCTTCAAATGGAAGAAGAAATAAAATACTGGCATGAGGTTTTGAGGCGCATTGTTTGCCGTTTAGAGGTTCGAAAGAGAGATTTGAATCAAGCAACAGTGGGAACGCTAGAACTATTGGCTGAGTTCGACCCTTTTCTGTATGCGCATATAAAACTCTATGGAAACAAGGGATATGGCACAATATCATATCTCTCGTCTACAATATGCGAAGAAATGATCAACACCATGGCAAAAGAGGTCATTAACACGATCGTGACTGAGATAAAACATGCCAAGTATTCTTCCATCTCTGTTGACTCGACTCCTGACATCTCGCACGTGGATAAACTTACATTCATCGTACGGTATATATCTGCAGAGGGATGTCCTGTCGAACGATTTTTACGATTTATTCCAAATTGTGGCCATAAAGCAGAAGATCTGGCTAACGTCGCTCTTGAGACATTGGGAAATTGCGGCTTGGATATCGTTAATATTCGAGGACAGTCCTATGACAAAGCAAGCAACATGTCGGGTGTATATTCCGGTCTTTAAGCGAGAATAAAATAAGTGAATTCTCTGGCAGTTTTTGTCCTCTGTTCCGCACATTCATTGAATCTTGTCGGATCATGTGCTGCTGAGTGTTGTGAGGCCGCTGTGTCTTTCTACGGTACTTTACAGGAATTGTACAATTTTTTCTCGGTCTCGACACAGAGATGGGAAGTTTTGGTATCGCAACTGAAGGCAAATTCAACCGTTGTCAAGAGCTTTTCTAAGACAAGATGGTCTGCTCGGGGTGACGCCTGCCGAAGTCTCTGTTGCACCTGGAATGAGATCATGGCGGCTTTTCAGATAATCGCCAATGACACAAGTGAAAAACCATCTACACGTTCTGAGGCTTCACGTCTTTTGAATTCACTCCACTCGCTGTAAATGAGCTTCCTGGCCCTACTGTGGAATATTATCTTGGAAATATTTAACAAAGTGAGCAAATCTCTGCAATCTGTGAATATCGAATTGGGTACGATCGCTGAACTTGATCGGTCCTTGGTAACATACCTCGAAGATATAAGGAGGTCGGTACATTTGATCACTATGAGTCGAATGCTGCGGCAAAGAGCGGTACACATACGATATGGAGAGGAAACGTAAGCGAAAAGTGCAGTTTGTAGAAATAAGTGGAAATGAGGTCGAACTTTCCAGTAGGGACAGATTTAGAGTTACCGTATTCAACATCATTATCGTCAGGGTGATTGCTGAACTACAGAGACGTGGCTCGGCATATGAGAACTTAAGTAAAAAGTTGGACTTTTTCACGAACCTACGCAATGTGGAATCTCAAGACGTACGTGTTGGCGCATGGAATCTGGTAGCTTTCTATTTAGGGGATTTGTATTATACTTTAGAAAACAAGTGTCTACACCTGAGAGCTCATTTATTGTCTGCTGAGGCTAAAAGGGAAAAAAGGTTGTCATCACTGGACCTATACAAGTATATCCTGGAAAATGACTTCTTGGACATTTATCCAAACACTGGCATTGCGCTTCGGATGCTGTTGTGTACACCAGGGTCTAATGTTCAGCAGAACGATCATTTTCAGCGCTAAAGATATTTTAGAATTACTTAAGGTCTACCATAGAAAAGGAAAGACTTAATTTAGTGTCTATATTGTTCATAGAGTCACAAATAATGCAATCAATTGACTATACTGAGGTTATCAATTCTTTCACTGAGAACAAAGTTCGTCGCGTGTGCAGCACTTATAATTAGGCAAATTTCGTATGTTTCTATGATAATAATAAAAATAATAGGTAAAAAGTATATTTGGTTTTTTATTATTATATGTCTAGGACTTATAGTCTTGTCTATTGTATAAATTAAAAAGCATTAATCAAATATAAAATAAAATAGACTATTTTGTTAAATTACCAAAAAGGGGGCCCAGACTCTGTAATTGCCTGGGGCCCTGGATCTCTAAGTCCAGCCCTGGCTCTTATATCTTTAAACACAACCATGTACACTGGAGAGCCAAAAAAAACTGGTATAGGCGTGCATATGCAAATAACAGAGGTATGGAACCAATCAGAGTAACGCGATGCGGTCGGCAGCGCCAATATAAGACAACAAGCGTCTGGAAAAGTTGCTAGATCGGTTACTGCTGCTACAATGGCAGGTTATCAAGATTTCAGTGAGTTTGAACGTGGTGTTATAGTCGGCGCACGAGAGATGGGACATAGCATCTCCGAGGTAGCGATAAAATTTGGATGTTCGCGTATGACCATTTCACGGGTGTACCGTGAATATCGGGAATCCGGTAATAAATCAAATCTTTAACATGGCGCAGATTTCAATGCTGGGGCATCAACAAGTGCCAGCGTGCCAACTATTCAACGGACCATCATTGATACGGGCTTTCGGAGCTGAAGGCCCACTCGTGTACCATTGTTGACTGCACGACACAAAGCTTTACGCCTCGCCTGGGCCTGCCAACACCGCCATTGGAATGTTGATGACTGGAAACACGTTGCCTAGTCTGACGAGTCTCGTTTCCAATTGTATCGGGCGGATGGACGTGTACGGGTATGGAGACATCCTCATGAATTCATGGACCCTACATTTCAAAGGGGACTGTTGAAGCTTGTGGAGGCTGTCATGGTATGAGGCATGTGCAGTTGGCGTGAAATCGGACCCCTGATACGTCTAGATACGACTCTAACAGTGACAGATACGTAATCATGCTGTCCGATCACCTGCGCCCAGTCATGTCCATTGTGCATTCCGACGGACGTGGACAATTCCTGCAGGACAATGCGACATACCACACGTCGAGAGTTGCTACCAAGTAGCTCCAGGAACACTCTTCTGACTTTAGACACTTCCATTGGCTACCTAAATCACCAGACATGAACATTATTGAGCATATCTGTGATGCCTTGCAATGTGCTGTTCAGAAGAGATCTTTACCGCCTCGCACTCCTATGGATTCGTGGACTGCCCTGCAGGATTCATGGTGTGAAATGCCTCCTGCATACCTTCAGACATTAGTCGATTCCATGCCACGTCGTCTCGCGGCACTTCTGCGTGTTCACGGGGGCGGTACATGATATTAGGCAGGTGTGCCAGTTTTTTTTTTTGCTCTGCAGTGTATATGGCAGTATTCAATCATCGAATATGCTACTACATTACTTTTTTGTCCTTAATTTATGATGATCGCGATATGTAAATCATGGAGGTTTTATTCTATATCTCGAGGTACAGTCAACCGATTACCATAAAATGCTACAGAAAGCCATGTATATTTTCATGATTTAAATGGGTCAGACATCAATGTTCAAAATGACAGCTTCATATATAATTTTGGTAAGTTTGCCACATATATTAAAACATTTATTCAAATTCAACCAAATTTGTATGCAGACATTATAAATTAGAATCACCATATGAAGAGCCTATTTTTTTGGCAATTTTGTACGGTAGTATCAAATAAAAAAATTACGTTTCCTATGCCATAACTCAGGGACCAAAAACCGATTTCCACCCAATTATTCACACAAGTATCGCTACTGTAGGCAATATAAACTTACACATTTTAAGTGGCTCATTCACTTAGTAAACCCTATCATTCGAAACTAATCAAATCCGAAGTTGATGCTCCAGATCCAACCTCCGCAATGCAGTATATTACAGGCAACCCTATTTTACAAGTTTTTCTGGGTTAAAGCCCCAGGTAAGGCTTGTCTCACTACTGTTACATAAGTTTCTGGTTTTATTTCTAATGTTATTTCTTTCAAAGAGAAGTCAAGTCTTAGCAAACAACTCAGTTTTTAAGAACTTATTTAGAAATTAATTCAACTCATTTTGAGAAAAGTATGCTCATTAGTTATATCAGTAACTGCTTGGTTAATAATAA
Organism: Clitarchus hookeri; assembly: GCA_002778355.1. Classification (NCBI taxonomy): domain Eukaryota; kingdom Metazoa; phylum Arthropoda; class Insecta; order Phasmatodea; family Phasmatidae; genus Clitarchus; species Clitarchus hookeri. Next base: position 2,882,503 of record NQII01000008.1, read on the forward strand.
TTTCGTATTTTGTGAGTGACCATGCTTGGTCTGTATGTATTTTTATATTGATGGGGCATTTTTTTTTTTTAAGAATCAACATATTCTGGAACCTTAAATATATACGGAAAACTAAATATGTTTACCAATTGTTTTTTCAAACCAAATAATTGCATTCCTATCCACCTTCCATGGGTGGGGGAGGGATATCTGCTTTTTTGGAATAAGTTTCCCGCTGGCCACACCGTGCAGAGGAAAGTAGGCTCATTATTTACATTAGTAACTTTTTATTTTCTGACAAAACATATGCTTTGACACACAGTGTTTTATACCAGTGTCATCGAAAATGCCATGCAATCTATACGCAAATAAAAAAAAAATATGTACCTAATCATACAAACTAAATTATATCCATTCAGTAGAAAACATGCGCAAGAAGACCACAACACGCTGTACTTTCAGTTGATAACTTTTCTCACTGTGTCACACAAAATATCTACATGTGCAAAAGGAAAGTGCCACACTCGGGAATTTATTGCAAGTCACTAAACAAGACAGTTAAGTGTTTCGTTACAACGCAAAAAAAGTAGATCAATAATCCTGGCAAAAAATTCTTTTCATATAGATATAATAGAATACCTCATAAGTTTGGGAACCTAAAGCAGTGACACAAACAATGACAATGAAACGAATTGATGGCGAATAGACATTTTTGCTCTGAAGCATAACCTGTTACAACACCGTTTCCTCTCTTTCTATTCGAATGTTATAAAGAGTGAAGGGGGACGGTGTCCGGGATAGCATTTGTCACCATTTCCTGCATTCCTTTGAGGGTCGGAGAAATCACATCCACAGACACAGTCAGTGCATTCGGTGTATTCAAAAGGTAATGCCAGCATTGCAATACGAGCTAAAATAATTTTCATATTCTCAATAACGTCATGTTACACAAAATACTTCGAGGCCACTATATTGAAAATATGTATATAATCAGTTTTAAATTCATTAGTTCAAGCAGACTCTCATAGTAATATTTGGATTTTTAACTCATTGTCAATCGTAAAAATGTTTATTTTTCATGTGTTGCTGTCCTGTGAAATGACGGACGTAAGTGCTACATATTAAAGTAAATGTAATGCTGTCAATCAGTGCCACAACATCAACTAAGGGCAATTATACTATAGACCCTCCATAATATTATAAAATATCTTTAAAGCAATAATTTTAAAAATATTTCACTTTTAGTATTTTATTGGTCTACCGTAGCACTACAAGGTAGTTTCTGAGATATGATGTAAGAACATTATTTTTCAGGTCGCACTTGTTATCTTCCAAAATGGTGGTGAAATGAGAATATAAATATACGAATTTTTTTTTTTACGATATGTTCCGATAAGTTACTAATTGTTATTGAAGTCTGTTTATGTAGTGAGCAAACAGTTCAAAAGTCACCATTTTTTTTTTAAAGTAACCGACTTATTAGAAAACTACGCCGTGTTCACTTACTAGATATAATAAGTTGGTCAAATTAAGTTAAATTTGGTGCATGGGTTGAACATTGTGAGATGGAGGGGGGAAAAGCAAGCATTGTCCCCCTCCACGAAATATTTCAGCTTATACCATATAGCACTGAAAGTTTACATTTGTATTGTATTGCAGTATAGATAATTTAAGTTTATAGTGTATAATAATAACAATAATGTAATCTATATTTATAAATATAAATTACTGAATTTTATGTGAATGCATGAACTTGGAACAGCTAGGAGGCCGACATATTCGAAGACGGTAAGCCATTTGAACGCCGGTGGGTGTTGACGTCAGGTGAAAATGTAGCAACAATAGAATTGTTATTATTCATCTTTTTCAAATCATAGTTAAAAGGTACTTGTGGTGGGGGAGGGGGGTTTTGAATACAATAGTATAAGTTGGGGGTTTATTACACATTTAAGATTGTGCAGAAACAATTTAACAATGTACATTACTGATTCGATTCGGGGAAGCTTTAAGTGAATTATTATGCTGTTAAATAATTTTACTAAAGGGATACTATATTACTAACCCACTTTCTTACTAAAAGTCTTATTGGAGAGTCCCCGCCTTGTTTATGTAGCCATAGGCGGAGTTCAAGCAGCAGTTAGTGATGGCCGGGCACATCCCAATTCAGAAGTCATGGTCCGATACTCCGATGACAAAAGACGTCGCTCAAAGCGTTACATTATCCTATATCAGGCACGTTGTGCAAATATCAGCATTTCTTACTTTCTGGTGGAGGGAATTTCTGATGTTGCGTCTTGCAGCGTGTTTTGGCAATCAAGGCCCATGTCCTGGTTTTGGATTTTAATATTTTAAGGTGTGATCAGTCAGGCTGTTCAGCTGTCTGATCATAATTCATAACAGAATGCAGTAGCGGGGTAAACTGAAGTACGGTGAGGAAACCGACCAGCCAACTGCAACATTTGCTCCATTTTCCACATGTGAAAAATGTGGGTTTTACCCAGCCAGTAATCGACCCCATACCTTTTTGGTAGAAGTTGAGTATTCATAGCCACTTAATAAAGGACAATATGCTTATTGGAAATTTTTTCACATTTATTAAGGTGACTGGTCGCACTGACAATAATGCCATCGAAATTTTGCCTAAAGTCATTATGCAACATGTCAATCTACCAGGTTCATTTAAAATCACTCTAGGATAATTACATTCATTGAACTTCAAAAACTAATACTCGACCTCTTGAGAACGTTAGCACAGGATGTTCAGAGAGTTCATCACTAGGAAGTGGTCTGTTATTTGCAATTAACAAGTGTTATTTTGTCTCGGTCCTGCTTGCAACTCAATCTGTTGCTTCACCTCTGCTTCCAATATACACTGAGTTGCAGTCTCCACAACTTGACATTTTTGTAGCAGAAACAGAGGTAAGGAAATTTGTTTACTGCATTTTTCTCTCACTAACTTGCAGTACAAGCTAGTTGACTGCTTTATAGATGAACTAGCATTACTTGTTGCTTTATACGTAGAAGAAGTAGCAAAAATGGAATGTTCTGTAGTAAAAGAAGTAAAATAGAAAATGAGCATTCATTTATTTTGTTGTGATATGCCAAAACACATGCATGAAAATTTTCTTTGAACTAGATATTTAAATGTGTGTTAAAACATAAGAATGTCTGCAACATATGAAAGTTGTGGTTTCTAATATGGAAAAGAATTTGCAAATCTATGTGACAAATATTTAATGGCTTCATGTTATAAAAAAGGTCTGGAATCACTTTCCAGGTTGAAGATATCATGAGCATTCTTGCAAGAAAACGAGCAAATGTTGTCGATGAGTTCCATCGGCTGATTCGAAATGTTACCAAGCTCTGTGAAGAACTTTATGACGGAATTCGAACATCATTCTTGGACGGAAGACAGCAACATCGCGACAAAATTCCTCACTCGACACCCGAGGAGTACTTTCGCCACACTCTCTACATACCTATAGGGCTGTTGAGATGCTAAAAATCGAACTTCAAAATTGTTGCCAGACAATGCCTAAACATAAAACTTTGTCCCACATTTCACCAAGAGTGTAACCTCACAGTCAGTTTCTATCATCAATATCCGTGACATTTTATGTTTAGAATGTGTTGTAAAAGGCGAATTTGTGACGTGTAATAAATTTTGGGAAAATGTTGACATGAATGACAGACCTAAAAATGCAGCCGTAGCCTTATATAAGTGCTAAGGGGTCTTCTTCCATACTATCCAAACACTTCTCGATATATTTGTTGTGTGTGTTTTGTAACAACCTGCAGTTATGAGCGAAGTTTCAGCTACCGGGCATCTGGAAACTTATTTACGCGCAACAATGAAAGAAGAAAGACTGAGTGAACTTCACTTCTAGTTATAAAACGCCATGAAAGTGTGAACCACGATAGTATAATTGACTTCTTTGTATGATCCCCAAGCCGACTTAACTTTCTACTAAAAGATACATTTTTTTAANTGTTGTGTGTGTTTTGTAACAACCTGCAGTTATGAGCGAAGTTTCAGCTACCGGGCATCTGGAAACTTATTTACGCACAACAATGAAAGAAGAAAGACTGAGTGAACTTCACTTCTAGTTATAAAACGCCATGAAAGTGTGAACCACGATAGTATAATTGACTTCTTTGTATGATCCCCAAGCCGACTTAACTTTCTACTAAAAGATACATTTTTTTAAAACAATTTATGTGGTCGCTGTTAAATATGTGAGTGTGGTAGATTTATTCTACTAATACAATTTTGTAAACATGTATATAAAACATTAAAATTTTGCATTTGTATAATAGAATTTTTTTTATTAATGCTGGGTATAACAAAAACTAGTAATAAAGCTTAGTACATATGTAAACAACATAATATCAAAATTTTTAATGTATTAAATAGACTCTGACGTTTGGGCCCCAAGAAAATATTTTCTGTGTGTAAGCCGTCGGAAAGCGTACATAAGTTATAAGGTTACCAACGTGCATTCTCAATCATATATTACAAAATGTTCTATTCCATACACTTATTTATTTGGTTTAAAATATATTTATATTAATCATTCCTCTTATCCTTGGAACACATAAAAACCACTAAATTTTACTTTTTTGTGTGGGCCCCCAGAATATTCGCAGTGATTGGGCTTAGTCATTCTTACAACTATTTTAATTCGTTTACTGACATTAAGAATGTTGGTATTTTCAACTGAAACCAAATAATATACAGTTTAAAGGTTTAAGCCTTCTCGAATGCATGACCACGCTTGTAGTAAAATTTAAACATATGTATGGTTAACTGGCATCTTCTAAATTCATGATCACTTACTTTAAAGGTAAAATACAATTGGCGGAAAATACATGTTGTTACAGGGGGAAACGGACGTACGTTAAGAGGTGATATTATGAACCATTAAGAAGGGAAAACATGGATAAACATATGCTCAATTCACAATGGTGTCCGAGATACAGCTATGTAACGCTCACGGCGTCGTTTCTCAGTGAATGTGTGGTGTGGTACCATTTATAACCAACTGATTAGTCCAGTTATTGTAGACAACTGTCTTAACGGAGAACGGTATCTGCACATCCTGCGGAATCTGTTGCCGCAGTACTTGGAGGAAGTCCCATTGGCAACAAGGGTTGGAATGTACTTGCAACAGTATGAAGCCCCTGCACAATCCAAACTATTAGTCAATGATAGCTACCCTGGCCGTTGGAAAGTTCGCGGCGGTGCTTATGCATGACCACCACGGTTACCCGATCTTACTCCGCTAGACTATTGTTTGTGGGGTTGGTTGAAGACCGACATCTACAGGCAAAAAGCGCTAATAAAGGGAGGAATTGCTTGTTCGCGTGTTAAATAGTTGTTCGCACGTTAAAGACGAATATAGACACAAAGGGCTCAATTCCTGAGACAGCCGGAATAATTCCTCTAACGGAATGACGTCATTCCGCAATCGCAATGTTTAAAGTCAATTTTTGAATACTCGATTGCGGAATTGTATACCATAATCGAGCTGTGAAGTGTCGAAATCAATCCGACAACAATGCAGCTGCCGGAATCGTCATTCCTCTATAGATTTGTCTGTAAATATCGTCGTGCGATGAAGGAAACGTGAAAATATACACTCTCTTGTGGTTAAATATAAATATAATCGACGAAATAGATTAAAAACTACGACCATTACCATACATCAAATTATAATGATTTAAAAAGCTGTGGAAAATGCCTTTAACGTAATGTTAAGTTGGCGCACGGAAACTGATAGGAATGTTGTGAATATCAAGTAAATCATAACACTAAACAGCTAAAATATAAAACAAATAATTTTAATTTTGCAGTAAAAACTTTCTTTCAAAATCACTAATATATAACATAAACTAGGCAGCTGTGTGTACGAGTTTGTCACATATTGGGATGGGCTGATACTCGAAAAAATGTTTCAAATTACACACACATTTTCGAATAAAAGCCTACTGAATTTTTTATATTTTGGTCATAAAAAGAAACACTATTCACACATAAATACCACAAACTAATTTGAATTTGTCGAAACAGAATTTTTTAAGATTTAGTATATGTAATGACAAATTAGTATTAAATTTAGACTTATTTTACAAGAAGTTGCACAAATATGAAATATTTATAGGTTTTTTTCATATCTACATTAAATTTTTTTGAAATAAATAAAATAATTTAAACTTAAAAATCTACAACATAAACGAAATAAATGCTATAATTCTTTAATATAATTAATATCAGGTTTAGCGCTATCTACCGACCGTATTTGTAAACGCATGTTCTGTTTTGTCATAAAAGTACAAGCCTTGTCACCACATTACGTATTTTTGTATTTATTTTTAAATAGAAATTGGACGAAACCGTTTATACAATAAACATATTAGTGTATTATAAAATTGATTTTCATATCGCTACAGCTTTAACATGACTGGTCCAGTGTCGGTGACGACACACGAAATGCAACGATGCCAAGTTGTAATAACGATTCCTTGAAATTCCGATACATTTCATCCCGGCAGTCGCTACGGCCATTTCAAGAATACACATTTTGGCATTCCGACACTCGCTACCGGAAATAAGTATCGGATCAATCCGCTAACATAATTATTCCGATAGTTTCAAAAATTGGGCCCCAGCTCCGGTTAGCAACACAGAATCTGACTACACGAGCTGCAAAATGCATAACGTTGGCAGTGGTATTTTTGAACATGTGTTATAAAGGGAATTTACACAATAAAACCCAACACGTAACGAACTGTTCATTTACTTTCACCTGTACCGTACCCATTCCTGTCGTTTCACATAACTGTATCTCGGACACCGTTACGTATAGAGCATATGATTATTGATGTTTCCTCTTCAGAATGGTTCACACTATCACCTCATAACGTGCGTCCTTTTCCGCCTGAAACATCCGGTATACGTTGTCACATAACCCACTCCGCGTGGAGATATGCTACTTCCCCACAAGTTGCATCGCTTTGTTAACTGATCTGACCAGGTTACTTGTGACCTTAAATTCAAGCTTCAATCGCCAGTTAAATAACCAAATATAGAAATATGTCGCTCAGTTTCATAAATATTTCTTACAGGGATTTTTTTTGTTCTAGAACGTTTCACTTTCTTGTCTTATGCTGTACGAAAGTGACTTGCACTACGTGATTAAATTCTTTATAGCCATGGACTTTCACCAACCGGATTTACCGGTGAAAATAGCGCAGGTTTTTCTTCCCGAATTTTACGAACTCGTACATTTTTCATTCTTAACTTGTCCTGGGATTTGTTCTTCTCCGGAAGTCCACGTTTCACATCTGGCCTTGCTCTAGCACTTCTGTTTTTTTTTATTCTCTAATAAACATTATATTTTTCTCTCGCTTACCTGCACGTTATGATCATATAAATCAATCGTGCACTATTTATTTGTTGACTAGTAGTAACTGAGTCGTCATTTTTCTAAACTCGGGATTTACATAATTTAAATAACTTACCTTCTAACGACTCTGTGCCATTCCTATGGTTACTCCAAATTAGATAAGAAGCTTTTGGGAAGAAAAATATTCCAGTACGACCTCTGGGATCTGTTTCTTACGGAGGTCTGTGTCAATTTATAAATCCTTGTTTACTTGGCTGAAAATTATTCCAACATATTATTCTTAAACAAGATGTTAGTTTTCGTGACTAGTTCCACTATCGCTTTTCAAAATTAATGATACGTACACGGCATTATTATACCTACAATGTTACAACCCAATATTTCAATCCCTCTCCGTCACATATGCTGTGTTGTCATCCTGATCATCACAAACAACGGCACGAATGCCATTACTTTGTAATTACAGACTCAAATACAATCCAGCGTGCACAATTTTTACACACTATCACGTTGAAAATAGGAGTGAGTAGGCAAGTAAAGAGTGCACTTAGCGCTCAGAGTCTTTTCCATTCCTCGGCCGCCCACTCGACAGGGTATACAGATTACTGCAATTGGCTAACGAGAGCAGCTCCTGCTTGAAACAGCGTACTACGCTCTTTCCCTTAAATAACGCTTTACTTTTTTAAATTTCATAAATACTGTTTTATTATTTTTTATCACTAAATTTTATTAATAGTTTCTTATTAAAATCCCTTATTCACGCTTATGTGATAACAGGCAGGGGAAAAAAGGGGGTTTACGCGATAAACTTTTTCTAGTTCCACGTTAAAATTGCACACACAGTCATTAAATAACAGCTTAAATAACAGAACAACCTGCATCGTACGCTGGCGTTCCTACCTCCTAATCCGCTAAGGTTGGTTACGCTAGCAACAAAATGTGGTTGCTGCTGTATGTTTACCAAGCTGCAAATTCTGGGCTGAACACTACTGTACAAAGTGATGGTAAGTTTTTTTTCCTAACTTCTTCGTCTCCAGCTAAGCGAAAATCATGCCTCGAGCTTAGGCAGTCATGTGTAACCAGGCAGTTCAGTGCCAGAACATTGAGAACTCTTTAATTTGTAGGTTTCACTAGACGATTATCAGAAAACGTGCTCGTAGCATACTGTGTATGGGAAATATAAATATCTGCATTGAATCAAAACCCTGCCTACAATATCTGCGTCTGTCCGGCAGTATAAATATTTGTAAAAATTACAAACCAAAATGCGTGACTGAAAACTGACAAAATAAACTAAAAATAATTGAATACTTGCCAAGTACCAGACTTTTGATCTCATTGGGAGAGTATAAGCGAAGCGCAGTGTAGCTAACCTAGTATCAAATGCCTGAGAATAGACGCAAACTTCCCCAGCTGATTGCGAAAGAGAATACTGCTATTTCGAAGAGTCAATGAGCAAATGAGCTTATGTTTCGCAGATACGTGTATAGAAGGTGGAGAAACTCGTCCACAAAAATGACCTCTATGTTTATCGTTTGAGAACATGATGTGTTAGGTAAACTGGTGAATAAAACGCGAATGTTCAAATAAATTTGTTTAATTAAATATTTACAAAATTGTTTCACAGATGTTCTATGATACAAGTAACAGGGAACGCTGCACGAAGTAAAAATAAAATCACTGTTCTTGCCTGAGAACGGGTGAACATTGTTAAGACGGAAACGAGGTGGACGTTTGGCCAGTTGACTGCCATACTCGAGGAACAGCTGACGTCGTCAGCCAGCTTGGAGAATGAGGCAGACGTAGCGGCGAAATAATTAAAGACCAATTACGAAATTTCCACTTCACTTCAATGTCAGTCACATTTATCACAAAGGAACACTCATTCAATAAACTCACAGAGTAACCGAGCCCATGACTAAACCAAAGACTTAAGCCGTTAAAAATTAATAAATAATCAATAAACTAAAATGTGGGCAATACTAACACATAAGATGTTATTTAGTTGGCACATGTGGTCATGTGCGGCACAGTCAGTGACGTTGCCACACTTTATCGATCCATTCACATAAGACTGTAAATACTGTAACGCAACTCCTGAATGTCAAATATAATACAGTTCAAATATAAACAAAAGTTGAGAACGTATTATTATTAACTTTTGTAATTATATGTATCTCATAGTTATTATTTACGAGTGCTCCGTTAATGTTATATTTATACGTGTTTGTTTCCTTTCATGCGATGATACCTGGGCGAAAACCGCTGGAGAAGAAATGCAAAACTCCGAACGTGTTTCGTCATGCAGTAATATACCTGAATTTAAATCTGGGAGTCAAGGGTTCTATTCTGGCTGGCTACAGAAAAATTAGATTTTGCTGATTTGTTAGCAGTTCAGCAAATGTCGGACAAATTAACTCCTTAAAAGAAGTCACTATTAGTAGCTGTATATCTATTACAGTTCACTGACTTCAATACATAAAAGTATGTGTTAATTACTATATTGTAATTTTAAGAGCTTTAGGCGTTTAATGTTTATGTTAATGCAATGAAATCTGAAACTTTGTATGGTTAAGATGAACAATAGTTATAGGTCACCATACCTCTATATAAATCTGAGGACTACAAGAGCAGCTGTATAGAAATTTTAAATCTAGGACGAAAATTGTCAGTGCTTGGGTACCAATCACCAAACGAAATTCTGAACTATGTAATATGTTTTAAAAAATACATGTTCTCAATATAAAATAGGAAATACTATAATTAAAAAAGCAGTTACTTATATAACTAATGAACCTACTTTCCTATACACGGGTGGAAATAATTTTTACGGAAGATCTTAAAATTTTATATTGTAGGGAGGCCTTGACGTCTCACTGACAGCATAATCATTACAGATGGAACCAGATGCATATGCAGTGGTGAGACAATTAGAAATACACGTGTGTTACCCAGGACTCGAACACAGAAAACCTCGCACTATAAGATAAACTGCACTACGCAGGTAAGATTCGTAGAATCAACTTCAAATGAAATCAGTCTAATGGTTTTAACGACAGGGTTCACTAACCTGAAATATTTACAAGGCCTTGACAATGAAGTGTCTAAGCCACTTAAAATACTATAACTTTACCAGGCCTACCGAAGCGCTACTTGAGTGAAGAGTTTGGTGGAAATCGGTTAATTGGTTCCCGAGATATAGCATAAAAACTTTGTTTTCTTATTTGGTGCTATCATACAAAATTACCAAACAAAGGGGTTCAGCATACGATGATTCTAAAAGCTATTGTCAGCATACAAAATTTGGTTGAATTTGTTAAAACTGTTTAATAGATATGATAAACATATCCAAATTATTTTTATAGCAGCCAATTCGCAAATTAGTGTCTAACACTACTTAAATAATGTAAGTGTAGCGCTGCTGGTGAGCAAAATTTCGTTGACTTTTGTTGAATTGTTTAATATATATACAACAATATAATCAAAATTATTTAAGCTAACGCAATTTAAAAAAAAATTGCCTGCCGCACCTAAAACATTTACGTTTACATGCCCTACTGTAGCACTACTTGCGTGTCAAATTTGGTAGGAATTGGTTGTTGACTCCTCGAGATATGGCATAAAACCTCCATTTTTTATGTGACGATCTTCATAACTGGAGGACGAAAAGGTTATGTATTAGCATATTCGATGATTGTCATAGATATCGCCAGTATAAAGTTAAGATATAATAGGTTACATTGTTTCGTAGGTATAACATACTAACTTAAAATATTCACATGGTATAATTCTGAAATAAGTGTCTATAATCGAGTGTTGCCGACGTTCAACACAATAGACAGATCGATAACATCTGGGTGATGTTGCGCCTGCTTGTGTTTAGTAAGTGAGTGAGTGAAGAGATTTGGGCGCCTCTTAAAAAGCGAGGTCTTGAGAGACGACGAGGGCGATTGAGGTGAGTATGGAGAAGCGCCGGAATTAAGGGGTGGGGGAAATGGGATATCCCTGAGAAAACTCGCCGACCAGCGTCATCGTCCAGCACGATTCCCACATGCGAAGATCCGGGAGTGGTCCGGCCGGGTATTGAACTCAGTTCGCTTTGGTGGGAGACGAGCACGCTAACAGCTCAGTCCCCCCCCCTTCTCTAATTGTTTAGATTTGTCATTTTGCTTCCTTGTGTACGTGGGGAAAAGGGCAAGATGAGTTGCTATATGGCAATGTACGCTACAGACTTGTAACGATAGTGCAGTTCTGATTGCGTTTGTTCCGACCGGGAAGATCAGTTACTGACTACTAGAACAATATCAAACTTTACGCAGGCTAGCAGGAAAACTTGGAAGAAAGGGTCTAGAGCAGCTGAGGGTCGCACAAGTGAAAGCTAGCCATTTGGCTATACGGTGACGCCTGCACTAGAGTGAACGACAGTTCCGCTAGCGCTGTGCGCAGCGATCTGCCAGAGTGGGGTATGGCGGTCGCCCCTATGGACCTCGCAGTGTCGCTACCGGCAGTAGCTGCCGGAGGAGAGAACGAGAAGGCGGCTTCGCTCCGCACAAGAACACAGGTAAACCGCCAATCTTCAGTAGTGCAACTTGAGCTTGGATCGGCACCCCAATACTAAAAACCACACTTATAATCACATACATTTAAAAGCTCTTTGTTACAAAATAATAATATCCAAATATTTTCCAAAGTACGCTACATAGTTAATTCCTAATTTGCGGAGAACTTAAAAAAATTTCCAAAAAAAATACCTTAACAGTAATTCTTGAAAAAAAGATTTTTTTGCATTTTTGATAAGCTGATTTGCACCATATGTATGACAAATACCAATCAATTTGTACTGATTATTTAAAAACTCTTGTTAATTTCGAATTTGTGAATTCGTCAAAAGTAAAGAAATATTGCAAGTTTTTACTTTAAAATGCGTGTTTAGTAAATAATTAATTTTTCATGTCCAAGAGCTAAATGATAAGATGCCCTTTATATCCTAAATATCTTCTTTAATGTAATCCATAATTGTTTTATCTTAACTAAACCACGAAACCTAAACCAACCAAGAATATATTACTGTAAACAATAAAAATATATACATTGCCGAAGTGTATACATAGCATAGGCCTATACTGAATATAATTCAATGGTGATTAATTTGTCAATATAATTCCAAATATTTACAATGCCCTTATTTTAAAAATAATGGTTGCATTTCAATTATGTTTTTCAAAAAACTGTTTGGATGAATCACTATTGCAAAAGTTTTGGTTTTCCTTAAATTCAAAATTCAAAATCATAACATGAGTGCTCGCTAAAAGTGTATAGAATTACCAACATGCTATTCATAATCTAGAATGTTTTTATTATGGTATATTAGGTTTAATGTAACAAATAATCTACAATTTTTATCAAGTTAAGAGTGACACTCCTAAAAACTGCTGTTAAAAGATTTAGTAAAAAATTTTTTAGACATAGGCTAAGTCTATAGCATTTGTTACACGAAAGTGTTTTGCAGAAATTTTTAAATATCAGAAATTTGGTGAAAAATTCTGATTCATAAATTATAGTGTTCTTTCCCTTTCAAGCATACTGAAATTTTTTACATTCCTTAATTTTATGTCGAACTTATCCGCTTGAAACACCTAGTCACAATAGTAGCAGGCGTTCTAAATCGGCTAATTGCTTTGTGATTAAAGATATTTATGGTATGTCTAAATGGTTTACTATATGTGCTACGGCCAGAGACGCCCCAACAATGCTTAGGTCACAATAAACCCTACACCCAAATAGTTCTAATGTCTTCTCAAAGATGGCGTTACGCATATGTGCTTGATGTTTGGACATCTAAATGTGCCATGCGTTAGATGTGACGCCCGTTGTTTCCACGCATTTCTTAACTTAGGTGGCATGGCGTGTACTGGAGTAATGTGTTCTAGTATGTTCCGCTATCTTGGATTTCGTCACTCCGTCGCATCAAAAATTTCCTTTTCCCTCCAAACTCCCACAAATTTCCAAAACAATTGAAAAAAATGTTTTCTCCACATTGTGGCAGAGTGACCCCACATTGTGACTGAATATCTGGAAAAGTTGATGGATCATCAGCTATATTGTGGAGTCAAGAGGATATAGACAAAAATTGCCACCCTCCCCCCAACCCAGCACCACCTCCTACACCCCTTCGCCTCTCACTCCAACGCCCCAAACC
>NQII01000008.1:2896127-2944011 GCA_002778355.1 Clitarchus hookeri
TCAACTCTAACCCACACCCACCCCACCCCAACCCAATCACACACTACCACCCCACCATTAACCCAACCCCTACACTTGTACATTGTATTTTTAATTCTGACCCTTATGTCACAGTACATATGGTCGCTCGAGATGAGGAAAACTGAATTTAACTCATGGTCACTCATCTTTACAGTTGAATTATTACATTTAAGTTGCATTGTTTATTAGAGGTATAGCTTCATCGAAGTTTATCACACACGAAATACTTATGCCTAAAAATGTCTTATGGCACAACCCCCTGTGCTTTCATATGTAAATATAAGTACTAGAAGAGAATAATGGTAGTGATAGTAGTACGTCAATCATATGAAAATGCTATGTATGACCTGTAAGTTGAAGCAGATACATTACATAGCATAGCTATTGTTATAAAATCTAATATGACCCTGGACATAGGTACTTAATCTCATTTTCTGATGCTATATTCTAATACACCTTATGAATACGACTCCGCAGACACGTCATTTGATATATGTATGTATTTCAGTTTTTAATATGTAAAAAAAAAAAAATTAAATATTTTTTGTCATACCGATCCCTAGATAACAGATGACTCCTCAATCCTCAATGACCCCCCCCCCCCNCCAATGGAGTCGTCGAGCCACATTGGGGGGTCATGCAATTTTGTGATATCGATAAGGAGTTTTTGAGGGATATTCGGGAAATTTTGATGTAAAAGAGAAAATTTTACTATTTTCAAAGGGAAAAAGGGAAATGTCGAACGAAATAAAGGGAAACCAATTTTGTGATTAGAATTGCAGATAATGTTTTTACCATTTACCAGGTGTTGCCCTTCAAGGTAGTATATTATTTCCATTATTGTTTTTGTACTAATAAAATTATTTAACACACACATAGCACAACATGTGCATGATCTACTGTTGTGGGTAATTAAAAATTATACCGTAAACTATTATATAACCATGATTGTTTCAAACTCCATGACGTATACTGTGTACAACTTTGGTGTATATGTAACAATATGAACTGTAAATCTGATAAAATGATACAGGTTACTTTAATATGAAAACTATCTTAAATTAATTTTAATAAAATATATAAATAATCAATTCATTAAGTTGGAGTAATACTTTGGCAATCTGCATGTTTGGTGTTATCTTAGAGTCTAGTGTCTGCATAATGTATGATTTGAACCAAGATTAACAATCACTGCAAAACCTCTCTTTTTCATCAAATTGTTCCACGGAAATAATTTTGGTTGCCAACCTTTTTTTTTTCAGTTAAATTTCGCGACGCGAAGCGTAAATTATCTTTCAATGAAAAAATGAATAATCTGCATTTAAAATTAACGATACAAGTTTATAAGTTGACGATACCTGCAGAGAGGCGACAACAAACATGAAGTTCACACATAATTGAACACACCCAACTTGAAGTTTACACATATTACGCTTCAAAATAAATTATGGTTCAAAATAAATTATGGCGGTGCATATCGCCTTCTTTGATGTTATTTTAGCATACAAAAAATGTTAACTATTCAGCCATTCTATGCTAAAAAAAAGCCTAAATTATGTATAAAAAAATACAATAGTTGTCATTATAAACAACTGAATATAAATTTGTATTGCTTATATTTTACATATGATGAATTATAAGAACAGTGGTAACTTTTCAAATGTTGATTTACTTTTTAAAAAAATTGCAGCTTTCTGTATGTTGATCACTCAAGGAAATTGGTCATAAGTTGGGAGGCTTGTTTTTTATTGCAATCAGCTAAAGTGGTTTAAAGTGTTCTTTCACACATTTTGCCTGAATCTTAAAAACATGTGAGTTATATCATGAGTTAGACCATTGTTAAGTTGTTGCAGTATTATTTGTCACACTCATCTGTGAAATTACTTTCATGTTTAATTTGGGTTTCAACATAAAACTGTGCATGTAGTAAAAGTTATTTAGGAGTGAAGTTAAGTTGATAATAAAATGGACTAAAAAGTAGAGATACATATTGAGTTATTAAAATAAATAATTATTAATTAGAAATCTGTCACGCTCGTCCAGTAAAATTCAGTCAGTGTGACTGAAGCTGATTATTTACATACAGAGAAGCAAATCCACTGTGCAAATAAAAATTTCTACAAAGGCTTATTTAATTTAGTTACTGTTAATTTTTTAAGATATTCATTCTCACTAGTGGAAAAATAGTTTTAATGCATTAAAATTATTTTGTGAAAATTATAGAGCAGTATATTGTTTATGGCCATAAGTGAAGACAAGACGTGCAGTAATAAATTCTGCTAAATTTTTTTTATCATTGTGCAGGAAAGAATGTTAAGGATGGGAAAGTTGTGTTTGTGAATAATGACGTAATCTCTCAACGCAAGTATTTTATTGAAGATAGATGGAAAACTTCCCAGCCAATTCAAAATTTACTTTCAAAATTTTTCCTTAGAACTCTAGATAAATTCATTATTGTAGCTGATCTGTTTTTAAATATGAAAAGTGTGTTGTTATCAATTCGGCGGAAAAAAAATTCATTATGAAGATGTATACTCAGAATCAGTTGAAGATCGGAATATTACAACATAAAACATTACAATGTTATTTGTAACTGCAGAAAATTTGTAGCATGGAAGTTATGTTCTTGTTGATATCGTGAGCGGAAGTGCAAAGAAATTATATAAATTCATATATGCCGCAATATATCAAGGTGAAACTGAAGAAGATGACGAAGTCAAAATAATGTGGTAGCGAGTGTGCGACGAAGTAAAGTCTCAGAAGTTCAGAATGGAAGAATATGATATATCTAATTATCGATTTGAGTTAATAATTGGTATTCTCCCAGAACTATCCATTAAACTTGCTGTAAATGGGATGTATTGTGAATTTCCTTAGAGTGTTGACAATTATTAAAAACCATGAGTGAACACAAATCTGCATTCTTTAAGCTTAAATTTATAACATTTTTAGTTATGTTCAAAACTGCAATGTAAATATGGTTTGGTATATTTTGTTGCAAGGGCTGGCGGGAGAGGAGCTTAGAAGCCAACCGGCCAGGTTTTTATGTCCTGTTATTCAGGGGTCAGGCATATTGAAATTCCATTATGATGACCTTGACCAAAGGTGACCTTGTCCTCAGGCCTGTGACCTTGGGATAACCTTGAAGTCAAAAATTAAGAAAAATCGAGAAAAATCGTAAAAAATCACTAGAGAAATAACATTCTACACCCCAGCCACCATGTTGAATTTCCGTGTCCTTCACTTTGACCCCGAATTACCATGAACCAGAAAATATTAAGAAAAATTACCAACAATTGAAGGAACAAAAATCAGAGGAAAATAAATTTATGAATCCTACGGACATATTGTATTTCCATGATATTGACCTTAACCCAGGATGACCTTGACCCCAGTAACCTTGAAATTGAAAAATTAGGAAAAAATCCTAAAAATTCGTAAAAATACAGTAAAAATCGGGGGAAAAATTACATTATCTACCACGACCGCTATCTTGGATATCAGCCAACTTGGCATGGTACCAAGGCAAACTTAAACCCAAAAAATCGAGGAAAAAATTACAAAAATTTGTAAAAACATAGTAAAATTCGAGAAAAAGTTACATTAATGAACACGACAGCCATTTTGGATGTCTACGACTTTAACCTTGACCCAAGACGAACTTCAACCTGTAACAATCAAGAAAAACCGTAGAAAATCTGGATTTTTTTTTAGAAATGAATAATATACATTTAATTTCCCAGTAAAAAACAACAGCCAGTTAATAGTGTGCCAACCGTTGGCAGTGGTGACAAACGTTCGCATTTATGACTGTCAGTATTTAATTTATGGTTAGCAATCACTTATATAAATAAAGGTGACATTCACTATTTTTAAATAATCGTAATGTGCACCAATGCTCTCACAATGATTGTTATAATTCAACAGAAGCCCCACAAACAGACGATAAACAAAATGCTAACTGTTAATTACGGCTGGGAAAATATTATAAGCAAGTTCACTGGCCATTTATGGCATGCCAACTGTTACCTACTGCTGGGAAAATATAAGCACGAAGCTAATGGGCAATTTATGGCATACCAAAGGTTGCTTACTGCTGGGGACATATTAGTAGCACGGTTAGGCACTATTCGTGGCATGTCAACTGCTGCTTACTACTGAACAAACATTATCAGCAAGCTTGTGGGCCATTTATGGCATGACAACAATATGTTATTGTGAAATAGCAAATATTGTATGTTAATTCACTTCATTAATTTTATTTAATACTTACCTGAAGTAAAATTATCATGCTAAATTAGTAGTAATAGAAAAAAATTGTTTGTAGACTGAAAACCTGCAAAGCAATACCATTTAGTTTTTTTTAAATTTCAAATACAACCCTAAAATATCCCGAAAATAAAATACTAGTCTTTTAAACAAAACACATAAATACCAGTACAAACTTGTGATACTAACATAAATTGTGTCTATGGCAAAGTTAATAATGCAACTTTTATGTGTACAAAGTATTCAGATTTACAACAGGGTATACCTGAATACATGGTATAGTAATGAAGAGCCCTCTTGACTGTGAACAAACGGGTTTTGCTCGATTCCGTGTTCTTCCATATAAATTTGCCACTTGTGCAATAATTCTAAAGATGACATAACTGAAGATGGGAAATAGTAATTTTAATTCGGGCGAAACGTAATATACATATATATATATATATTTTTTTTAAATACATGGCAGGCAGCTTTTAAGTGGGCCACAAGTAGCCAATAATTGGGTTGTAAGTGGCAAATGGCTGGGCAACAAGTTGTCAATAGCTGGGCCACAAATGGCTTGCCAACAGTTGGCTGGCATCAGTTTGTTAACTTATAGCAGGCCAGAAGCAGTAAGCCAATAGGCCACTACTGACACTCATGGCCCACTGATGGTGCGCGCATGCTTAGGGTACAGTTGGCTACGCATAATTGGACCGCCTAAGAGCAGTTTGTATTTTCTTACATGGAAGTTAACTGAACAGGGGCCCAGATGTGGCCAACTACACACAACACTCAAAGAGTCATTATGTGGGCTACGTGCATTAGCGAGTGTATTACAGAGGTTGGCTGATTATGGAAACAATTTGTGGTCTGCTCGTGTACAAGCATATTTGCACAAATAGGCCAACTGACTTTTGCTGGGTTAAAAAAATTCTGAAACTTTCGGAAATTTTCTAAAAATAATATCGATATTTTTCTAAAATTTACATGGAGTGTTTGTCACCTTAGCTTCGCACCAGGGCTCGATTCCTGCAAAGATGGTGAAGCACATATTCTTCTGTCATGACGACCAGCAGATGGCTGACTTCCACTACCAACCACTCCAATTTGTGTGCATTATGTAATCAACCACCCTCCACCTCACCACTATATTCCATTGGCTACCTAGCCAACCCCATACCCACCCAACTACCAACTCCAATGAATCATTTGCTTTATATTACACCCGACACCCAACCCCTCCACCATCCCTGCCACCATTTGCATATTAAAGCTCAATACCCACCACCACTAGACTGCGCTAGTGATTTAACGATGATATCACATTGTTCGCTCGTGATCGGTTGTTGGTTGCATGGTATCTCGTCTTCTGCAGATAATTAATGTAACCATCACAGCTCTTCGTCTGATGCAAGAAATGAAAGATTGGTATCTCCTCCATGTTGTTTCCAGCATTTAGGTTGCCAAGTAATTTTTTATTTTCGTCTGTTTCACCAAATAAACAATCTACTCAAATATAAATTTACTATTCTGGTCAGTGAGCTACTAGAGTGTAGATACAAAGACGAAGCATTCGTTTAATGGCGTGCCTGATCCCCACTTCGTCCTTAGTGATGCTACTCCAGCTAGACTGCTCACGTTGTCGATGATGCTGTTCGCAAAAATAAGGGTAACACCCTTGAAGCTTGAAATGTACGAAGTCAACTCGGGTGGATTATAACTCGGGTGGATTATAAGTCTTATTTTCCGTGCGCTTCTCAGCCATTACTCCGCCATTCCATTAATAATTTCAATAGATTTTTCATTCTCTGCGAACAATCTTACACTCTTTAGATCAATCTTTACAGCAATCTTTGAATCTTTCGATCAATCTCCCAAACTTTTGAGCAATCCTTCAGTCTTTCGTCCAATATTTCAGCAAATCATCCAACCAATCATTTAATATTTTCGATCAATCTCCCAATATTTCTATCAACCATTCGATCAATCTTTCAATTATTCTTTTAGTGCTTAGATAAATCTTTCAATATTTTGTCCAATTCCTCGATCAATCTTACAATCAATAATTCAATCATTTCAATGAATACTTCAATCTTATCTATAAATTTCCTAATCTCTCTATCAAGCCTTCGATCAATCGTTCAATACTTCAATCAAAGTTTCCAAATGAGGATACTATCCGACAAACAAATGTGCAGACCAAACACCTAGGTCAACCGAACAAACTCTCCAACCAGATGTCAAACATGCCTTAAAATTAATCATACGTCAAATCATACCTCATACCTGATAAAACGTACCTCAAAAATCATACCTCAAAAACCATACCAGAAAAAAATTCCTTAAACACACAACTCAAAAACGATACATCAAAGCCACCCCACGAATCATTCCTCAGAATCCATACCACAAAAATATACCTCAAAAATGTACCTCAAAAACATAACTAAAAAAAATGCAAAAAAAAATCTTCAAAAATATACCTCTCGAACATTAATTACAATATACATCCCTTCCTCAAAATATTCCTCAGTTCATTGGTTTGTCAAATAAAAGTAAGCCGCCTTTATACGACCCGAAAGAGACATGATACTTCGGATTGAACCATAGCCATCCTTGAGCACTTGTTTTCATAAATTTTACTTACAAAAAATATCTAGCAATCGATTTTATACACATCTGAATTAAATTAGTCATGCAGAAAAGCAGTAGGGCAAGGTTCAATAAATTAAACACACTCTACTCTATATGCATACATTTATTGTGTTAATTATTACATACTCTCAAACTTAGATGCTTGCAGACCATGGGTAGTTCATTTGATGTAACATCTCTAATCAATCATCGATAATTGAAGATATCTCATAAATTTTCGAGTGATCTCCACCTTTTTGTCAATCAAATGCCTGAGTCTATAAACAAGTTCATTTAGGGCCTTCGAAAATTATGTAGCGACCATTATTTTCTACCTCTACTTCAGATCACATGTCGCAGCAGAGAGATTGGTGAGAACATTGTAAAAATCAGTGCCATCTTCATCGTCTTCATCATTAATTCCGTCTTCAACATCGTCATTTCCCACGTCTCAATCAGCACAGTCATCAACGAATTTCCTTTCTTTGGTAGTTGGGGTGTCGTTGGCAATATTCGTTTTCGCAGCTACTGGTGATGCATTATTTTTTGAAGCTCATCCAGTGCACTTGTAAGATTAGCAAGTGTATATTTCGCACGATGTGACTGTACTGCAGGCTGTTTGTTGTTTGTATTGTTCACAGTTTCCTCGTCTTCTGCGAACATATTATGCAACATATTAACAGGAGGTAGCGATGTCGACACATGCTGTTTCTCAGTTGGCGAAAAAAACACAATATTTGCAGACCTCGGTGTGTCAATATAAGTTATCACCTCGAGCGAACTTCTTAGGACAGTTTATGCGGCTAAAAATCACACAATATGGATTCTTCGGGCATCACGCTTCTCACGTTGCCACACACTGTAGTCGAAAGCATAAACATGATCGCAATAGTGTCAACGTCGGCGATTGGACCATGAAGGTATTCGTTTCGACTTATTTTCATCACAGCCTGTCGTAATTCTTCGTACACACGAATAATCTTCAGTACAAGGAGAGTGATCACTTCCAAATAGATTTTCATATCTATTTGTTAGAACAACTATCATTGTTCTCTATAAACGAGATTATTTTTACAGTAAAGAGCCCAGCTTATGCCCTCGAAGACCTTCTGTCATACATTAATAAAATGTAAACAATATGTGAACAATCTAAGAAAACCCACATACACATTTGCATCAGAAGGAATCACAGATAATTATTGGAAAACACACAGATACCATCATCTGTATGAAACAGTACAAAAAATATTATATTAATATGTTTGTAGACATACAAATGTAATACATAGATATACATAGAAATTAAACCATTATTTTAAATTTATTCAAAAGATAATTATAATTATTAATATTCCTATAAATATTTATATGTGCATATATACATGTGTGTGGCAGTATACGGTGTGGCGGTATACGTGAGTTTTCCAATAATCGGTGATTCCTTCTTGTGCGAATGAGTATGTAGGTTTTCTTAGATTGTCCCCATATTGTTTCACTTACACTAGCGTTTGTGAAAATTGCAACACCCATAAATAATGGCCCGAATGATTCCAAACATCGGAGGATGTGTAGAACAGTGTACCAGCTATAAGTGATTTTGATTGCACAGTGATAACGTACACATAGCCCAGCAGCGCCCTCTCGTTGGTGACCGGAAAGGTCAGAGCTACACCAAGCCCAGTCAGTGAAAAGCCGTCAAATAAAGTGAAAGTAAGTGCCAGTATGCCTTGTCGATGTCAAAGGGCGCCATATCAGCATGCGAGTGAATTAGAATAGGGCAGAATGATCGGTCCCTGGGAAAAAGGTTTGTCTTACCATGACATTTCGACTAGTAAAGGTTATGCTGCTACGACAGTGATGCGTGTATGGAAACAGTGGATAGAAGATGGTTATATGCAGCGACGAGCGGGTACTGGACCACGCAATGTGACCACAACACGAGATAACAGTCAAATTGCCCGAATGGTCGTACCAGACTGTACAGCCTCGTCCACAGTGTTGGCTCGACACTGGAGAACTGCAATGGGCGTGGACCTGTCTGCGTCAATGGTCCAATGCCATCTGCTGTGGGCTGTACTGGTGGCATGCATGCATTGCGCCCGCTACCATTATCCAGAAACTACGAAAGCCTAAGACTGCAATGGGCATGTGAACGCCATCTTTGGCATGCTGAGTGACAAAATGTATTGTTTTCAGACGTGTCCCGCTTCAACCTGTCCTACAGTGATGGCCGAATACGTGTTAGATGCTACCAGGGTGACCGCAATCTGGCAGCCTGAATTGTGGAGCGGCATAGCAGACAAACGCCAAATGTGATGGTGTGGGTCTATGAATATTCATAACATGAACATAATCTAAACAAATTCGAAAAACAATGTTTTCAACCTTGCAAAGAACCAAACATATTTTTAACTTGTAAATGTTTACCACCTACTATGCACCACCAGCATTCATGTTCTAAGCAATGAAGATTTATGTACTCTCGTCTAGAAACGTGTCGACTTCTTCCAAATTCCTGCCACCTATATGTTAAGTGAAATGTTTTGAACATACTCCATTGCTACACAACGTCGTCACAGAAAACAAGTCTGAGTCATGAAACAAACACTAAAAACGAGCAAAGAGTGGCTGTAGTCAAAATATATACATAAAAGTATAATAAATCCCACAAGGAATTTTTTCAGATTTAAAGAAATAGAAAACAAATCAAATAATAGAATTACAGAACGAATCATCAAACGAAAAACGGAAAAAAATTAAGGACAACACAACGATGACGATACAGAATAAAAGCTGATTTCAATCAATCCGAAAAAACATAGAAAAACACAGCAGATTTTATTAAACGAGCTTGTTGCGACGTTTCGGGAACTGACATATGACTTTGTCCATATATATACACACACACACACTCACACTAGCTTCTACCCGTGGCTTCGGTCGCGTGGTTATAGTAACAAACTTTTGGGCAGAAATAACGGTATTTGTTATTAGACAGACACTGATCGTAAACACAGAACAGAGCACTATTTTAGGACGCTACTGTACACGATGTTGTAAGTCTTTCCATCTAGCGCTAAGATGTGCCATGAGAGAAGCCAGGGCTTTTGCAAATGCACTCCAGCTACCTGTAATGTTTGCCCTTGCACTTTGTTTATTGTAATAGCAAAAATAAGCTTGAGAAGGAATTGCAACCTTTTGAATTATAGGGATCCGAGGGATGATTAAGTTCTCGCCATTTCCTACCCATGTCAGAATAGTGGCACCAATTATGTTCCGCCCAAGTTGTGTGAAGCGAACCCTCGTCCCGTTACATAATCGCGGTGCATCTAAATTTCGCAAAAGCATGACCGGAACGCCTAATTTTAATTGGAGCTTATGTGAGGGCACACCTGACCACTCTAGAGAGTTCATGAACTCTACAGGATATGAAGTGCTCTGTTCTGTGTCCATGACTGTGTCAACTGACAAATACTCCGTTGTTTCTCCTTGTACCTCTTTTAAAACGTTAGTATTAATTTTATTAACGATGTAATTTTTGGGTGCTAGAATCGCTCTTTTACATAGCCACTGGTCGTCATTTATATTTCTTTGTAGATCTGGGTAAACGCTAGCAATCAGTTCCGTATCACTCTGCACCAAATTACTAAAATCAGCATTAGTAACACAAAGCCCTCGGCATCTGTTTCTAACCACCCATCTCCAATTTTCAATAGTGTATCAGCATAATGTCCTGTATCAACATAATTTTAGAGGTGCACTCTCATATTTGTCGTCAAGCTGAATTTCTTGACATTTGTCCATAAGCTTGACGACTTGAGACAGGCTTTGATTTCATCTGCAGGTGTGCCCCTCTGAAATCACTGGTAGAGTTTGGTGGAAGTCACCAGCCAGTAATACAACCATTCCTCCCATAATGTCTGTATTGTTTCGTATATCCTTTAGAGTTCGGTTTAGGGCCTCTATCGCTTTTTTGTGTGATATTGTGCTTTCGTCCTACACTAACAACTTACATTGACACAGCATTGTACCCCGAGCGTTATTTTTACAAATATTGCAGATGGGTGACTCTTCCTGAGCAAGATTCAGTGGCAACTTTAACACGGAATGCGCGGTACGGCCCCCGCTCAGTAGTGTGGCGACTATGCCGGAGGAAGCCATGGCTACAGCAATTTCTTTGTCTTTTCTTATATGGGCAAGAAATAAATTTAACAAAAATGTTTTTCTTGTTCCACCAGGAGCATCTAGAAAGAAGAGTGCACCATTCCCTGACCCCAATTGACGTAACACTTGGTGAAACATGTGTCTTTGTTCCGGTATTAACCGGGGCACCATTTCGGTCACATACTGCTGCAACGCTGGGACATCATAGTTTTAGCTCTCGAACAATTTCACCACTTAAGTCACTTGCGTCTGATCATGGATCGTTCCGAAATCGCTTAACTTTTTCTCCACAATTGCCATTATTTTATCTTCAATTTTTGCAAGGGCTTCGTTATAAATGTATTCATTAAATGTCATGCCCGCGTGTGCCTACTGTAGCCGTTGCAAAATGTATTCCGCCATGTACTCCTTGTACTTATCCTGGAACTGTTGGAGATTGCTAAGATGATATGGCCGCAAGATGATATGAGGGTTGCATGTAGTTCCCTGATTTTGGCTGGTAACCGGCACTGCAAGGCTTCCTCCATGGTTTCGTCCCAATTATTATCATTCTCTAACAGACGCAGAGCTTCACATGCCTCTCTACACATTGCGCATTCCTGACCATTGACAGCTTTAAGGTCTCTATGGATTGTCGGACCCCGGACGTGGTGCAGCAGCATACGCAAACAGAAACATTCAAAATTTGTTATATGTACGGAGTACACACGGCCGAGGGCATCTGATGATTTAATTCAAGGCCAATTTTCAACAGACGTGTCTTGAACGCGGCGTTTCCACTCCTTTCTTGAAGTGTTCCAAGTGTAGTAATGGGAGACTTTGGCATACAACAAAGTTTTTGCGAAAGAATCGGTCTGACAAAGCTGGAAAAAGGCTGTTAGTGTGGTCTTGGGTGGTGATGAGACCCTTTCATTGAAGTTGTTCTCATTAAAGTACACGCGCTCCCCGTTTTCCAAATGCACGGCAAGATGAGTAACAGTTGGTTGTCTCTCATGTAAGGGGAAACCACGGATCCACCACGCTGCCTCGTTGCTACTGACATAACGCCCTGCTTGAAAGGTCTAGACTTCATTAACTGGCTGCACACCACCTTCATTTCAGAGACTGAATATCGCCTGATCATTTCCTTTATTTGTATACTTGCATATATATTTAATAACACGGACAGAGCTGCAAGCTTGTACAATAATGTGAGCATTAAACATTCTACATATAATTGGCGAATATGGCACAACCCAGCTAATGTCTAAGGTTACGAACGCCCTGCTGAGAACCTTGACAGTGACTTTCCTACCACCATCTTCTGGTGCTCTGCGCCTGTATAACGGGTAGCCTTTGTCATTGTGCACTGTTTCTTTTAGTAGCGTACGTGGATATTTTTTTTTACATTTCCCACCTTTTATGCAAGGTGATGCTGGGTTATGCACACCACATGGAACGTGAACCATGTTTCAGACAATGGTGTCGTACAAATCTTTATCTTGTGCTGGATCCGGATTCTCAGCGCTTATTAAGTCGTCTATTTGGTTGGAGCGCGGCTTCTCTTTGAGTCATATTCGGATGCGCACATGTGCCAAACCTCGTTTTTGCCACTCAAGGGAATACATGTAGCACTGTAAGTCTCCGAATATTTTGCCTTTGGTAATAACATTCATTATATTTTGAACTTTTAAACAAAAGACTCTGGCAACTAAATCGTGTCTGTCAGTAGCTTTTTGTCCGAGCATTAGCTCATCCATAATTTCCTTCCACGAGGGATTGCAAGTGAAAGTGACAAAAAGATCTGGTCTACCGTAACTCTGTACATAGGCGAATGCATCCTGGGTGTATTCGTGCAGGTATCTGGGGCTGTTGACGAATGAAGATGGAAGAATTACCATTTTACCTAAATCATGGGGTTTACATTAGTATCGCTATTAATAGCATCTTGTAGATGTATGTAATTCTCAACTCGCTGTTTTTTTTATTTAAAGAGATTTAGCAGAGGCGTTCGCTTTCTACTTTGATATACATGTCCCTGAAGATGTTGAAAGCATTCTCTCACATCATGTGATACGCTAAGAAATCCATGAACGAAACATTTTTGTTTGTAACAGGCTGTTCTGCTATAGGATTAATGAGTGGAATTTCAAAATGATGTCTGTCTTGTCCCTTGCTATAAATGAACGGATATTGCCGGGCGTCATAAAACGTATGAGTGTCGGCTAACTGTGTCAACGTATTGTCATGTGCTCGCAGGAAAATATCTCGTGATGAGAACTGGTCGCCGCTCACCACTGCAGCGATTTCATTAATTAAATGTGCATTTTAGTGCCTCTCATACACTCCACGTGGAGTCCGACGAGCATGGATGACTACCTTAAAATCATCTCGAGGCAGGTTCTCTAAAGCGGTTTTAAATATGTTTATCAAGATGTGTTCATGCAACATTCTTTGAATTTTCAACACCGTGTCTCTTTCAACTCCTTGAATAAATTGGCAGTGGCGGTTTGTTTCAATTTCTTCGTTACAAATGAAATATACCTGCAATATTTTTATACTGTTCATTGACAGCTGGAAAAAGCGCACATATTCTATAATAAACTTGCCCTTGAACAGTAAACGTTGGCAAAAATCCGGGCATTATTATCTCTCCGTCAACTCCAAAATATTTAATTTGGAAATATGAGTTGTAATTTCTAATACTATTTAAAATGCGCAGTGATTCATCAACGTCATACAAAAAGAGAGTTTTCAGAGGCTCTTCTGGCTCACCAAGTAAAGGAAGGGAAACTTTCCCGCCGGAACAGCACATCCCTGCGGTCTCATCTTTCCATTTCAAAGCGCTACAAAACCGGCACGACTTGTTCATGAGTCCTATAACAATAAGCCTGTGATTCTTATAATCAATTAAGGTCGCGTGATAAAATGCCGCGTCATTAAATACAGACCAAGTGCTTCTTGAAACGATCGTCGACGTTCCGCTTGAAGTTCCGCGTTTGCAATTCTTATCGCCTGTGATTGTTCAGGTGTTTCGGATACCCTTAAAGCACTCTGTCATTCTGCTTGTTCTTCCAGTCGTAGTTGGGTCTGAACAGGCGTTTCGGAGGCTCTTCATAGGGCTTGACGCTCAGCCTGTTTATCTAAATGCAGCTGCGTTTGTCCACGTATTTCTGAGGCTCTCAAAGCTGCTTGACGCTCTGCCTGTTCATCTCGACGGAGTTGAGTATCGGCAGGAGTCTCTAATATCATGAGATGTTCCTGGCGTTCGGCCTGTTCTTCGAGCCTTACC
Organism: Clitarchus hookeri; assembly: GCA_002778355.1. NCBI lineage: Eukaryota > Metazoa > Arthropoda > Insecta > Phasmatodea > Phasmatidae > Clitarchus > Clitarchus hookeri. The sequence goes on from NQII01000008.1 coordinate 2,910,469, forward strand.
TGAATCTGAGCAGGCGATTCAGAGGCTCTCAAAGCAGATTGTCGCTGTGCTTGCTCTTGTCTTCTCAGTTCGGCATCTTCTGAAGACTCTTGCGATAGAGCAAATGTTTTCGCTTGTGCTTGATACGATGCTCTTGAAAAACTTTATTTTCGTTTGCCAGACATTACTTATTTAACAGACTATGAAAAACTAAGCAATAAAAAAAAAAACAGTTGAAAAAGTAAACAAAAACAAATACCAAACCAACAAATCCAATTCAAAGTGAAAATCAGTACCAAAGGTCAATACAGTCTAGTAAATTGAACAATATTCGAATATTCCTAAACAACAAAACCAAAAAGAAAAGCGAATCAAAGGAAACCAAAAGCAAATGCAGTCAATTGAAACTATTTAAATGTCATATATTGTCAATTTTTAAAACTACAATTGGTATGTTGTTCAACATAGAATTATTAAAGGAAATTACATATTGAGTACATTTTTTCTCGCGATAAAAAGTAGACAATATCACCTTTCAACCCTCCAACTATTTCTGTGCAAGAAATTACGTCGATCTGTTGATCGGTTGCGACGTTGTATTGTTGACGTTGCGTTGTTGACATTGCATTGTTATTCAGTTTGTGTACTTTTTTCATTTTCCAATAATAATTTCCCCGAGGGAATGAGATATTTTCTCGGGATAAAAAGTTGTATATGTCACTTCCCGGCCCTCCAGTTATCTCTGTGCAAAAAACCACGTCGATCGGGTGTGTGTGTATATATATATATATATATATATATATATATATAGGATTATTGAACGTAATTTTATTCAATATAGTAAAGAAACAAAGAAGTCACATGATAAACATGTGATAATGTGATAACAAAATTGACAAATGAAGGGAAGGTTGCAGCGAGGTTGCAGAGCGTCTATGGAGCAGTGTAGATAACCTTTACACCTCCCCCTTGAAGTCGGTTGCCACAGGGAACAAGGAAGCAGTTTTCTGGAATGAAAGAAATTGGAAATCTTCTTTTTTTTTACACAAGCAACTTCATAGAATGTCGGCGAGATCTGCTTGATGATTGGATAGGGTCCGATCCGAACTGGATCTAACTTATTACGATTCAGCCTATTTCCATTTTCGATATAGACTAAATCGCCAACATTGAAGGTGTGCTGTCGTCGATTCTTATCTACACGTTTCTGATTTATTTGAAAACTCTTCATAGAATTCCGGAGAGCTATTTTGCGGTCCTCTTCGAGAGATGTTTGGTAGTCTTCTTGAAGGGGCGATATCGTGGACTTCTTTCCCAGTAGTAAGTATGATGGTGCACAGCATGTGGAGCTATGAATGGTATCATTGTACTCGTTGACACACTCCTGTGCCAGGGTTGGCTAGGCTTTATGGTTATCGTTGTTAATTTTACACCAGAGGCGATTTACTAATGTTTGGTGTAATCGATCATTAAGCCTGCTTGATTCGGGATGATCAATGCATGTAAAGACGATTTGAATTCCTGTTTTTTTCTAAATAGTCCTTGAAGTCAGTAGAATTGATGCCCGTATATTGATCTGCCATTAGGATTGAGATACTATTTTGTTGGGCGATTGGATTAATCAAATTTATAAAATCTTGGGGATTCCGACCCTTTGTAGTGGAGATCCACCCATATCTGGTAAAATGATCCACCAGGATATGCATGTATCGTTTGGTGGATCGGTTTCCAGCAAAGCCTCCGACACTATCGAGTGACATTATTTGAAAAGGCTCTGTAGCAGGGCCTAGTTGTGAGAGTAGACCGACAGCACGACTACGACGAACTTTGTTTTCAATACAAATCCTACAGTTTTTATAAAAGGTATATATAGCTTTGTCCAGACCCTTGAAGTAATAATGTGGTATGATGGTTGCAATCATCTCTGCTGGACCGATGTGACCATAATGTTTATGAACAAGTTCAATTATTTAATTTCCTAATGTGGGAGAAACAAAAATTCTTAATTATTTTCCTTGATTTCTTGAGTATGATCCCTTGTTTATAATCTATCTGTTTAGCTGCTTTCAACTCAGAAAGATGATCTGTTTGGTCTTTTATTATAGTGGATATATCTATTAAATTTACAACTTGGATCGCATCTTTATTCTCGAAGTATTCAAGGACTGGATTTCTTGAAAGGAGATCAGCCAAAATATTTTCTTTTCCCTTTTTATATATAATATTAAAGTCAAATTTAGATAAATAAATAATTAGGTCTCCAAGGATTTCATCAGTTCTGGCTTTTGTCTTCAAATTCTCTAACGGTTTGTGATCACTGCAGACCGTAAATTTACGTCCAATTAAGTAGTACTGCCAAAACTTTATTGCATCCTTGATAGCCTTGCATTTGAGATGAATAATGTCTAAACGATTTTCTCTATTTGAGAGCTTGCGAGAGAAATACGCAACAGGATGTAGTATTCCGTCTTCTTGGGGTTGTTTGAGTGTTGCGCCGATACCATTGTAACTGGCATCTGTCTCTATGAAAATGGGTTTTTTAGTATCGTAGATAGCCAGGATCGGTTTAGAGCATAAATAATCCTCAATCATCTCGAAGGTATGTTCACAGTCATCAGACCATTCCAGTTTGACACATCTTTCCTGAGTAGTTGATGTAGTGGTTCTAGTTTCTGCGTACTATTTTCTATATATCTCAAGTAGAAGTTAATACAACCCAGAATACTCCGCACACCACTCTTATCAGAAAGTCTTTGAATATTTTGGATAGAGACTAAATTTCCTTGGGCTGGAGAAACTGTGTTCTTCGAAATAGTGTGTCCAAGGTACTTGACTGATTTGGCTGCGAACGAACATTTAACTAGTTATAATTTGAAGCCTTCAGAGTAGATAACGTGTAAAAATTTTACAATATGATTGAGATGGTCCTCCCAGGTTCGGGAGAAAATCAAGATATCATCGATGTAATTGATGGCGAACTCATCCAAATTATTTCTTCGAATTATATTTGACAATATCCTCTGGAATGTGGCCGGAGCGTTCTTTAAACCAAAGGGAAGAACTTTAAACATGAACTTTCCATACTTGGTGATAAAAGAAGGTTTTTTTCGATCAAGGTACTTTAAGTGTGATGCACCAAAAGGCAGAATTAATATCTAATACTGTAAAATATTCACAATTTACAACTTTGTCGATCACATCTTGAATTGTAGGGAAAGGAAAACATTCTGGAACTACCAACTTGTTTAATTTTTCGGAAGTCGATGCATAGGCGTGATTTTCTTCCTTCGTCTCTCTTGTATGCTAATGTTACAGGAGACGCAAATGGAGAATCAGATTCTTCGATGATCCCGGCTTATAGTAATTTCTTAATCTGAGTTCTTATTTCTGTATCGTCAGGGATTGAACATTTGTATGGGCGAGAGGTGACGTATTCGTTCCTAAGAAGTTTCATCTCAGCGTCTTGTGATCGCACTTTGCCTATATCAAATTTATCTTTTGCAAACAAATGCCTATATCGTTCAATTATTTGTAAAATGGTTTGTTTCTTCTCATAATTCCCAATATGTTGTAAGTCAGCTTCAAATTCGTCTGTATTAAAATTTTCATTAAAATTTACTTCAATATCTCTATCCAAATCTTCAGTATCTTCTGGAGTCTGCATCTGATCATTATTTCATCGGTCTTCCTATAGATCTATTACGTTCTCGCTATTTATGCGTTGAAAAATTCTTAGATTCTTATTTTGAATCAACTTAAATTTCTGAATAGCATCGATACCTAGCAAGAGATCACAGGATAAATTATAATTCTTTACAACATAGGTAGTTATGTAGTCTGTAATATTTCCAATACGAAGCATAATTGTAGTCCGGGCTGAAGTGAAATCAAGTCCGCTGATTGTTTTTAGTACACATTTTTGTTCTATTAATTTCAACTTAAGCAAATCAGCAATTCGTTGATTAATTAGTGTTACATTTGAGCCCTATCATAAACAGCTTTGGTTTTTAAATTGTTATTAATAACGATGATTAATTTTATCAGTGGATCTAATTTCGCTCGGATACTCAGTTACAATTCTTTCTATCAAAATCGACTTTCAATATTTCCATATTATTTAGATTTGTAGAATGTTCTGTCATATTTGATAGTAGTGTTTTAGAGGCCGAATTCTTGTTGCGACATTCAGCTACTGGATGGAAACGACTTAGAAAACAAAGGGCAGCACAAATTGAACACTTCTTCCGTAGAGCTTCGTTTTTCTGTTGGGGTTCATTTTTCTTATAAAGAAATTTTTTTATAGATTTCGGACTTAACGGTATTTCCCTTTTCCTTCTGGGAAAAGCGTCTTCCAAAACTTCCAAAGCCCAGTATTCAGACCATCAAGAGTAGTTATCTTTTGCCTATCAAGTTCTTCTTGAGCTTCACTTGGTAAACCAAACACTATCTGGTTGATAAAAGATAATTCAGTACCTTTAGGTTCCACTTCCAGGCATGGTTTCTCTCTGGTAAGAGCATAATCGATTAAGGACCCTCCCAAATATTTGTAGTTAAAAGCTTTCCTAACAATCGACCAGCCTTTATAAACAAAAACATTACGGAAATAACTCTTCCAAACCTCAGGAAGTGGTTATACCTATCTTTATCAGATTAGTTTCATACCAGTCTTTTGCCGAGCCCGTGACAAAGAAACATAAAGCCTGGATTCTTAGTCTATCTGAACTTACCTGAAATCAATTGCATTCGTCTTCAAATCTATGTAACCATTCTGTAGGATCATATTGTCTTTTTTCAAATTTATCTAAAATGAATTTATTTTCAATGTGATGTAATTTTGTTTCGTCTTGAGTTCAATTAAATTTCAACTGAAGCTCCAATAGCTTAATTCAATCTTCTGATTCTAGTTGTAGATGATCATGAGTTTGAGATCCCGGCACGGGAACGTATTCTTCTAATGGGAATTTTTGGAAACAGATATTGTCCTCTTCATCGAAATATACTGACTTAATATCATCGTCAATCTGTATAGCTATTGTTCTAAAACCATTTACTTTTTTATTCCAGCTGTTGCATTTTGTATACGTTTCTTACTAGATAATGTAGAGTGAAGCTGCAGGTCTCTGTATTCTTCTGGTAATAAGTAACATACTTCCTTATTAGTAGATATACACAAGATCACAAAGTCATTCTCAGCTTGCTTCACAAGTCGAACATAAAGTTCGGTCATCTCCTTACTAGTAGACATCCTGTAATTTAATTTATATGATTGTTGAACGTGATTTTATTCTATATAAAAGAATTAAATTACATGTACATTCAACATAGTAAAGAAACAAAGAAGTCATAAGATAAAAATGTGATAACAACATTGACAAATGAAGGGAAGGTTGCAGCGAGGTTGCAGAGCGTCTATGGAGCAGTGTAGTCAACCTTTATATATATATATATATATATATATATATCAGCATATGGAAATGACACGGCATCGGAAGGTGAGAAAGGGGCAATGCCCTTGAACCAAGTAGTTAGTTAAGCCTTGGATATTTATAATAATTTTAAAATGGACCACTTGTAAGGTAACTTTACAACCAGCAAACGTTTGAGCACAGAGAGCATGAGGCACTGGTGCCAGGAGCCGACTGGCCAACATGTTGTGACATCGCTCCAACACCATTATGGATCTGAGTGACCTTGACCTTTATCCATTGAAATATTTTATTTAGTTGGTAATTTGCGTTTACTAGAAAAATAACTTGGGGGTGTATTACAGCAGGGCTAGTCATGTAGAAATTATGTAGGACCTCTCTACAACATGAATTGCCCTGCCCTGAAGCAGGTCTGGTCAGGCCTGGTTCGACCTTCGCCCTCATTGCTCCAGGTCTCAGCGTCAAATTTATACCACTTCAACAGCATACAGTCAAGTCAGTTGCGTTTAACCTGCTGAGAATATATTACAATATTAATACACTCTCATTTTCTGTGAACTTCATTTCAACATATACCTCTGTTACCATTTCATTCATTGTGCGCATTCAGTGATAGGACCATGCAGCAAATATTTAAATACTAATATTCAAATAATACTACGGGTGATTCAGAAGTCATAGCAATTATTGTTTATCTCCCGAAAATGATCCAACACTGGAACTGTACTATTTACAGGTGAATGTGTACGACAAGTACGTTTTAAAAGTGATGCCACATAGGGTATGGATGCAGGAATGTCCAGCAAGGAACAAATACAAACATGGCCACTATAAATCAACGTCTAATTGATTTATTCTTGTACATCTTGTATACACTCATTTGAACGGGTGCGTATCGTACGTGTACGAGCTTTTTAGCATCCTTCAAAGTAGTATCCAATGTTGTCCACGGTTCGTTGCCAGCGATGAGACAGACGGGAAATACCATAGAGTGCATGAGATCCGTCAATGTGCACTAACTCTCGTAGAAATACTGTGACTATGTATTTTTGGTTGGCAAAGCATTTACAACGCAATGGCCTCTTTACTTTGGAAATAACATCGTAGTCACACGGACTAAGATTGGGTGAATAGGGAGGGAGTGTCATCACCTCCCATCCCCAACGCTGTAAACAATGTTCGATGCTACCTGCTGTATGAGGTCTAGCGTTGTCATGCAAAACTATAGCGTTGCCGAACAGCACATATAATCAAAAAACACCCAACAGTCTCCATGCCATTGATGTAGCATCTTTCCAGAAACAGACTCACTCTTTTTATACGCAGTTCAAGGAAGTCTACGCTTGCAAGCATCAAACCAGAACCCTCAGCCATATACTCTTCTTCACGACAAAGTTTTTCTTTCAATGCCTCTACAGCCTCATGGATACTGTCAACATTGCACAATGCTTGATTCATAGTCTTGAATGCTGGGCGTCTGATTTCTTCATCCAAAGGTTGAGGATTTCGTAGGTACACTCCAGCAAAACATTATATTTTGTAGGACCTTCTTCAACTTCTTCTGCTAACTGATCATTTATCCTGTGCTTAATGTGATCCAGGTATGTACATGTGTCTTCCGTACCTACAAAGTAATTTTCAATCACATAATATTTTAAAGTGCCCTTGAATGCTAATTGATTCAGGTAGAATCCATTAGATGTTGTATCACCAACTGCTAGTACAAGTCGTTTCTTAGCTGCTGAAACTCTGGCTTTACAAATCGTAATATGTCTCTTCTGCTTATCACCACACCTGAAGAGAAGTTTGCACTTGACACATTGTTGCATAGCACAGGAAGAGCCCTTTCATGCTTCCTTGCACCTTGGCTGTAGGCAAATATCTTATCGAAGTAACAGCAACGAAGGCTTGATGAAGTTATCGGTGGCAGCACTGCTGTAGGTAGCCCATCCAAAGAGATCGATAGTGCTGTGCCAACCACAGACGTTGCTACTTTTGCTGGACCAGCGCCCATTGTCTCCATAATATATTCCAATTGCTTTAACGAGCTGAGACGTAGTGCCTTTCACAACGACCACTGGAACCCAGCTGCTTATATACCCTCCAAATACATTGATCGATGTGTCTGAGGAGACCTATGTTTAAGGTGAATTTAAATATGACGCCAGAACTAGTGATTTCCCACATACGACCATTACTATATTGGTTTACATATGCGATAGAGATTTCTAAAATGTAATATAATTATAGCCGTATCACATTTTTTCCAAGTTCGAATACGTCCTTCATTACCAATTCAGTCACATGCCCCTTCCATCACTTCTAGATTTGATTCCCTACAAGGTCACCCGATATTTCGCATGTGAGAAACGAAGCGGACGTTGCCATCAGCCGGCGGATTTTATTGGAGTATTCCTGTTTCCCACGCCCTTACATTCAACCGCTGTTCCCGATTTCCCTCATTTCACCTTCACCATATCTCATTATCTCGTAGTTAAGTGTCGACGCAAACCTCCCACCACATCTCCCACTCTATGCATTCATGTAATATCGGATTTTTATAGCCATAGATGTGAATTATGATTTTAAAAAGTAATTATGGCAAAATGTTTATTACCGGCCGCGCATTTTCGGGGATAATTCGGATTCCACGTCAGAAAAGCCGATAACTCATGCTTTTCGTGATGACATATTGGAGTTTTATAAGCATATGTATTAAATATTTGTATTTAAAATTATATACACCAGCAGAATATCTATTGATTCATCTCGCCAAAACTAATTCGCCCTACATATAAATTCCTTATTGTTTTATGTATTTTATACCCATGTTCTGAGGGCACTAAGAGTAGCATTTTGAACGCACGTAAAAATAACAGTCAAGAGGATTTAATCATGTCAAGTGACCACGAACCTAATTCGGCAACCAGCATTTCAAATGGCTTACACACACTGACATAAGTGTCAAAACCCAATCAGAAGGTATGTTTTTTTTAACAGTACATGAAGAATTGTTGTTGGCAGTCTGAGTGTTTATTTTTTCAAGCATTCTGCCATAGGAAGCATATGTTCGAGATAGTACCAAAAACCGCCGTAGGTACCAGGTAATAACACATAATTGCTGCATTTGTCATTCACAGCACTACGAACCTGTATATATATAATAAAGTGATCACCCCGTTAATTACAGGTAAGGTAATGCCAGCACCGATATTTCGCCTTCAACAGATTATTTATAAAGTCTTATTAATATTATATCGTGTTTTGTATGCATTAAAGATATTTAAAGCCAGTAGCATACATACATACTTGCTTTTCCAATACCATGTACCGATCATGACGCCAGATCAGCTGATTATTCAACCTGTCTCATGCATCGCGCTCGCTCTATGCGAAACTGTGTTAAGTTAAATACTTATGTAACCATCCCAAAGTCGCTTACTTAATGTATATATACGAACCTAATACGTTCTGAACAAAACGCGTAAAGACGAAAGTCGAAACGAGTCGCGGGTAAAAATAAGCAACATGTCGCAGCGGCATATAGGTAATGCATGCAGCTACATTAATCTACTAGAAACCATAAAGTTAAATATTATATTACTACTAAAAGAATAAAACATATATATTAGCAGTCAGCTCGCACGTACACTTTTTCCTTCCCAGCGTCTCAGGTGAAAGTGCTTGTTCTTCAAGTTGGCGACTGTGCTCATGATAATTTTAGTCCGACACATTGTAAACAGATTGCACACATGGTTTTTACTCCGGCACTTTCGAAACACATTCAACTTGACGTAGACACCAATGTCCTTCACTAGCAGTCACAATCTACAGCAAGTAGAGAGCCTTCATGAGGTAAGTAAAAGCCTGCAATAAGTAGTAATTATTTTTACATGTTAAAAAATTTATGTGGTTCCGGTGATTTATTCGCTCCAACAATTAAGGCTTTCAAATCCGATTGCAATATATATTCATGTAGCATTACCACCACAAAACCTTGTTGTATCTTACGTATTCGAGTTTACACTCTTTGAGACATAAATTACCCCTCCTACACTGAAAACAGTTCCATCCTATATGTTTCAAATCAATTCTCTTTTATAAATATTTTCATATATCGTAATTTTGATCATTATGGTGAAACAGTTTCTTTACTTACTTGGTTGAGCGGAGCGCGTGTTGTTGTGCTTCTCATGCCCCTTATCACAGTTTTTCTGGTACCAAGCGTTCAAGGGAACTAGAGGCCATCCTTCGTCCCTGTGGCGTTGTGGCGTGTGCTCGGGTTGCATATACCCCCGCGTGATCCGATCCAAGGACACTGCCAGGCAGGGAGTTTAGATGGCGCGGTACATCTGTCAAATGATAACGCAGGTGTCCTAAGGCCAGCTCAGCGAGGACAGAAACCTCACGTGGAGCATAAGGGCAAAAGCTGGCTTGATCCCGACACTCAGTATGTGTAGGGACTGCGAAAGCACGGCCTATCGATAGTTTTGGCTTGAGGAGTTTTCAGCAAGAGGTGTCAGAAAAGTTACCACATCTGGCTTAAATGCTCAGTTTGTTACTGGCTTGATTTTGTTGTCGAATGTATATTTTCTCAAGCATTCTGCTCAAGTCAAAAGCAGTTACTGCTTCCCAGTAAAACCTTTTAGATTTATCTCTCGACAAACTAGGGTACACGATGCCTCTTATTTTTTCGGAAGCCAGTAGCAATACAATTCAGCATACATACATAATTAATTAAATATAATATATTTATAGTAAACTATTCCCCAATTCGCAAGAGCATTACTCATTTCCTAGGGAGTATAAATGCAAAATTTCCCATTAAGCAGTCATCCAAAATAGAAAAAAACTTACACGCCTGCATGCACACACAAACAAAGACAATCCATGCACTCGACATTGAAACGGATACTTTTAAATCTAAAAATTCTTAAACGATAAAAAATCACGGATGCGTATATCAGCCAAGTGTCAAGGTCAGGGGCACGCCTCGCAGGTTAACAAATAAGCCGGCGACGACTGCGAACTGGTTTGTGCGCGCGCACGCGGCTGTCATGCGCCGGACTCGGTGTCGCCAACCACGCAGCCTTGGCGACGATTTACACCGGCTGCTGACAACAACGGGCCTCGCTTGCCAGCATTCGTATCATCACCAGGATAATTAATGAAACAAATTATTGCATATAATCTTTGCTCTAACAAGACTTTGTACGACTTCTTTGCCCAATAAGGTTGTCAAATTCATTACAAAAATAAACTTGTTGTTTAGTTGTAAAAGTAGAAAATATATGGTGTGACAGACCTACCAGCACTGACACAGCAAAAAGTCACATGATTGAATGAGCTTATTGTTTCGCATAATTCTGAAGTAAACTCTGATCAATAATTACTATATTTTTAGATTCGGCAAATGATCCTCGCAGACGATACAAACTCACTCCCCATTGGTATGTGCTTTCGACTGTAATTGTACGTATAATAATTCTTTACCGCTATTTCATTTGTAGCGTTCTCTGTTAAAATTTAAGATTTTTACACTTATTCGCAAGCATAACGTAGAACCAGAAAGAAAAATCCGCAGTTCAAACACCGTGCATCAGTACTGTAACAACGCTTTTTTTATAACTGCATAGGAAGTATATGGAAGTTTTTTTTTAATAAATTTATTTTACACTAGTTTTTATTAAATATACGGTTTTGCATTAATTCTAAAAGAAAATGTCGAAACAGTAAGCAGAAGAAACCCAGTTCAAATAATGTGTCAGCCATACAATTAAAATATAACCAAGTATTCGTTCAAAATGATTCTGAATTTAAACAAGACGTTATCGATACAACAAATGAGCATACTTTTCTCTACAGACACAAATAATTTTGATAAAGTTTTTAAAGAGTTAGATGGTAGGTGGTGCTTTACGTCTCGTTGGCAGCGATATCATTAGAGATGCAACCAGGAACAAATCCAATACCATTGAGACAAATAGAAATATTCACATGCCTTACCTGGGACTCAAACACAGAAAGCATCTTACTGTAATCTGACGTGCAGCCAACTGCATTACGGAGGAAGGATTCGGAGCAACCACTTCAGTAGATTCAGTGTAAAGTTTTGGTAGACTAAGTTTAGCTACTTAAAATATCTACAGGGGCATTATTTTGAAAACAAGTGTGTGAATCACTTAAATCACGTAAGTTTGCACGGCCTACAGTAGCACTACTTGTGTGCAGAATTGGGTGGAAATGGGTTGACTGGTTGAGATGTGGCATAAAAGTTTTAGTTTCTCATTTGGTGCTATCGTAGAAAAGAGCCTAAAAACACGCCCTGCATGTGCATATATGAAGCGTCTAATAGATAATGTCAATATATAAAATTGGTTTAATGTTGTGAAATTATTTAATACATTTGATTAAATTATTTAAAAAATTTATATTGTATCATTTTGGTATATATATATATANCCGCCATTTTGAAAAAAAAATATTTGACCAATTTAAAGTATGTAATTTTACATGGTTCACTGTAGTACTGCTTCTGTGTAAAATTTGGTGGGAATTCGATGATTGGTTTCCGAAACATGACATAAATGTTGCATTTTATCACCTCGCACTATCTTACACAAAGTAGGCGAAATACGCTCTCTATAAGCATATTTGATGCTTATAATTGCTACTCTCAGAATATTAAGTTTAATTGAAAGCGGTTAAATTGTTTAGTAGATGTGACAATCTTATCTAAATTATTTATACGACTCCAATTCTGTAAATAAAGCCAGACACGCTTACAACATGGCCTATTGTAGTACTGATTACGTGCAAAGTTAGTGGGAATCAGTTGGTTGGTCCCGGACACATAACATAAAGGCTCCAGTTTCTCATGTGGTGCTATTTTCGTTACTGTATTGGCACATTCTACGTTTGTCATAGATGCTGATACATATTAAAGTCGGTTGAAATTTAATGGGTTATATGGCTTACCAGCCTAAAATATTTACATGGGTGTTATTTTCAAAATATGACTACGTCATTAAATCATGTAAATTTAGAAGGACTAAAAAAGTATAACTTGTAGTCTGAATTTAGTGAATATCAGTTAATTGTGTCCCGATATAGGACACAAGCTTAATCTTTCATGTAGTGCTATCTTCCTAAATGGCTGAAAAATGAGTTTATATATTGTTTTTTTTTATTATTACATAGATACTGCCAGCATACAAAGATACGTTGGAACTGGTAACATGGTTTGATATATATAGCGTAGTAGTATATAATGTTTATGTGGCCGTTAATTTAGAAATTATAGACTGACTCAATCAAACATGTCAGTTTAATGACGTACTGTAGTATTACTCGAGTGCCAAATTTAGTAGGATTCGGTTCATTGTTTCCCAAGACATGACGTTATAACTTTATTTTTCACGTAGCACTATCTGAGAAAATCGCAGAAAAAGAGGCTACGTTTTGACACATTTGATGTTTGTAAAAGTTACTTTCAGAATAAGAATTTTGGTCGAAACTGGTTAAAGGGTATAAATATTGCCACCATTTTAAAAATAAGAGTTATATCAATTTAAATTGCATATTAGAACATGGCCTACAAAAGTATTACTTATATGCAAAACATGGCATGCATCGGTTCGTGTAATTACTGAGATATAACAAAATCTTTATTTTTCAAGTGCACGATCTTCCAACATGGTGGATTAATACTTATTATTAATATTAATATTAATACATCATTACTTTCTAAATTCACTGCTTACATCATATACTGCTAATTTGTTAATTTTTGTTAAAATTTGTGAAATTGTTCTTGAGATATAATGTAAGCGCTCAATTTTCAATTTGCATTATCTTCCAAAATAGCGAACTAATGGCATTATCGGTAACTAAACAAAATGCTTGCAACATGCACTGTCAGGTTATCAAATTTGGTTTAAATATGTTAAATTATTCCTGAAATATAACGGAAAAGTATTAAATTTAAATTCAATTTGACGCATGACGCGTCTAGAGAAAGAACAGAGCGACGACGTCACAATCTGCCAGACCGTGCGTCAAACACGCATACAGACGTCACCCGATAGTTTCTTCCAATGACGCACGTGCCAGGTGACAGAGAGGCGCTCGGCGGCGCGGGAGGCTTGCTTCATCTGATCGACGCACGCCGAAGTTTGACGTACATCGGGTCGTCATTGACGTAGGTAATTCCTCGACAGGACGGGAGATATAGTCCGGCAGGGAAGTGGAGACGGCAGTTGATCCGGGGGACTCCGAGGACGTGGAGGTCGTGCCGACCTCGAGGGACGACACCGCAAGACGAGAAATCGAGAAGAACCAGCACACCACAGCAGCGCAGCTAAGTAACCGCGCCTCCATATCCGACCACCTTTCCCCGACGTTTAGGAACTAAAAAAAACCGACCTGTAGGCCTCCGACGGGTGAGGAAAAGGGGAAGGGAGCGGGACCCCAGAAGCGCAGTGTATCATTCCTGTGTATGAGTGACGTAACGAAGAATATAAATAACTGTTAACTAACCAAATCCTAAGCCGAAGTGTTCTTTTGCCACCTCATTTCACCCCTGAGTGTGTATCAGTCATTACACAATAAGGTTGATCTAGCGCTACATCACCCTGTAGAACACCTACAGAGTGGAGAGCAGACTGGGATACGTCAAACTTTCTTGCGAAATGGCAGAAAAAACACATTACAGGCTTTTTAATTCAATGCTTACATCATGCACTGTCAACATACCAAAGTTGGTCTAAATCGGGTAAATGGTTCTTGTGATATAACGGAAAAGCTTTATTCTTTCAATTTGTATCTTGCAAAATGGTGGATTAATGCCATTATGGGTATCTAAATTTAAAGATTACATTATTTATTGCCAATGTTTCACAGTTTGTTTAAATCTGTGAAATGGTTCCCGAGATATAAGGTAAGAGCTAAATTTTTTCGATTTCCGCAATCATAAAAAATGGCGGTTCAATAATTTTATAAGATACCTGATTCAGTGCTAACATCATGCACTGTCAATGTAACAAATTTGGTTAAAATAGGTTAAGTGGTTCCCAAGATATAATATAAAATCTTAATTTTTTCAATATTTGCTATCTTCCAAAATTGTGTATAAATGACATAGCATTCTTAATGCAATGATTATAAAATGCACTGTCAAAGATCAAAATTTGGTTTAAATTGGATAGTCGGTTCCCGAGATATAACAAAGAAGCCTAAACTATAAATATTGCCGCCATTATGAAAATAAGTACCTGGCATGATAATATGAAAATAAACATCTGATAAACTTAGAAAATACTATATGTGGACCTAGTTTGATTAAATTCGGTTCTCTGGATTAAAAGTTATTAGGGGGGCATACATTCCAAACAGACAACCAGGTTATTGCTTAAGCCTATCTTTGGAAAGTAGGCAAAAAAAATGTATCGGTATAAGCACGACCAGAATTTAAATCTGGGGGCCCTGTGAGTTTACTGTGTTATTACATATACAGTAGAATCCCGATAATTCGTATTCTCAAGGGACTGAATGTTAAATATGAATTATCGAGATATTCAAATTAGCAGGATTGCCAATAATCGGGAGCAAAAAAAGAAAAAATACATAATAACGAGATTAATGCAAATTTGCATTAATATCTAATGGTAATGGCATGGCTACATATTATGTATACATATGTACTGTATACATAAATCAATAATTACATCAATAAAAAATACATAAAAAATTTACGTTTAATCTGTAATTTTCTTTTGGTGCAAACCTTGCAGACGGGTTTTTTGGATGACTTTGTCAAGCATGTTCAAAGCAGAAAATACTTCATCGCCAACGTCTGATTTCGCTAAGAAATGGCGCACGTTGTTGATGTATTGTTTAGCCACTGTAGGTGTAATTGCCAGCACATCATCTTCGTCATTACCGTCACCATCAATGTCCTGAGATGGAGCCAAAATTTCGTCATCAGTTAGAATCCCCGCTACCGCTAGGCCATCGTCAAAATGGACGAAATCTTCAAACGTTATAGAATTTTCTTCATTTTGAGGAAGACGATTCCAATTCACAGGGCATTCTAAGTCTTGTTCAGTAACTGCTGATGAAAGTTCCACCTTCGTGAATCCACAGAACGAAACCCGTTTTTTATTGTGCTTTCGCTAACACTTTGCCATGCCTTGTGAGCAATGTTCATGGCTGTAAATAAGGTGATTTTATGATCCTCCCCATCCTCGATGCTATCAAGGAGTTGCATCACTACTTCCTTGTGGTAAAAGGTTTTGAACGTTTTAATTATGCCCTGGTATAGAGGCTGCAGCTTACAAGTAGTGTTGGCAGTCAAAAACACAACATTTACATGACTGAGCGGTGGGGTATTGTTGTGGGCCTTACATGAAAAGTAGAATTTTTCGCTGCCTTTTCTCCATATCAGCATTCACTGAGCGTATCCATTCCTTGAATAATTCGCCCGTCATCCACGCTTTTTTGTTTGCATGATAGGTCATCGGAAAAGTTTTTATGGTTTTAAAACATTTTGGTTTGGCTGATTTGCCTATCTCAGATCCATCCATGTTGGCGGCCAACAATTTGGTTACACGCTCTTTACTATTTTTTTTTCCGCCATGAAACTTTTCTTCCTTAAAACACATTGATCGTTCGGGGAGACCATTATAAAATAACCCCGTCTCATCGGTATTAAAAATGTTGCTGGGCTCATAAGAATCGATTATTTCTCCCAATTCGTATTTCCACTCAGAACAAACGTCGGCCGCTACACTCGCACTTTCCCCACTAAGCTTCTTCAATTTTATGCTGTGCCTTTTTTTAAACCTATCAAACCAACCATCGCTTGCATGAAAGTCTTTAATTCCCATTTTTTTCTGAGAAAACTTTTACTTTTTCTCTTAAAATGTTCCCTCCAACTGGTACATTCGAATTCCGTGCTTGCGCAAACCACTTTTTTTAAATTCTCTTCTAGTTGTGGATACACACCAGTCTTAAAGCGCTTTACCTTGCTGTCCGATATCTGGGAGGCGATCTTGTCCTTGTTCTTCAGAATTGATGTTATTGTGGAAGGAGGAACGTTATAACGTTTGGACACGTAAATTTGTTTAACACCACCAGCCACAGCGGTAATGATTTATTTTTTTTCTCTAATGGAAAGACACTTATTAGCTCTTTTCGGAGGCATGGATAAGACCGAACTGACTAACTTTTCACTCGCTCTGCTCCTTCCTACCCTCTCATAACCGTAGACCGGACAGCAAGGCGCCTCTTAGTTCTGAGAATCACAGACACATCGCCTCACAGCCTACTCGGCGTCATTACCTGCCCTTCAAACTTTCCTACGTCCCTCAGTACCCTTCCGGTCTTTTTTACCCTGCCCGAATTGCATAAATCTAGAGCTTGTGTAAGTCTAGGGTTAAAAACATTACGAGTTAACGAGATTTTCAAGTTGTAAATAAGAATTATAAGACGTTTTAATTGAGCTGGAGCACCAAAATAAATACGTATTATCGAGGGGACCCCAATGCATTGTTTTTTTACGAATTAAAGGGATTTTCTCAAGGGACCGGCAAATTTGTACGAATTAGCGGGATATACGAATAATCGGGATGCGAAATATCGGGATTTCACTGTATTTTTCCTGTGACAAGTAAAAACTTAAAAACGGTGATGATTTGCATAACATTAACTGTATTATTTTAAGTGCAATTATTAACTACAATACAGAATATACACTGGTGAAAAATTAAAAATGAACACCAGGACAATATGGTCCCACATGAATGGAGTTGGTATTGAATAATGATACAGGTTGTACACTGCATGTTATAATGATCACAGGGCCCTACACCTATGGGAAGAGACTACGGGGTGTTTTGAACAACAATGTCATTAGCTTGTGTAGCCGCCTTTAGCGACGATGCAGTCCTGCAGTCGTGCGTAGAGACGATCATAAAGGTGTCGGATGTCATCTTGGGGAGTTGTGTTCCATGATAATTCCACCTGTTGTTGAAATTGGTGGAGGTTTGTTGCTGATATTGCAGACCGCACCAAATACTGTCCCATCATGTACCACACATGTTCAATGGGAGACAGGTTGGGTGATCGGACTGGCCAGCCAGGGGAGTTAAAGAACACCTTCGAAAGCACGTTCGGGAACACGAGACATGTGTGCATGGGCAGTGTCCTGCTGGAAGAGGATATCTCCTTGGGTTTGTAGGATCGGCAACAAAATGGGCTGTTTGATGTTCTGGTTGTAGTGTTCACTGTTCAGCCTTCTCTCAACAAACACCAGAGGCATACTGTAATTGTAGGCTATTGCCCCCCAAGATCATGATGCCAGGAGTTGGTCCTGTATGTTGCTGCCATATAGACCCTGGTTGTTGACGCTCTCCTGGTAGAAGCCGCACTCGCGAAAATCCGTCATTGGCGCCAAGGCAGAATCTGCTCTCATCACTAAACACAACTCCATGCCATTCATCCCTTCAGTTGCGTCGTTCGCGACTCTATCCGAGGAGGGCTGCAAGGTAATGAGGTGTGAGAAGAAGCCTGGCGAGCGACACTCTTCATCGTAGCCCAGTATCCGGCAAACAGTTGGTGATGGTCCTAGCTGACACCCTAGGTGCAACAGTGGCCCTAATCTGTGTGGCAGTCGCCGTGCTATCCTATCAGTAATCCTGCTTGTCTGATGCGGCGGTCCAGGAGGAAATCCGTTTGCCGCTGCCATCTGGAACCAAGTCGACGAGCATGTGCACCATAGTTGGACCACTGACGCACAGCAGACACTTCATGTCCTATGCATTGGGCAATTCTTAGGAAGATCCATCCAGTCTCCCTCGGGCCCTCAATACGACCTCTTTTAAAGTCCGTTAATTGCACAAAGTGTGGTCGTCTATGCCGTCGTGGCATGTCTACAATGCTTACTACACACAGGCTGATTCTTGAAATAACAGACTACTCTTTCACCGAGTCAACTACAGTTGTAATGGGCTCAGTAGTGTTATGCCTAGTACACTGTTCCTACTCTGTCCACAGGTCAGCACTGTTATTCATTGCGCGTAGTTAAGCCACTTTCTGCTGCATGCATATTAACCTTGTTTTTAGTATGTTCTTCATTTGACATTTATTTCCAACTACTGTATTTGCTAGTATCTATTAAATATTTTTATTCGTTGCATATGAATGTTTTTTACAGCTAAGGGTGCACCATTTAAAGTATGCGCATCGTTATATTATCAAAGCTCGTAATTAAAATATTTAGCAGGTATACTTTTTTTTTATTTTTTGACTTGTCATTGATTGCAGTACATTCCCCAGTTCAAACTATTACATGGGGTTATCACATATGTTTTAAATATATTAAATAATTGTATCTGAAATACTCCTAACATAAATATTTTTACCAGGCAATTTTTGCTAGAGAACAGTAGGATAATATTTGCATGTCAGTTATGAACCTGCCAACAATAATTTTATTTACATCCCATCACCACATTTATGATTTTCTAAGTGTTTTTTGCTGTTATCTATTATTTATTAAAAACACTAGCAATTAATTTTAGAATCTTCTTTCCATGTGGACGAATGTCCTGTTCTAACCAGTTATTGCTCGACTTAAAACTAACACAGTGTTGAAACCATGCCCCAGCCAGCACATCATTGAACATGATATTCATATGTAAGTGTGTTGTTTACATGATGGTATGCATTGTCTCGACAGTTGTCTAACGCACCATGACAATTAAGTGCAATATTTTTCATAAAATGTTCCTAGTAGTCGAAACAATCAATACCGATGTACGTTTTCTGTTATAATAGCAAGCAATATTGTTAATTACCCAAATTTTCTTTCAAAATATTCCCTGTGAATTATACGAGTATTAATGTTTAAATTGTCATATTTTACCGATATGACTTTATTTACTTTTTCTTACCATGCTCAAATGTAGTACCAGCATGTAATAGCAGATTTGTAGACCAATGCTATCATATTTTCCATAACAGAAAAGCAGGCATGCTAAGACAGGGTACAACACCTACAAGAAATTAAACATATTTTGCATTGAAGTCTTATGTACATTAGGCTACAAACATAATAAAAACATAATCCCTACAGTCTCCATACAATTCATGTAGGGTATTTCAAGCAACAGGCTCATTTTTCACATAATGAACATAATCTGCTTATAAGCATTTCAAGACAGCATGTGCTAGCAAACGTCCAACCAGAACCCTTAGACACATTACTCCTCTTTTTCACAGCAAAGTTTTTTTCTTTCACTACCTCTGCAGCTTTCGAGATATCATCAGGATTATTCAAGATGCTTTCGCAGATAGTTGTAATATATACTGCCAACATACAGAGTATCCACTCAGGCAGGGTTACATTGAATGAGAGGAGAGCGGAAACAGCTGCTCACTTGCGAAAATCCAGGAGTGACACAGTTAGGGATCGAACCCAGTTCGCCTTGGTAAAATTTTAACCCCTAAATCGCCGCCGCAGGTTAAAGGCATACATACATCCAGCAAGATGTACTTGTAATCAGACTTGATATGAGTGGTTGTATGCTGTCTTCGGTATTTCGCTTCCCAAGCACCATACTCTACATTTCACGCCAGTCACTCATCCTGACGTCATTACAGTCCTGCTGAAACTCACAGAATTATATGCCATGTACATGCCAACATTCAGTCGGCAGTATACCCGCAGGGATAATTTTTGTACTCTTTAAGATAAATGTATGGAAGCTACGAGGGTAATTCGGAAATAAAGGGCCGATTTCTTATAAAACATAAACCATCACATATTTTTTCAAAAAACGTTTTTTATTAAATTCCTTACATGTTTCTCTATTTTTCTACATAGTTTCCAAATGTATTTAAACATTTGTCATAACGTTCTACAAGCTTTGGTATGCCTAAGTCATAGACGTCTGCCGCCTGTGAGGATAACCTGTCTGTAACTTTCTTTCACCTCGCCATCTGTGGCGAAGCGCTTTTGGAAGAGGAGGTCTGGAAGTATCTGGGCATCTCCTTCACTTCCGGGGGGTCAGGTCTTTCAAGGCTGGCCTTGAGGAGCCTTTGAGATGGCATACTTCAGCTCCTTTAAAACCTTAACAGAGGATGGAGATCCTGCGAGTCTTCTTACTACCTTCCTTTATCTACCAACTTTCCTTCGCCCGTGTTACTAAGGGCACTAGGCACTTTGCAGACCATGGATATCCTTATTAGGGCCTCCATACGTCGTTCGTTGAGACTTCCCAAGGATGATGCGCTGGGCATCTTCCACGCACCAGTCAGTAGGAACAAATATAAACAACCACTTGATGGACATGCCCAGCGCTCCGTGTTGTGATAAAGAGAGTTATGTTAAGTTAGCCCTTGGAGCCAGAGGCGGTCCGACTCCCTGCAGGCATGCACTCGTCTCCCTTACCTATATTACACAATCCAAAATGGCGCACGTATATCACAAACATATTAACGATTCACAGCTCAGTTGCGTTTGAGCACTGGTCGCTGTAGAAAGTGTACTAGGTGTGTAATTATTCTCCATATGTGTACTTAGTCTCGGTACATCTAATAACTCTCGGTATGTGTACTCATTCATTAAACAATTACTCATTACGCAATTACTTACCTTGGATGGAACTCGAACCGAGGGGCGCCTCACCAACCTCGTCAGTTGTGTTTCGGCAGCCGATGGGTGAACATGTGTACTTAGTGTGTAATTACTCTCACAGTACATGTAATTAGTCTCGGTATTTCTACTTACTCTTGGTACTCGTAATTCATTATTACGCAATTACTGATTGCATCTAATTATTTATTAATTACCCTCTATGGGTCTCGAACCAACGACTAACCTACTCCTCAACCCTACAACCCCCTTACCCCACCCCCAGCCATTCACACTATAAAAATTTTGAAGTCCTGCAAATATCACTTCGGCGCTTTGTTCACCGAAATGGTACCTCCCCAAGCAACAGCCAATCACAGCACACCACAGAAGGTGTGGTAGAACCCATCAGACAACCACAACGCACCTCCCAGAGGGGAGGGGGAGAAGGGATGATCTGTTTCCCAGGTTAAAGTATGCTTCCAATTAGTGTGCCTCACTCCGACACCTATTTACACATTATTGAAATGGCACTTAGGGCACTAATGACTCCCTAGCATGCCAGAATAGGCACGCTACCTCTACTATCTCGATCATCATAATAATTAAAGACAGTGGTGCTATCATAATCACATTCTTCATCACTATTAGTACATATGTTGGGGCCATTGCATTCGTCACCTTTATCATTACTGTACTCAGAGTTCATATTTTGATAATGAGTAAGTTCGAATTATTTCTTATATTCCTCCACATATTCTTCTATACATTTTTTAGGTTTCGCGCAACTTATGAACGCATATAGTCCTCGACTCCCGTGGATTACATTATTGTTAAGTTGTACAATTTCGCTAGGCAAAATCTTAATTTCCTTGGGTCCGAGAACCCACTTACCATAATGGTTGCACACACTACATGCTGTATCATTCTTCAATGACGAGTAGATTGCGAGATAAATCTGAGCCAGGGTACTGGGTTCGAATCCGTGTTTCTTCTGCTCCAACTTCAAATAGCCATTATCTTCAGCAACGTCTTTATTCTTTTGCCTTGCAGATGTCTCCACTTCATCATCGACTGAATATTTCCATTTCCATTTATTTTCACAGCACCACCAGCAGTCTTGGAGTCCACATTTTCAGTATCTTCGTCATGACTAGTTGCAACTTCTTGTTTGTAGTTTGTAGTTAACAACTTCTGAAGTTCCATATGGCTCTCATTTTTCATAGTAAATTTCTGCAGCACTCGTATTTCCTTCACTTGGCCCTGCTTCATATTCTACTGTTTTGAAACGCGATGAGGCTCGGTTAATGTTATGGGCTCTCGAATGATAATTAATTTACTCAACGAATTAGCAGGAATGCTAGTCATACTAGTGTGTCTCTTAAAATTATCGCTTCTACTAAATGTTGTTCCACATAGGTTACATGATAATGGTTTTGTGGCAGGTCCTTTTGAACATTTCCTTTTTTCATGTCGACGAGCATGACAGCTTTTGCTGGGGATCTTTCCACAGTAGCAGCACTGTTTTCCATGTAATTTTTCAGCAGTAAGAGGTGGTACAAAGTCGTAGAGGTAGGCTCGACAGTAGAGACTGTACAATCATTGCCTTGCACTATGTTCATGCAAAAAAAAAAATTACTAGTACACCTACATTTTCACAAGAAGGACACCTCACAGCCACCGTCTCCTCGCAGATGCCTACTCATAAGCAGTCTCCTTACAAACATACTGAAGTTCTTACCACACTGGTAAAACGAGTATCTACTCGGTATAGCTGTTGCTCTATACACTGAGGCGACAAAAGTCATGGAATACCTCCTAATATCGTGTCAGACCTCCTTTTGCACAGCGAAGTGCAGCAACTCGATGTGGCATCGACTCAACAAGTCGTTGGAAGTCCCCGGCAGAAATATTGAGCCATGCTGCCTCTATATACATCCATAATTGCGTAAGTGTTGCCGGTGCAGGAGTTTGTACACGAACTGACTTCTCGATTATGTCCCATAAATATTCGATGGAATTCATGTCGGGCGATCTTGGTGGCCAAATCATTCTCTGCAATTGTCCAGAATGTTCTTCAAACCAATCGCGAACAGTTGTGGCCTGGTGACATGGTGCATTGTCATCCATTAAAATTCAATCGTTGTTTGGGTACATGAAGTCCATGAATGGCTGCAAGTGGTCTCCAAGTAACTGAACATAACCCTTTCCAGTCAATGATCGGTTCAGTTGGACCAGAGGACCCTGTCCATTCCATGTAAAAACAGCCCACATCATTATGGAGCCACCACCAGCTTGCACAGTTCCTTGTTGACAACTTGGGTCTATGGATTCGTGGGGTCTGCACCACACTCAAACCCTACTATCAGCTCTTACCAACTGAAATCGGGACTTATCTAACCAAGCCACGGTTTTCCAGTCGTCTAGGGTCCAACCGATATGGTCACGAGCCCAGGAGAGGCGCTGCAGGTGATATCGTGTTGTTAGTAAAGGCACTCGAGTCGGTCTTCTGCTGGCATAGCCCAGTACAGCCAAAGTTCGCCGCACTGTCCTAACGGACACGTCCGTCGTACGTCCCACATTGATTCCTGCGGTTATTTCACGCAGTGTTGCTTGTCTGTTAACACTGACCATTCTGCGCACACGTCGTTGGTCTCGGTCATTAAGTGCAGGCGGTCGGCCACTGCGTTGTCCATGGTGGGAGGTTATGCCTGAAATTAGGTATTCTCGGCACACTCTTGACACTGTGGATCTCGGAATGTTGAATTCCCTAACCATTTCCGAAATGGAATGTCCCATGCGTCTAGCTCCAACTACCATTCCGCGTTCAAAGTCTGTTAATTCCCGTCGTGCGGCCATAATCACGTCAGAAACCTTTTCACATGAATCACTTGACTACAAATGAAAGCCCAACCAACGCACTGCCCATTTATACATTTTGAACGCGATACTACTGTCATCTGTATATTTGCATATTACTATCCCATGACTTTTGTCACCTCAGTGTATAGCTGTTGTGGAACCTAAGATGACCAAACGAAAAAGGAAAAAACACATCGGTACTTTTTCTTATGAAACAATAAGAAGTGCTGGCATTTAGTGTTATCGGAGGAGAATGCTATGCCTCTACATGATGCAGCTGTTGCAAAGGGAGTCAAGTATTAAACTTGATTGATGAGTTATTTCTTAATTATTATTCCAAGTTAATGTAACATTTCAAAACACACAGTTGTGTTATTTGCACACTGTGATTGTCTCTACACATCAAGAGTATCTGTTTTCTATTGTTCCAGGCAAGTCAACAAACGTAGAGATGTGGATCCCACAACTAATATGCGTATTCCACCAAATTATGTGTCAAGGCAAGTATTTAGATCTGAACAAGAAAAACAGATTTAAGATTATATGCTAATATGCTCCAAGATGTGTTATCATAAATCTACAAGAGATATGCGTATGTTGGCATATGAAGTAGCAGTTATGAATAAAGTGAAATAACCTGATACTCGTAGTTGGCATGAAAATTAGGCAGCAGTCATAGATTGGATGAGATAATTTTTTTAACGAATCAAAGAACTAAGCATTAGGCAACCAGAGAGTTGTTCTCTTGCAAGATGTATGTCATTCAATAAATATAATGTTGATATATTTTTTGAAATTTTGGATAGTATCGTGAATCGATTTCAGAGTTTTGCAGATGGTTCCAGGATATGGAACTTAGACGATACTGCAACTACTACAGAAGTTAATTAATCAAAGAAAGTTATTGCTGGTAAAGATGTGAAGGGAGTGAATGTTGTAGCTGCAAGTGAAAAGGGAGTCTTGGTAACAATCTTCTGTTTTGTAAATGCCATGTGAAATTCCATGCCTCCTGCTATGAAATTTCCTAGAGTGTATTTCAGAGAACATATACTTAATGGAGCTCCTCCGGGATAACTGGGTATCTCTAGTCCCACTTGCTGGATGTTAGCCGACTTGTTTCCCCGTGTTTTTGGAACATTTTATTAAGTATTCCAGCCCATCTGAAGAGAACTCAGTGTTATTGATATTTATAATCACGTCAACCATTTTTCCATTCAGGCCCTTAATAAGGCAAAGCAGAGTGGTGTTCTTATTATAAAATTACCACCTCATATAAGTAATAAGATCCAACCACTATTTGTTAGCTCTTATGCACCATTTAAGGCATACTATACAACAGCTGTAATGCATGGAATAAGCAGCATTCAGGATATTTTTTTATATATATCAAGTTGCTAGCTGTGTAGGTATGGCACATACAAAGGCCATGAATCCCGCAACAATAAACAATGGATTTAGGAAATGTGAAATATTTTCATTTGACTGCAATATTTTCACAGAGGCTCATTTCATTATGAGTGCAGCAACATATCATCCTAATCCAGATATATGCCAAAATGTCAGCCGAGTGACATCGGCCAGTAATGCATAAAACTGCATTACTGCAGTTTTATGAGTCTCTAAAGTCTAAGGAACATAAAACAGAAAACCCTCACAATTCAAAATTTGTTGGTTCAGCAGAAATCCTTCGCTATTCCAAAGCATCTTCTAAGCAACAGGGGCGGAAGACTTCCAGGGAAAAGGGGAAAAGTTTTATACCAACACACACTCATTACATTTGATAAGTTAAGCCCCTTGGCGCTAGGGTCAGTGGGAGATGGGGAGTTAAGAGCTATAACTCTGGACCAACAGAAAAGAGGTTACAAACGAATTACACTGCGGCAGACTACATGCCAAGTTACAAAGAAAAGTCGATGATCTTTGAGTGGCACACAGGTTGTCCATCCGCAACACTGCGTTGCAACACACTCATGCAAAGTTAGTAATTAAGAGCAAAGATATTGGAAAACGACAGAAGAAAGTGAAAACTCAAAAGAAACTGTTTTCGAAAGTGATAAATGAAGAAGACGAAAGTGAAAAAGAATTTCCAAAATATATGATCGGACACATCTTCTGATGGAGAAAGTGACTGTGTGGAGACAGAACCTGAATTTAATTTTGGAATGTTGGACTATAGTCCACAGTTTGTTACATTCAAATGTGCTCATAACTTGTCAATAAAAATATAACTGTTAAAATAATAACAAGAGATTACTTTGAATATGATACTTACTACTTTAGACACGTAATCTGCATGTAAACAACGTGGAACCGTAAAAATATTTACTTTTTTTTAAAAAAAATTTTGAAATAAAATGTGTCTTGTCTCAGTGTGCACCGCGTGAATTTATAGTATGGCTCAGTGTGCACCATTAATGGTGCACCTTGAGACAGGTATTTACTATTACTTACATTTTTAATTTTTACACAAAAAACAACTATAGCTATGAAATTATTTTTTATAAAGTCGGCAGGAATTAAAGTACCATTTTCGATGCTCGGAACCACAAATTCNATATGATACTTACTACTTTAGACACGTAATCTGCATGTAAACAACGTGGAACCGTAAAAATATTTACTTTTTTTTTAAAAAATTTTTGAAATAAAATGTGTCTTGTCTCAGTGTGCACCGCGTGAATTTATAGTATGGCTCAGTGTGCACCATTAATGGTGCACCTTGAGACAGGTATTTACTATTACTTACATTTTTAATTTTTACACAAAAAACATCTATAGCTATGAAATTATTTTTTATAAAGTCGGCAGGAATTAAAGTACCATTTTCGATGCTCGGAACCACAAATTCNCTATAGCTATGAAATTATTTTTTATAAAGTCGGCAGGAATTAAAGTACCATTTTCGATGCTCGGAACCACAAATTCGTGGTGTTATAACTAGTTTGACTATTTTAGAAGTGAAATAATTGCTTGTATGGCGGAGAAGGGTTGAGGTGGGGGCTGGAGGAAGGTGCGAGAGAGTGGAGATGTAGGGGTGGTGGGGTTGCATAGGAGTGAAGATGGGACTGGAGGATTGGGTGGTGGGTCGTTGGTGTGAGGAAGGTGTGAAGAGGACACACTTTGTCTATTAAATTCAAAATGTCGATCCTGTCATTAGGTTTTATAATTGTTATGGCATCATGCACGATTCTATACTACTTTGAAAGACGAGCTCGGTGATATGTAATCCGAAATATTTATGGCTTCAAATTTTTAAAAGCTAAAATTAATTTTAATTAAAAAAACTATTTTAATAAATTTTTATATTTATATTCTATTAACTCCACAATTCGGCTGAAATTTTACGATGTTCGGAGTTCCTCAGCCGCAATGTGGAGCCAATCAGCCGCATTGTGGAGCTAGCATTTGTTGAAGTTTTTGGAATTTTCGGAGGGTTGGGAGAGGGGAGTTAAAATAAAGACAAATTTTGCAGTACAAACGAGCATTTTCGAAAGCAAAATGGCCACTTTGAGGGGAAAGTGTAAAATTTTTACTTTCAGGTGGCTATATTGTAACGAAATCCAACATGGCGGAAGAATCATGAATCCTATCTCACATGCCATATCTGAAATCGGCTTACGCCACGCGTGATAGCTCCATCGCCTGTCGAGATGCTTTGTCTCACTTCCATCCATTGAGATCCGCCACTAGAACAGCGCCAGGCCGACGCAGCAGGAAACACGCCCTGCCTGCGGACTATAATAAACATTATTGACGTTTCTACATTCGTAATCGCGTGGGTCCGCTACAAGGTAGTGCCTTTGGCACGATGTCGTAACGCATGAAATATGTGTAGGCCTACTCACATCGTTGAAACTCCTGGTACCTTCAGGCACTTCGGCATTTACAAGAAATATGCACTGCAGAAGTGCCACCCTCCTTTGCGCAAGAAACTATAAATCCTGTGTGTTCAATTTGCATGTGTAAGTGTAAAAGTTACTATAATAATTTTTCCAGGAAATCCAGTATTTAAATATCATTATAATTTCGTGATAAAAGCAGCGAAGTACTTTTCTGCAGGCAATTTGGGCTACCAGAAGTTTTGATTATGAACAATTCATAAGTTATTCTTTAAACCGTTATAAAATTTCTACGAAAATTTTTTTTTATATTTTAATTGATAATGCCTAAATGTTTTAGTTGCTCACATACTGTTTATAATCTTCGTAAATGTTTTCTAGGCTTTTCAAACACGCACTTTCAGTATATATTTCCTAATAATATGTATTTTGAGAATTATGTGGTAGTGTGTTTTGAGTTTTGTACTGTTCTAAAAAAAAAAAAAAAAATTAGCAGGTGTTTTGTACTTCTAATTGGAAAAATCGAAATTGTAAAAAACTTTCTGGTGCGCTGTCTATTTGTATTGACGACTGTGTGTAGAGAAATCAGTTGGCAACGCAGTGTTGCGGATGGACAACCTGTGTGCCACTCAAAGATCATCGACTTTTCTTTGTAACTTGGCATGTAGTCTGCCGCAGTGTAATTCGTTTGTAACCTCTTTTCTGTTGGTCCAGAGTTATAGCTCTTAAGGCGCCCGCCTACCTAATGAGTGAACAGCATTGCAGTGTGTCTGAAATACACGCTTTTCTCAGAAACTGCTGCACGTGTTCGCAATCTGTTTTCGTAAGAAAAGAAATCACATTTCAGTCCATGTCTGCAAACCATTTTCAAGGCACCCTGCGCCAAGGAAACATGATTTTGAAGGTCCTAAAAATCGCTCGCTAAAAAAGGCTTTTTCAAGCTGTTGTATCTTAAAATTTACTTAGAAAAGTTGCATGAAACTCGTTTAAGAACATGGGTTAAAGTTTTGTACAGCATTTGCACAAGTAAAATGATAGGGTCACCGCAATAAATTTCAAGAGAAACGCATATTTCTGCGGCATGTTTTGCACTTGCTCGGTATCCATCAGGTGGTGCTCTCTTGGGCCTTTGCCCGCCCCAGCCTGAATACGAGGGTGGGGGAGAAAGGGACCAGCTCTGGCGCGCTTAGCAGCCCCTCCCTCTCGCCGCACAGGGTGTGCAGTAAACGCGTGCGAGTTGAGCCAACGCCCTGGCTGTTAGTAGAGCCTAGTGAAGTGCATTGAGCCGGGTGAAGGAACCAAGGAATGCTTTCTGCTATGTGAACAATTGTTAGTTTTTTCTTTTGAGTAGTCATATTGCAGCACTGGAAGAATGAATGGTGTTGACGATACGAGAAGACGAGGGAAGAAAGCCAGGCTAAGGTTGCACGCAAATCGCAGGAAACGAAAGTGGAATACAGGAAGAGTTATATATTTCGACGGTACCAGGTAGGTGTTATTCGTGTATAAAAGTATTGTGGGAGTGCTGTTTATACATGTGTGTTTTCATATCATATTTTCAAGTGTATTTCCAAACAAACTGATCTTTATTTCACGAAAATCACTAAAAGGAAGTTAAAGTTACTGTAACTTGACACGTAAATAAAACAGCATATTACACTTGTAAATTTTTATAAAATTAGTTTAAAAGTGTTACAGTGTTTTCATAAAACACTGTATGTATGCGGATCAAAGTATTGTACCAAGACCACCACATTTATTGAACAATCAGGATTTATTTCACCTTTCACGAAAGGAAACTCAGCTTCTTAGTGCTAAAGGCGTTTGTTTGACTAAGTACTTATTAAAAATGCGTCAAGCAAATTTCTCGGATAAAATAAACGTATGTGTAGATATTGTCTTTCCTTTTATTTTCGAGTCAGTATTTAAGAAACTTTGTACTCTGATAATTTCTAACAACCGAAAATAATCTTGGACCGATTTGCGTGTTATGCCATCATTTGCATACTAATTCGTGCGTGTTGCCAATGGGGTTCACATGTTGAAGTGTTAAAGTGTGTAAATTATGAATCTAATATGAGTGTGTCGCGTTGATGCTATATGACGAGCGCATTTGTAACAGACAAATTTTGTTATTACCTTCGGATCCACAATACGTGTATGTCTGTTATCGGATCCGCAATGCGTGTATGTCTGTTGTAATTGCTCCAAATCGTAATATAATAAATTTTGTAACTTAATATAACGCAAAAAGATGATTTAACTAAGTGGCAAGCACTCTTATTACTGTTTAGTCCTCAGGTTCTTACTTACGAATGCTTCTCTTTTTTTTCTTTCCTAGATACAATTTAAATGTTAACTAATTAACATCAACATTTTTTTAAACTATTTTTACTGACACGTTTTTATCTTTTGCAGAACACGTCTGATAAGTAAAGAAGAATCAGACAAAATTGCAAACAATGGATGTGCCCAAACAGCTGATTCGGGACCCTCCGTGTCGTGTACTGACCATCCGCCATGTAGAGACTCACGTGACGACTGTTATGCGAATACAAATGAAAGGTAAGTCAGATATAAGAAATAAGAATATAAATGTATTGTGAGTGGGTGTAAAATTAGCGAAGAGTGGCGGTACATGTTTTTTCATTAGAAGGGAAAGGGGATGCATTACTGTGAACCGCTTTTGCAGCATATTAAATACACCGAGAATATGCGAACACGACAAAGTAAATTCATGTAGCAGTCGCGTATGTCACGTTTGATGTCTATGCAATGAACTCGCGGTTGTAGTAGAACTTAACATCGTAAGCGATACGTCGAAATTAATTCAGCACTGCTGATTAATTGATCGCATGACGTCACCTCCTTGCTCACAAAAACTAATACTTAGTACAGTTAACCATAAAATTGGTAGACATATCAATGTGTTGCATGAGTTCGATTTCGGACATTGTAATTCTAAGATGATGCCTAGACGTCAGCGTCTAGAAGTTGCGTCCGAGATATGTATGTGTTATTCAAATAGGAGGGGCAAATTAACTTCCTTCTTGCTTTTAAGAGTTTCATACAAAGGTTATTGTGTTCCCTTCTCATATATATATATATATATATATATATATATATATATATATATATATATATATATATAGAAAACGTGGAAAGCATGTTGATGGTGATGTTTCTGGCAATAAGTCATATTAAGTAAACACAAAATTCTTTATATAGTCTCTTATGTATTAAGTCAGGAAATTATATACATATATATTGTATATGAATATATACTTTATACACATACATACACACAAAAATTAAAATACAAATCTAAAATAATTTATCTTACATAGTCGCAGGGATACTACTGGTAATCGATACACTAGCGAGGAATTGGACTCATAAATTTATTCTGACAATAATTTCAGCTCGTTTTTTAAGGAAATTTTTTAATTTGTGTACCGTTATTTTGATTTAGAAAAAACTCTAAAAACACACAAATATCCGATGAGAGTTTTTGACCCTATTTTTAAACGGAACTTATTTTTATTGATTTGGAGTAACAGGTATGGGGCTAACAATTTCTGGGCCCCAACCTAGGTGTCGATGCCTGCCATTCTTACGGATTGCTGGAAGCTCGGGTGTTGTGGGGATCATACTAGTCGATTTTACCGAGGGAAATGAGTTCGATTCCCGGCAGGGTCGCCTCGGATTTTCGTAAATGGGAAACGTGGTGGTCGCTGCGAGGTTTTTGGGGGTACTCTTGTTCCTCCCACCACAGCATTCCATCGTTACTCCATTTCCATCTCATGCCACCCCATCGATGCTTTGATTATTTATGGGTGTAACCTCGTAGGTCTGTATAATATTTGTCCCCCGTGTTTAAATTAGTAGATGGAATAGGACTGTTTGGTCGCAAGACGTGGCGCCGTTTGCAGTAAGTGGCGCCGGACTAATGACATCATCTGTGACTTTGCCTACTGAACTATACTTTCTATTATTCCGTTTATTTAAAACAAATATGATATTAAAATATAAAATTATATTATTGATTAAATAAATTGATTATCGCCGTAGCGTAGGACAAAGTGTTGTTGGATTTCAAGAATTTGGAAATTCGATTTTAATGAAAAATAAGTAAAAATATTTTGTTAAATCATGCGATTTGAAAGTTTATAATATCAAGAACGATTTATAAATGTTAAAAAGCACAGTTAATAAAAGTTGTACCTTACTAAGTGTAATATTTAGACAAACTGCTTATTTTAAGCATTTTTGAAATTGGATGAAATTTAGAGATATTACATTTTACATAAACTACACCTATAAAAATAAGTGTAAACACCACGACTCCAGCGTTCTCTAGTGGGTAACATCATAAACAAACATGACTATGATGATGTCACTAAAGGTCCCACGGTAGAGGTCATTAACCCGGTGCAACCTTCTATGATCAACGCCACATCCTGAACCCGAACTATCATTTTCCAACTTCTTACAACCACACTGTCTATCGGCGGCCTCTTCAACTCTGTACATATTTCCCTAATAGACATTAAACTTCATAAATCGTACACTTGAACTGCTGCAATTTTTTTTTCGTTTTGTAGTTATGCCTGGCATTATGTTGAAATATGCTGTGGATAAGTTAACTTTACACTTCTTTATAACGCCCGTCTACCAGAAACTATTTTTCAGCTTTTGAGGCACAGAAGCCTGAGAGCACTAAGGGAGACACTGGCACGCGTATCAAGGATCCCCTACTCTCTACGCGCAAGGCTTTGAACTGGCGTGCAAACTTTTCGGCGTGCTACGTTTAATAAGCTATTTAAGCGATAACTCTATAATTTTATCAGTCAAAAGTTTGTGTCAAAAGTTCAATGCAGGCTTATACTAGTATCGCAGATACAGATAACATTAAAAAATATACATCAGTTTGGAAATGCTATTTTTTGGCCATTTTGAAGGGTTTCTAGTTAATGTTAGCAATACGAATGACATGTTAAACGTTGCACTCCATACAAGTTTGAAGTGCGATTTCTTTACGTGCCTCAAAAGTTAGCAAACCAGTAGAATAAGTTCTCTTAAAACATGCATTACGAACATACTGCAACGCAATTGTTGAGCAAGGTAGACGGCGTTGATAAGTGAAAGAAGTTATACAAGTAATTCGTCGATTTATTGTATATTTTGTACGAATATATTAATTAAATTATATACCTAATATGTAACTGGAATTTCAACATTTTCGTTAAGGATCTCAATACTTTGTTTCAGATCATCAGAACTGTCAGTCACACCACAAAGGCTATCTTTGGAGAACTCGGAACCAGGTTGTTCCTATTGGCCTAATATTTATATGGAGAAAGCAACGCCAGAAAAGATGGCTAGTAATTCCAGTGATCTTTCAAGCGCAAATGGATGTCAAGATGAACTTGACATACACACACAAGCATATATTTTAGACATATCAGATGTCAGTCTGCTACCTTTGTCGCCTGAAGGTGATGTCAATAGTAGCAGACAATCTGAGTTTCCAGCCTTTTCTGAACGCACAGAGAGCTATACCACAGCACCAGAACCAAATACTTCAATCTCAACCCCAGCAATCATTGAAGGGAGACGCATTTTTTATATAAATCATTTGTTTTCAGAAATATCGAGAATAAGTAGGCACAGTAAAATTTTTGATTGTAGCTTCGACAATATGGTATTGCTGAAAGAAGAAAGAAATGGAATGGAAAGTATCTACCACTTTGAACGCTCTATGTGTGGTCTGAAGGAAAAAATTAGTTCTGAATTTCCAAAA
>NQII01000009.1:0-45753 GCA_002778355.1 Clitarchus hookeri
GCACACAGTAGACTTCAATACTATATACACACCTCGGCTGTTGTTATACCTCCATTGGCTGCTGGTGCCGTGTCCATCTTTGACCAAGCCACTCAGGAATAAATAACTCCGACACTGAACCTTCGTGATTCGTGCGCAAACGGTTAACACGGNCTTTGACCAAGCCACTCAGGAATAAATAACTCCGACACTGAACCTTCGTGATTCGTGCGCAAACGGTTAACACGGGTCAGAACATTGTTTAGCCCATTAAAGAAGTTGGACGACCCTACAGTGCTTTGGACTGTATCTTGTCTCGAAATCTTTTCGCGAAATATCACTGGCCCTAGTTATGGTGCATCGCGGGAAAAGTCGACTTTTTTTTTGCTAGGATTCAACGTACTGCACCCACACCCGACAGCTTTATCTCCTTGGCTGTCGTGGATTCTGATACTATAAGGCAGAACGTTCGTGATTGGTCTGCAAACAACTTAGCCGAGTCAAAACTTTGTTCGTCCAGTCATGAAGGAATAAAACTAGTTAGTGTTTTAGAGCATATGTTGGCTGAAAACATTTTACGCGAATTTCCATACTCTCTACGGTTAAGTCAACAGAGTGGGAGGACACTGCAAATTTATTCAATCAGAATCACTGCCAGAGCCGATAAATTGAATCCTTAACCCGTTCCCCCTTCCCTTTCTCAATGCCTATTTTCTCCCCCTCCACAAATATGTGTGCACATGTACCTATATATAATTTCCATATTATATATGCGCGTGTGTTTCATTTATGTTGGCGTAGTCTGGTTCGTATTAGGCGCCTATAAAAAAATGTACAACTTTAATTTTCACAGCATGACTTTCACTATGTTAATATAATAAACGCAATTACAGCAAAAAAAAACTACTACGTGGTAGCAAGCAGATATAAATCTGCAGAGACGAAATGGCGTGGTGGTTCCTGTGATATGGGAGTACCGATTCCCTTATTGGTTGTGCGACTCCCTGGAAACGGGCCTTGTGTCTGATTGGCTCCTGCGTGCTACTACAGGTTCCCTATTGGCTGGGCTGCCAGCTAGCTGGTCAGTTACCAGGCGCTGATTGATGAACGGCGTTCCAACATGTTGCTGGTCAGTGATGCCATTTCGCGGGCGTCCGCGGTTTCGAGTTCGAGGTGTGAGCGACTGTGTTCTGTGTCAGTAATGCGTAGAGACGGGAAAAATTCGCGTTATCTTTCGGTGAAATGGTAGACACTCCACTGCCTTATAAACAAGAGAGCACAGTTAGTGGTTACATTGGCCGCTGCACTGTAATCAACATCATTTATCTGCTTGATCTCCTCAAGACAGATTGGCCGCTCCACCACTCTGAACTCATATTATTGGCTGAAGGGTTGTCCGAGGCGTGGCAGACAAATTTTTGGCCAACGGGGCAAGTTGGTCAAACGCACAGTAACTTGGAGTTCAGTCTGTCCATAAACAATATTGAACGAAAGTCTGCAGTGTGGTTAGAACAATGCCCTTTGCGCCCAGGGGCGAGGAGGCGGGAAACAATTCTGGATACCGGCTGTTTCCCAAATCTAAGTCCAACACAGCCCGGACGCACTGGGCCGCGAATGTGATAAGGTATGCCGGAACTTTTACCCGCGACAGAAGGACAAGCGCGAGCGCGGTAGAGTGTAAATGTATCTGTGTAAGTATCTAGTGTTTGCGTTTTTAAATACTTTTCGGACCAGTATGACGGACTCAAAATTCAAAGTTCCCGGTGGCGCCCTGCGAAAACAAAACAGCCGATCTAGCTTTTGTTTGCGGGAGTTAACGTACAGTAGAAAGAAGCGCTCCTAGTATGACCTTTTAATAGGTATCGGTGGGGCCTGTGACTTTTCGCGCAAAAACCGGAGCACACAGTAGACTTCAATACTATATACACACCTCAGCAGTTGTTATACCTCCATTGGCTGCTGGTGCCGTGTCCGTCTTTGACCAAGCCACTCAGGACTAGGAAACTCCGACACTGAACCTTCGTGATTCGTGCGCAAACGGTTAACACGGGCCAGAACATTTTTTAGCCAATCAAATAAGGTGGATGACCCTACAGTGCTTTGGACTGTATCTTGTCTCGAAATCATTTCGCGAAATATCACTGCCCCTAGGTATTGGCCACCAGGAGGGGAGGTTTGGTGAGGAAACCGTCGGTTCCACCGGGAACTTTGTCCGTAAATAATAACGCGAATTTTGCAGGTCTCTGTCAACGCGGGGTATCGCCACAGAGTAACTAACGATAGAGGCGAAGTGGCGTCGAGTACTGGGAACTGCAGCCCCACACGCCTGCAACATGGCGGTGCGTCGTTCGCCTATCAGTTCCTGGAGACCGACTGGCCAGACGGGAACTCGACCAACAGGGATTGTTACATAACGTGCAGAAATCAGTCAGACATGACGACCGTTTACACCGCCTCGCGGGGCCAATGGACGAGCGAGTTGGCTTAAATCAGAGGAACCGCCTCGCAGTTTCCCTTGCGTGCGGTTTCTTACTCTGCGATATTCGTGTGTGTGGTGT
Source organism: Clitarchus hookeri (assembly GCA_002778355.1). NCBI lineage: Eukaryota > Metazoa > Arthropoda > Insecta > Phasmatodea > Phasmatidae > Clitarchus > Clitarchus hookeri. The sequence goes on from NQII01000009.1 coordinate 2,538, forward strand.
GTGAGGAGGGGATGGATGGCTCGCCCGAGTTTGTACATCCCTGGACAAACGGCGCGACTGGGCTGCGTGGCCTGGGAGAAATAGCCCAGGAATATTAGGCAACAATAGAGGGGTTTAGGGTACCTCTAATTCGCTGCAAGCTAATATTTGGTGCAAAATGTTCTTTAGTCATACCTTTTTGACATACGAAAAGTCTCTAAAGATTGAACTGGAGCTCCATTTTTTTTTCTGCAGTTTTAAAAGTTACCACATACTTCAATTTTGTGCTCATCCTGGCATGTGTTGAATTGTAGTGTACATTTCTGGAACGTTATAAATATCTAATTAATGTGGTTTCAGCTAAAAATAAAATAAAATATATTGCAACGTATATAATACAAAATATAAAAACATTTACAACTATAAATTAGATTTACTGAAGGCATACGTCCCACGCTTACNAATTTACAACTATAAATTAGATTTACTGAAGGCATACGTCCCACGCTTACTTATGCATACAAATCGGTGACAACCGTTTTATATGGCCAGTCCTTCGAGAACTGTTTATTTTTTGGTGTGTAAATGAAACAAATGATAAACGACATTTACGAGAATAAAATAAAAGTGAAGCCATAGTGCTGGCAGTTCAGTTTGTCTTCACAGACAGTAGAGCGTGGGACAGCCAGATCGCAGCACACGACGTCCCCCNAATATCTAATTAATGTGGTTTCAGCTAAAAATAAAATAAAATATATTGCAACGTATATAATACAAAATATAAAAACATTTACAACTATAAATTAGATTTACTGAAGGCATACGTCCCACGCTTACTTATGCATACAAATCGGTGACAACCGTTTTATATGGCCAGTCCTTCGAGAACTGTTTATTTTTTGGTGTGGAAATGAAACAAATGATAAACGACATTTACGAGAATAAAATAAAAGTGAAGCGATAGTGCTGGCAGTTCAGTTTGTCTTCACAGACAGTAGAGCGTGGGACAGCCAGATCGCAGCACACGACGTCCCCCAGACACACCCTACCGGCCTCACGAGCAAAGTCCACCACGGTCATTGTTGGCAATGCAATATTTTGCAAATCTTTCACGCATTCTTTCGTGTTGGGTCAAGTCACGATTTCTGAATAAAATCTTGAAAGCGCGCAACACGTAATTGCGAATTCACCTTCAGCAGAGTCGACGAGTTCAGATAAAAGTCAACATACCTCCGTTGCAAAGCTAGTGTTGTTTATTGATGCCAGTAGACTGGTTACATCGTACAAACTTGTACCTAATTTCTTAAAAATGTATATAATATTCTATTTATATAAGATGGGTCCGTAGAATAAAATGGACACGGTTGCAGATTTTATGGAATACGTATTGTTTATGTGGGTAAATATGGGAGAGGCATACTGCAAATGGTATTATTTATAAGCGTGTAGACTACACCGTCCGAAGCGACACTGTTGAAGTCAACACTTATCAGCAGAGACCGGAAAAAATCGCGAGTTCAATGACCTACAGGCTAGACTCTACAGTCTTATGTACAAATATGCCGACATCAACTGCACATTGGTTGCTTGCTGTCACAGTGGAAGGCGACGATTGGACCAGCATTATCTAGGATGTGTCAAATACGGCGTGGGCCAATGGATTAAATTATATAAACGCATGAGTTTTGAATTCTAGCTTGTCATAAAATGAATCCCCGAATTCTTCAGCTGTCAAGCTACTCATCAGCTGCCAAGTAGATTAGTTGTAGTAAAAAGCAAGGACGAATTTGCTGACCTTCTACAGTACGAACTGGCTCCATCGCCTCCTGCTCTGTTTGACGATGTTTCTACCAGGAAGACTCAGAAATCCACTTTAAGAAACATTTTCGAATCTAAAGTCCCCTGTGAAAATATAACGTTGAAAGATCCTATCTACATCATTGATGGAGAATTTTTACTTCGTAATTTTGTTTGGCTTGAAAAGGGAACTGCACATGGCGAGATATGTGTAAAATATGTAAGTGCGAGATACAGAAGAGCCATTGTTGTTTCTGATTGATATGGTGGTCCACCAAATACGAAGTATGAAGAGCAGAGCCGTCGAAGCTCTGAGAAAACTTCTGTAAACTTAAATGTGAAAGACAATTTACCATCAACGACCACTCAGGAGGAGTTCTTGGGAAATCCAAATGACAAAATGCAACTTATAACACTTATTTAATCAAAAGTGAAGGTTGCAGGAATCAGTGTGCTTGAGGCAACAGGAGATGCAGATGTTTTGGTAGTTACAACTGCTATACCCCAATGCAGCGAAACATAACCTGTGGCAGTCGTTGCAAATGACACTGATATATTGGTGTTATTAATTGCTCTTACAGACACCAATCATGCCGTGTATATGTTACAACCTGGAAGTGTTAAAAAAAAAAAAACACGAAAATGTTTGATATTTCTAAAATAGAGCATGCTTTTAAGGATATAAAATGCACCATACTCTTCTTGCATACTGCATCTGGTACCGACACAACAAGTGCTATTTTTAAGAAGGGAAGATGTATAGATCTTGATGAGATTGCATCAGTGGCTGAAGAATTCCGCCTTGCCTTGTATAATGGCGAGAAATGCAAAAGCCTCAATGAGCTTAGGTATTTGCTTTACAGTAAACTTATCACTTCGGAACAAAGCAAGAAAGGCCCTTCTGACCTATCCAGTTTACCACCAACTAGTGATTCAGGACGTCAACACTGGCTGGGAAATCGTTTGGAAGTTGCTAACCGGGGATGGAATTAGAAACATGGGCATTGGCCTCCTATTACCTCTGTCTTGGCTCCGGCCCCAGATGAACATCTGAACCTTATCAGCTGCAACTGCAACAAAGGCTGCCAGAGAGGTAATCAGTGCCGATAAACTGGCCTCCATTGTTCTCCCACGTGCGGCCATTGCGGAGGGAGTGCTTGCAGGAATATTCTTCTTGAGGCATATCTACTAGGTACTACTACCCTGCGGAATGAGGGTGGACTTTTGGAGGAGCAGGAAGTGACGTAGGTGAGTATTCAACCTTCCACTCAACCAACTTTGTCGCCGTAAGTACAAGGTAACACACTAATTGTTCTGCTAAGAAAAATAAATTACGATAAAATGTTGCATGTCTCTGCTGGAGTCATTAATGCTATCAGGTTATTAATAAGTACATACAAATTTTGTCCAAGTTAAAATCATGCACAATACTTTTAACATAATCACAGTATATTTTGTTTATTATTTACAGTGGTGTGTTGCTTTATTCTTACAGCAGTGCTTGGTGGATTTTTTTACACTAAAATGTTCTTAAAGGTCATAAATAGAATTATAATAGTTTTGTTAAGATCTCATAAATTACTCATCAAAAATATAATATTCTAGGCCCAATAACTGTGACAAAAGTGGTTCATATGAAATAGGCTTAATCCTATTTTTCATTTAACTGAGTGCCAACATGAATCATTTAAGTGTTTATTGATAGCCATATATTAATTTTATAACATCCTAATATAAAACTATAAATGAAATAAAAACATAGAAACAAAGGTACGGTATGACTCAGAGCTATGGAATTACTCCAGTTGACACTTAGCACACTTTTCCTCGAATTTACATGATGCTCCAGTTCTATGTTTCGAGACTTTTTATATATTAAGAGGCATGCATACTGAACACTTTGCACTAAGAATTAGCTCGCAACGAAATAGTTTAAGGTTGAACCCTAATATTCCTGCGCTAAAAGGGACGATGACGTAATGGACTGTGCGCCCGCAAATGACACGGCGTCGTCACTCGTCGTCCCGCGCGGCGTTGGAGGTACCTTCACCCCCCCTTCCCCTCCCCTTAGAGCACGCGTGCGCTCGCGTCATTACGTCATACCGGCCTTGACACCCCCTGCCTCCTCCACTCCTGGTTAGGTGGCCGTCGCCGCAGAACAGGTAACCACGCAGAAACAAAACGGCGAGGTCACAGAGTAAATAACCCTTTCACACCTACATCTTAGTTTTATATATATATATATATTTTTTTTTTTTTTTCGTTAAGTTCTATTTTAAAATGAGTGAGTGAAGAGATTTGGGAGGTTGAGAGCCGATGGAGATGAAGCGAGGTGAGAATGAAGCAGCGCCGGAATGCAAGGGCGGGGGAAACGGGATATCCCCGAGAAAACCCACCGACCAGCGGCATCGTCAGGCGCGATCCCCACATGTGAAAATCCGGGAGCGACCCCGCCGGGAATCGAACCCGGTTCGCCACTCCGTTTTAAAATGTTCAATGACATTTTTTTGCATGGTACAGCGTAAATAGTACGTTCACATGCCTTATCGATTTGTTACAACTTCACTGCTTTAATTAATTTTCTACTAGTAACTACCGGAAATAAATTAATAATAATTTTTTCTATCCAGCGTTTACATAAATTATACGAGCAACAGTAATGAAGAAATGCATGTGTTAGAATTACGTGCAAATCAATGCCATGCCCTGTCAATGCCTAGAATATTATATAAAATCTTTGACGCAGGTTGTGGAGAAAATTACGTACATTCAAGATGGCGGATACTGATACCCCTTAAGGTAGAAGTATACCAATGGGTCACTGCAGCCGATTGTACTATTTATGTTGCATACTAAAGAGGAATGTCTATATTATCGTCACAAAAAACCAAGGGCGTATCCTAGTTCGTGTGGGATGAAGGTCTTAATAAAAACAAAATAACTAAATTTGATTTTTAATTTATTTTTAATACTGTAACTACTCACACATATGCTATTTACAACGTTAAAATTGCTATCTCCACTGTTACTCTTGTTATTTTCAGTTAGCGGAATATTTAACGTATATCACAATTTTAATTAAAGTCCTTATCGATGTCTCTATATTGGTTGCATTACTTAACTCGCACTCATTATTTGTACATGTTCAACCCAACTGTCTCTGGCCATCATACCAGATGTCTGTCACGCATCCAGTTGAGTAGTGCTGGCCATCAGTCTCAATAGGCTTGTCGCGGCAGCGGCACTCCTTTGTAAACCTCCTCGTACTCCTTGTGTTATCACTCTGACAGTGTCACACTCCTTGTCTCGGGGCAAGGGAAGCGATGCAGACAACAAACATGTTATACACTAAGTATGTAACACTAGAAAATATTTTGCCGGAATTGAGTAACTTAATTCTTTCAATTTTGGATGCTTCAAAAAGATCATTTTGCAAGAAAACCCTCGGTAAATAGGGAAATTTAAATAACTAATATGGTTTACGTAAAAAAATATTGGTACTTATGTTAAAAAATATTTTCACAGAGGATTTTATGCAGACCTACTTTCATTTTAGTTATAAAAAGGATGAATTTCGTGGCTGAAATGGATGTGAACAAAATAAATTCTCAAACATATTTTTTAACATTATTAATTATTTTTATTACATATAACCTCCATGATTATTTTGCTGATCTAGCATAATAAAGTTTGTTTGTAATGTATTTTCTAAAAAAAATCCAGAATATAAATACGCTGAAATTTTTATCAAAATTAAACTCTAATTAGCTGACGTTTTCAAACATTTAGATAAATAAATCCCAGCAAATTCTTTTGCAGTGTTACAAAATACCTATTTGCATTCTACTTTCATATGCAATACAGCAATGCAATATAAGGTGTTTTTAAACTTCATGTCGAAGTTCAAACAACGGCATCTAAGGTATAATATAAACAATAAATTTTAATAGCAAAATGTTCGAGATATTCATATATTATTTCAAGAATGAAATTGGAGGCAGCAAAACAGCCCCACTACCTGTTTACGCGTTTTTCTTACCAGAATGAATACATCCGGTAAATACACTGAAGAGCAAAAAAAAAAAAAACTGGTACACCTGCCTAATATCGTGTAGGGCCCCCGACCACGCAGAAGTGCCGCAAGACGACGTGGCACGGACTCGACTAATGTCTGAAGTTATGCAGGAGGCAATTCACACTGCAGGGCAGTCCACAAATCCAACCTGCGCCAATTTGAGAAAGGGTTGCACGTCTGTCACGTTTAATGATTCTCGTCAGTCGTCGTTTGTCCCGTTCTTTCACGATCTTTTTCCGGCCGCAGCGATGTCGAAGATGTGATGTTTTACCGGATTCCCGATATTCACGGTACACTCGTGAAATGGTCGTACGCGAACATCCAAATGTTATCGCTACCTCGGAGATGCTATGTCCCATCTCTCGTGCGCCGACTATGACACCACGTTCAAACTCACTTAAATCTTGCTAACCTGCCATTGTAGCAGCAGTAACCGATCTGGCTGCCGACTGCATCACGTTACTCTGATTAGTTCCATACCTCTGTTATTTGCATACGCACGCCTATACCTTTTTTTTTTTTTTTTTTTTTTTTTTTTTTTTTTTTTTTTTCAGTGTACATACTGTGAAACCGATAATAAGTTGTCAATCCCTGTAAACAAAATTAATTTTTATTCATATTTCTCTACTGCTGATCTGTAAAAAGCGTGGGAAAGTGTGCAAATTGGAAAAAATAAATATTAAACGTTTTAACACTTTTAAGGGAGATAAAAATTAAATTCTACCTGGAACATTTCAGTGGATTAAAACATGAGGCCAGTGCTCCAAAAAAGTGCATGTTTATGCATGTGTGAGAATGTGTGTGTGTGCGTGAGTGTGTGAGTGGTTCGATTGAATGTGCATGAGTTGTATTAATTCTCCTCCTGGGGACGTGGTGGCTAATCCTGCCGGACGATGCCACTGGTTGGCGGATTTTCTTGGGATTTCCCGTTTCCCCCGCCCTTTAATTCCGGCGCTGCTCCATTCTCACCTCATTTAACCCTCATCGGCTCTCAAGACCTCGTTGTTAAGTGCTGCCCAAATCTCTCAACTCAACTTAACTATTTTCCTCCTTCCCCCACCACCACCCTCAATTTATTACCCTCTTTAAAATTTCATTCCAATTATTCTTTGTTTTTGTGTGAATTGTTTTGTACTTATTTGTATCTCGTGCTAGTTTGTATATTGTACCTGTACGTTGTCCAAAATGTGTTATATTAAGTACTTTTGTATATTAAATTTAATTTAAAGGAGAGAATGAAATGGGCTCACTGTAAGAAACGGCAATCATAGCGCCTTAAGTCTAAAATAAATAATAATAGAAAATATCCTTCCTTTGCTATAGACTATATTGATACGCGTTCATTGCTTTACAGACCGTGCGAGAGCGGAAATGTGTGAAGGTCACGCATGCAACCCAAGCGCGGGCGGCGAACACAAATACCAGTTTACACAGACTTGAGGCTCCGCGTGGCCCCGCGATAAATCTTTTGCCGCTTGCGCTCCTGACCGTCAGCTGATTGCATTTCCGTGTTTATCTGAATAATTGTCTGGTGATTTGCTGCCCTAGTTTCTTCCAGCGTGACTCGGGGTGCGTTGAACTTTCCAGGTCAAGGCCAGCGAATATATAAGTGTAACGTACCTCCAAGTTGGGAGTTGATGAGTGACTGGAGTTTTAGCGATAGACGACGAGAGAGAAGAGAAACGGGTGGCGAGAGAGAAGTGGCCATCGGGAGGAAACTCTGAGACTGCGGGTATCGGCACAGCGAATAGTGCCGACTGGCAAGTTGGCCTATTTGACTGGATGCGTGAGTGAAAGACATTACAAATGATGGCAACAGACGGACTGAAAGTGTGTTAATGATGAGTATAAGTTAATTTACCAATCAGAGACAATAAGAAGGACGTTAATTAGAGTTATAATGGACATTAACTATTGGGCTCACTGAGAAATAAGAAGAGCAATGGTGTGTGTGTGTATATATATATATATATATATATATATATATATATATATATGCTGTAAATAATAGCTGTGATAACTTAAAAATCAAATTTAGTTCTCTTATTTTTAATAAGACCTCTATCCCTCATGAACTCGGATACGCCCCTCAGACATCTTGTAACAATATACAGGATAAGTATAAAATAATACCCCAACTTTGAAGGTCTATAATATCAAAACCAATCTACCTACAGCCTTGATTGACCAATCAAATGAACCGTGGAACCGTGAAGTTTGTTTACCACACATTCATAACTGTTTAATGTGACCACCATGAGCGGCCCGAACAGCATCTACGCGATAATCAAACTCGTGCCACACTCTTGTCAGCATGTCCGGCGTTACGGTTCTCTGTTTGAGGTGGTGAGGGGGTAGCGAGCTCGCATTCGACACGTCAAAGTGAAGGGGACGGTCTGAAGTTTCCTTTATGGTGCGTCACCCCATTGGCACCTAGCTGTTCGCGGATACCTGAACGAGACGTTGCCGCAACGCTGGATTGGTCGAGGAGCAGCTGGTGACCGTGCTCTTCATCACTGGCCCCCAAGAAGCCCGGATCTTACCCCGTGCAATTTTTTCTATGGGATTACATAAAGGATCAAGTGTTTTGTCCTCCTCAAAACGAGAATTACGGACGCCATCCAAACCATAACACTGGACATGCTGACAAGAGTGTGGAACGAGTTTTATTATCGTTTAGATGTCGTTCGGGCCACTCATGGTGGTCACATTAAACATTTATGAATGTGTGGTAAACAAACTTCATGGTTCCACGGTTCGTTTGATTGGTCAATCAAGGCTGTAGGTAGTTTGGTTTTGATATTATAGACCTTCAAAGTTGGGGTTTTATTTTATACTCATCCTGTACATAGTACCAAGTGAGCACTCGGTCGGAATGAGTTCAGAATATAGAAGAGAAATAGCCGCTTATACCTCGAAATATACTTCACACGCCAGAAAAATGGCACCGCTGGCCATGTTTAACACTTCTGCTATTATATTGACAACCTAAACCTTCTGCTATTCTATTGACAACCTAAACCTAACATATTTTCTCATAACCTCGGAAGGGTTTACCCTAGTTAAAGGCATAAACACACGTCTAAACGGAAAAAAAGAATCGTAAACATCAATGAATATTCACAAAATAATTATTTACTTAAATGAACGTGTACGTGTTTATAGTGTTTATTTCAATAGTTATTATTTTCGTGGTTTATTGAATGAGTATGCAGTGGGCACATGAGCCAGTTGATGTAAACACCAGCTAAACGTCACATGGCAGTGTTTATTTTAATAGTTACGCGGAAATATATGCAACCAACATTTTTTGGTCATTACTAACACAACTATTTTGTCCTTTTTTTCACTCATATTAATTTTAATGAAATATTAAGATACATAGATACAATATAAGTAATAGTCAAATTCAAATCCCCCCCCCCTTTTTTTGTCACCCTCCAAATATTTCTGTGTCAAGAGAAGTATAGAATTCTCAAACACTTAACACTCAGAGTGATCTTAAAACGTTCGATTAAAAAAATGCAAGGATACTTCGGATAAACTAACATGGGCAGGATCGTACGTAAGACTGCCAAGTCTAGTCCACAAGACACTGAACTCGTGAATGTGTCACTTCTCTAGGCGTAAGGCATCGTCGGCCTGGAAAGGTTTCACGGAATGGCAGCGGCGGAAATGGCCTGGAGGTGTGGCACGATCTGTAGCTGGGCCTCGCACGCGGCTGCATGGCCAACCCCCGGGCTGCGTCACGGTCACTGGCCACCCTACCGCAGCGACACGCACCCTGCACCTCCAACCCTTTATAAATACCCCGTCGCCGCGCTCGCCGACATTCTCTCCGCCACGAGCCGAGCATGACGTCACGCCGCTCTGTATACCTTCGTTACTAAAATACGTGTGTAGCGGTCTGAAGAATTACCACTTGTTTCCATCGTGTAATGAAATATTTATTTGTAGCATACCGTCTTCAAATGGTATTCGAACTGACATGTTGATAAAGCTATCACCATGATATTAATGTTGCATCATAGAAGCGGTCATCGAAATCTTGGAACGCAAAATTTACCCTCATCCAGGGTGGAAAATTCGCGCGTCACGCAATATACGATCACAGCAAGTAGTCTTTCCCGCACTAGAGGAGCCAGACAATAAAGCCGCACTGAGTCCAATCACTCTGGACACCGTGGTGGTGCAGTGGTCAGTCTACTCGCCTCCCACCTAGGCGAACCAGGTTCGATTCCCGGTGGAGATTTTTTGCATGTCTGAATAGTGCCGGACAGTGCCGCTGGTCTGCGGGTTTTCTCGGGGATCATCCGTTTCCCCCCGTCCTTGCATTCCGGCGCTGCTCCATACTCACGTCGCATAACCTACATCGGCTCTCAAGACCTCGATGTTAAGAGCCGCCCAAATCTCTCTTCATTCCACTCCAATAATTGTGCCTTTCGACAACATTATCATACCAGTACATGTAAGACACTGGAAGATGTGTAGCTCCAACTTTCATAGAACGAGTACATTCACAATAGCCGTCCTGGATCAACCTTGAATGTCAATGCTTGACCACGAAAGGATCACTCTTTCAGACCCGATTTGACTTATCGTTTCAAATGTTGCAAATTAGAAAAAAAAAATTGATACGATGCTGAAGTTAAGCTGGCTGAGAGCTAGTTTCGTTGTCACAGCCAATAGTGATCAGTGATATGAGCCATTCATAACGTAGAGCTGTGGCAAGGTTGACGAATCAGTAACCCCCAGTGGAGATCGTGAGGCACAGAGCCTCACAGTGTACAGTATTGACATAGAACAACCCTACAGTGCTTTCTGTAGGCCTACACGACTGCGTACACAGGATGTGAATGGTCAGTCGATGTTGAGGACATGCGCAAAAGACGAGCATCGGTCTGCCTCATGTCTAACGCGTGGGCGGGTCCTGTGGAGTAAATATGGGGTACAGCGAACAAACTGGTTGCGCAAAACTAGTGTCCGCGTCCCGATATTGCACTGCTTTTCTGATAACTTATACTATGTAAACGATGGAAAATGTTTCAGTAGGTTCATGGCGTAAGAAGCAACCAATTATAAAATAATTGGCGGGTCAGCAGTCATCAATAGCATTGCCCAGTATAATGCGTTATCTGTATTGGTGCTAGTTTCTTACCTTGTACAGCAACGGCAATGAATTTAAATATTCTGCAAGCCTGTTAGAAATTTCTGTAGATTTACGGAAACTTTTAAGGAGATGTAGAGTTAATTTATGGGAAGGCACTTCGTAATGACGAATAACGGAAATGAGCTCCGTAAATATAAAATACGGAAGCTCTTCGTATTCTTATGGCTTCGACTTTGAGACACGGACAATGCAGATGGTGTCTGAAACGTATTAAATCCCATTTTCACAATACTACTTCGTATAAAATAGTAGTAGGTGAGTGGTGAACCACTCATGGAGTTGCAATTCTTTGATTCTGGTTCAAATTCCTTTACAGGACAAAAACTTCTGTGTACACAGTAAAATACGCACACAACGGGGGAAAAAAAAATTCCTAACCTCGTTTTTTAAACCTAAAATATTGCAAGCTCTCTACCACGACTTGAGACTAAGAGAGGCGCGTTATTCACTTGTCACTTTCGTGTAAAATCCATATTTTCTAAATACAGTACTTCGTGTAAAGGTGTAGTATGTGAGTGGTTTCAGTTATCGAGTGTTAATTTTTTGATTTTTGTTTAAATCCCACTACAGGACTAAATATATATTTTTTTATTTCTCTGTAATACACACTGAAATACATTGCGAAAATAAAACTATTTTCTTACCCCTGTTTGTAAACCTGAAATAAAAAAAATAAAAAACAAATCACACACACTCTATCATGACTAGGAACTAATAGGTAAATGCATAATTCCATATAAACTCCGTATTTACAACATTACTTCTTGTAAAAGCGCGGTAGGTGAGTGGTTAATGTGTTGTACTGCCATAATTTTTTTTCAGAGTTCAAATCTCGCCACCGGACAATTTTTTTTATTTTTTTATGGTCTTTTTATTAACAGTAAATCACCTACATAAAGAAAGTAAAACTTGTTTGTTACCTCTTTTTACAAAGAGCAGATTAAAAAAACAAACTTGCAAGTTTGTGGACACGTTCCGTGAATTCACAGAGATTTATGCAAAATTGACGGAGAGAACGTTATTAAAAAAAACGAAGAGACCGTAATTTAACGGAGATGCCTGCCTAATTTGTAACTGGTATTTTCCGTAATTTTACGGAAATTTTTTCCAATAGTGAACAAGTCAGATGCGAATGAGTATACTCGGCATAATATACTGTTACAAGACGCCTGAGAGGCGTATCTGAGTTTGTGAGGGTTAGAGGTCTTAATAAAAATAAAATAACTGAATTTAATTTTTAATTTATTCACACAGATATTATTTGCAGCATTAAATTATCTGTCTCCACCAATACTCTTTTTATTTCATAGTGAGTGCAATATTCTAATGTATATTTCAATTCTAATTAGTGTACTTAATATCTCTGTTTGGTTATAGTCAATCAACTCATACTCACCATTATCATATGTTCGGTATGTATGTTGCTATAATTTGTAATGTCTTTCACTCTCGCATCCAGTCCAATGCCCCAGTTTTGCCAGTCGCACTATTCTCTGCGCCGATGCTCGCAGTCGCAGATATTCATTCCTTCCGCCGGTCACTTCTCTCGCCACTCGTTCCTCTTATCGCCCGTCGTCTTTCGCTGTTGCCGCAGCCACTCATCCACTCAACAACTACAACTGCAACTCTCGACTCGGATACCCGAATCGCTTTTTATAGCCACCGGACTTGGCTTGGAAGGTTCGTCGCACCCCGAGTCTAGCTGAGAGAAACTGGGACAGTAATCCAGAGCATTCTTCAGATGTCTCGAAGACACCCGATACCCAAGGTCAGGAGCGGCACGCGCCCTGACTGGCGTAACAGGCGCGCTTTGTAAGCGTCCCTTTGTGAAAAGCCGCCTCATCTCCTGTTGCAACTGATAGCGCGCGTGTCCATAAATCATCTAACCTCTCCGTCCTTCACTCCCACTGGCTCGCGCGGGACAAAGCAGCGAGCGCGTAACGATATATATTAAAACTTCCGCCTACCTGGTGCTTAGAGTATGTTACAAGGTGTTTGAAATACACCTTTTTCAACTAAACATTTGAACTTTCGTCCAATGTGCTGTTCTACTAAAATAATACACAACTCAGACGAGAGATTTAGAGTCCTCTCAAGATGTCACGCACGTTAGAAACACCATTTCAGAGTACTTCAAAAACGGCTTGAAACTGCTTTTTCAAAGCGCTGTATCTCAAAATATACGCATGAGATACATACAAACCTACTCAAGGGTCCTGCACTGAACCTTCCTACAGACGTAACACCAATAAAATAATAGGATCACCGCTGAAAGTCCCATAAGTACACGCAGCATGACTGGAACACTGCACGCCAGTACATAGCCTTGCGCTTAGCGGCGATGGCGCACTTGATGGTGCGTGGCAGTGTCGCCCTTATCGCTCCCACGCTTATCTGCTTCAAACGAGGAAAAAGGCCCTGGTGGGGCGGGAGCCTTAAGGGATTAAATTAAATGTGGTGAAAGTATTTTATTCATATAAAAGTGCTTGTGTTTTGAAAATGAAGACGTAAACAAAACACGTCCGTCAGTGTTGACCACGTGACTATGACAGTTTGTGTCGGTGTGGTGCAGGTCAGTGTCGGGTAGATCCGCAGAAGATGAACTACGGGTCTGCCTCGCTTGTAGCGTGTGGGCGGGACACGCAGGCGCGAATCCTCGAGTGAGCACGACGCACAACGCACGTGCCGTCGCCTCGTCGAAGCCGCGGTGGCGACGCGACGTAGGTAACGGCCGAGTCATCGCGTGCAAAACACGTGTTTGGCGTGGTCTCGTGGGCGGCGAGGTCTGTGCGTGCCTCGACAAGCGACCGGAAATTGCGACGCTCCCCGACACGCATCGCTGTCGCCGCCATTGAAGTCTTCCGCCGGAAGCGACTGCCTTTCCTGTTCTGCAGAGAAAGGCGTGGCGGTTCAGTTGACGTGAGCGTACCGGTTCTCTCACTGGCTGCGCGAGGCTCTGGGAACGGGCCTTGTGTCTGGTTGGCTACTGCACCCTAAATATGAATCAGTGGTTTCAATCAGTAGAACAAGTTTACTGAATCTTCAGTCGATGAGCTTACTGGAGAATCAGTGGAATGATCTGCGGTTTCACTACCAGGCCAGTGCAACTCACTATAAATCAATAGAAATCACTGCCTAGTGAATACCAGTGAATTTTGCTGATTCAAGCGCAGAAGAGCAGTTTTAACTGTTTCCATTTCAGAGCGCGAGAGCTGCGAAAGTTTCCCCTGCGTATGGGCTGACGGCTGGCAAGTGGGATGCCAGGCGCTGACTGGCGTACGACGTAAAAACATGTCGTTGGCTAGTGACGCCATTTTGTAGGCGCGTGCGGCTGGAGTTCGCGGTATAAGCGTCTGTTTCACCTCCGTGTTCGTAGCTACTCCGTAGTAGTGTCATCCAGCTAATGCACTTAACGCTTACTTCAAAAATAAACACCGTGAGGTGTGGGCATTTTTTTCTGGTACTCATGCTGTCCACGGTAAAATGAGCACTTTTGAGACCCTAGATACTTTTTCCTTTCAACCATTTTTTNTTCTGGTACTCATGCTGTCCACGGTAAAATGAGCACTTTTGAGACCCTAGATACTTTTTCCTTTCAACCATTTTTGATCATTTAATCACTTTTTAAAATAAATATTGCCATGTAAGTAATAAACGCAGTGTGTATATTCTACCACACTCGGAAGTAAATACATAAAGCTAAAATAAAATATATTTATAGACTATTATACAAATGAAGCGGTTTTGAAAAGTGCTCAGTTTACCGTGAATAGTCTATACACGTGACTCGTTATTCACTGCACTTCAGGAGCNTTCTGGTACTCATGCTGTCCACGGTAAAATGAGCACTTTTGAGACCCTAGATACTTTTTCCTTTCAACCATTTTTTATCATTTAATCACTTTTTAAAATAAATATTGCCATGTAAGTAATAAACGCAGTGTGTATATTCTACCACACTCGGAAGTAAATACATAAAGCTAAAATAAAATATATTTATAGACTATTATACAAATTAAGCGGTTTTGAAAAGTGCTCAGTTTACCGTGAATAGTCTATACACGTGACTCGTTATTCACTGCACTTCAGGAGCNAAGCGGTTTTGAAAAGTGCTCAGTTTACCGTGAATAGTCTATACACGTGACTCGTTATTCACTGCACTTCAGGAGCACTGGCTCCATTGATCTCTGGGCCGCTGTGGTGTAGTGGTCAGACTACTCGCCTCCCACCAAAGCAAAGTGGGTTCTACTACCGGCGGGGTCTCTCTCAGGAGTTTCGCACGTGGGAATCGTTTCGGACGATGCCGCTGGTCAGCGGGTTTTCACGGGAATCTTCCATTTCTCCCATCCTTGCATTCCGGCGTTGCTCCACACTCATCTCGCTTCACCCTCATCGGCTCTCAAGATCCCGATGTTAAGAGCAGCCCAAATCTCTTCACTCACTCACCAGAAATGTCTACCAGGTACCGGCCATTTGGCCTAAAAATATTTTAGGCACAAATACTTTAATGCCAAGTGACTTTAGACCAAGAAATATCAGGTCAAGTGACTTTATGCCAAGGGACTTTAAATCCAATTAATTTTAAGGCAATATACTTCAGGCCAATTAACTTTAGGCCAGAAGACGTTACAACTAATTTTAGTCCGTGTGACTTCAAGCCTAGTGACGCGAAACCCCGCTTGCTATATTAACAAGCGCCATTATTACTGGCTGTGAGCCAGTGAACCTGCAAGCTGACTGTGTTATCCTCTACAATAACTTGTCACACAGTCCATATGCAGTGAATATGTACTATATATAGTCCACACTGTTCATTTTTGTAACTAAATTAAATTTCATTTTTTTTTGTCTACGAGAATTACAGCTGATGCGATGTAGTGTTCGTGCTAGGTCAACATAAAATTTCGCGAAGCAACGGAAGCATATCCTTGCTACTTCTGTCTTCAAAGACAAAGAATTCCGTCTTACTACCACTGCCCGAGATGAACTCGGGCTTAGTCCCTGTAAGTGTTTATTATAATATTTGCATTTCGTTCGCTCCCGTCCGCCGCTGCAAACAAATTTGCTCCACCAGCTAAGTGTTGTCATAATGCACGTTCCCAATTTTTCGAAAACGACACGTAGTTGTATATAACATTTTCAGAATACCTTATGTTTAAGGGGGAAAATACCTGAAACGTATTTCTACATATAAATTACCCTTATCATAGTTAACGGACGTACTAATTTTTTCCTTTCAGTGGCCGCCATTTTGAAACCTACTGACGAATTTTGCGCAGTTGGAGAACTCAGCCAAGACATATTCAACATTTTCCCATTTAAGAATGAAAAAAAAGTAGCACGTTGTTAATGGCTTGCAAATATGAACGATTTCCAACAAACTTATTTTAATTATGTGCTAATTTTTTTTTACGAAGTTGAGGATATCGCCATCCCTTTGAGTCAACCACGTGCGTGTTAGATTTATTCAACGCACGCCTGATGGCAATCCGCATGTGGCCAATCCATATTCCGGTATGTGGATCACAACGATTGTTCTGGGCAAAACTTTGTTCGTGTGTTGGATAGTAGAAGAGCGATTTATGTATACAAACGGAACAATATTGAAGCTAGTATTTCGCATCTCACTGTGAATATCCCATACCACACAGATAACGTTATCGTTGTAATATATATATGTGTGTGTGTGTATAAAATACACACTCTAAACGCCACTAGCACTAAAGTAGCGTATACTAAATAGCACGCGTGTTTTCGCCGTGTGCTGCTAGAAACTGATTGTACGTCGAAACAGCGGTTTTGCTGTGATTGGGTACGGTTTGTCTTTGAATGGAAATTGCTTCTTTGGCGCTTCCCTGCTGTTAACATTCAATTTGAATAGCACTGAATGTTCTCGAACACACGTAACTGTGCTCGAAGGAGACCGCCTGAGCAGCAGGCTAGACACTTGTGGGGACTTGTAGAAATATCGTTAACGCAGTTACGACTTGGTCATAAACTTGCCCGTGTCACTCCAATGCGAGTCGCATGCGCCGGTTCGTTGGGTCGCAAAGCCACAGGTTATCCGCGGGTTCGCAGCGAGTATTAGTTATTGTTCCAGTCTCACTTAACTTGCGAACACGTCATTTCAACAACGTAATCCTTTATTCATAAAAAAAAAAAAACGAGAAGTATTAATTTTTTCCTCTGAGCTGCTGTACAGCGCAGAAGTCGAATTTTAGCGCTAATTATTCAATGAAAATATTGACACGTTGATACAGTCCATTCACAGTAACTTCCAACTTTTCTGAAGCCCTGCTCAAGTTCTACTGCCAGGATATTCCTGCGCTTCGTCAAACAGAGCGTAACCGAGTCTAGAGAATTACACTAAAGGGACAACACACCGCATTCGTGCGGACGAGGCGTAATTATATTTCGCATAAGAAATATTTCTTACTAGGCATTACCAACACATATATTTTCTCCCTGTTTTTATTGATACTGATTATAAATGAAGTATTATAATTTACAGAGAAAGCACATGTTAAAGTTTAACTTAACGGAAAAATAAGGTATATTTATGTTAATACAGTATGTGTGTTAAATGACATGTTTAGGAATCAACCGAGCACTTCATACATGGGGTGATTTTTCAAAGGTTTGATTCAGAAAGTGTGAAGAAACCGCTAATAGACTATAATTAATATATATGAAGGCAACCCGCCTTCGTAGGGCTGTTTTCCGCGTCTGATGTCGATAATGGCGACACTGCCTCGCGCATCAAGTGCGTGCAAGTCTCAGTGACCTTACGTGCGGCGTTCTCGTCATGCTGTGACTATCTGTAGCATTTTATGCGGCGACCCTATCCTTTTTATTTGCGAAAAGTCTGTAGCAAAGTTCAGTGCAGGTCGCTCGAGTAATAATAATAACGGCGTGTGGGGAGTGCGCCCAGGACAAGGACAACCCTCCGAGTGACGGTCTTTCCAGCTGGGACCCCGTAGGTGACCATCATCCCCGAGCATGACAGAAATGAAACCCTAGAATGGAGCGGCGCTGGAATGCAAGAGCGGGGGAAACGGGAGTACCCCGAGAAAACCGGCTGGCAAGCGGTATCGTCCAGCACGATTCCCACATGCGAAAGTCCGGGAGTGAACCCGCCAGGGATCGAACCCGGATCGCCGTGGAGGGAGGCGAGCGCCCTGGCCACTACGCCACCGCTGCCCCTGTCGCTCGAGTACTTTCATGTGTATCTGACCCTTATATTTTGCTTTGAAAAAGCTGCGAAATGGTGTGTCTAATGTGCGTGATGTTGAAAGTAACCTCCCGACATAGTCTGAAGCGTTGTGTTATTTTCGTAGATCAGCATGTTGTGCGCAAGTTTAATAGTTTCGTAAAACAAATCTGGATTTCAAGCACTTCGCAGCCCAGTTTAAGCGCTTTCGAGTTATTTTTTTTAAGTGCAGTGTGTTTTAATCTCTGACGTGTAAAATATCAAGCTTTGAGACGCGTGTTCATGTGTCGAATAATGACAGGCCGAGAAAAGCGGTAGCAACTTAAAATGACGTGCATTTACGCCAGAGGCTCAGTGATCAATATTGCAAAGGAACGCGCGTGGTTCCGGCTTCGATTCCAAGGTGCAGAGAGTCATGAATGCATCGGATGAACGTTATCATTTTGANTGCATTTACGCCAGAGGCTCAGTGATCAATATTGCAAAGGAACGCGCGTGGTTCCGGCTTCGATTCCAAGGTGCAGCGAGTCATGAATGCATCGGATGAACGTTATCATTTGAAAAAAAGAAATTTGTAACAACCTTCGCATGAAGGTTTTTATCGGGTGCGTTTGTTTCCTTCGTGAAGTTGTGCTGCTTTTCACGCTCAGTGTACTTACAGTTGACTGACAATTATATTTGAGTGAGTGGGTGAAGATATTCGGGCGGCTCTTAACATCGAGGTCGTTAGAGTCGAAATTTTATTTGAAAATGGCGCTTGTTGCAAATGTACCATTGGAGCACTGGAAACATTTTTAGCTAAGTTAGACAATAAGAAGCAGCAACATACGTACGTGGCATACAACATGATAGGGACCCGTGGTGGTGAAGTGGTCAGACCACTCGCCTCCTATCGCGGCGAAACGAGCTCGATATTCCCGGCGAGACCAAGCCGGGGATTCCGCGCGTGGTAAACGAGGCGGACGTTGCCGTCGGCCTGTGGGTTTTCTCGGAGTGCTGTCGTTTCCCCGCACCACCGCGTTCCGTTTCTGTTGCATCTCGCCATTCGGTGCTGAAGACCTCAGCTGTTTAGCGCCAGCCAAGTCCCCCTCACTCGCTCGCTTTTCTAAGACCGTGTCTTAGTCGGCCCAGAGAGAACCTTCCAGTGGCCTCGCTTTTATTAGTGCCTTACTCTTCCGGATGGCTTCACAGGCAGCGCTCTCTGGTAGCCTCAGGTTGTCGGAGAGAGCCCTCTCGGGCCCTTTGACATCCATCAACGAAGGACAGCTTCATTTTTAACCTACTTTCCTAACGAAAGAAAGGCTTATGAGATCACTTCCCTGTCTGTCAGAGTGTGTGTGTATGAGTGTGTCTCGGAGCGNCCCACCTTTTCAATTTTCGAACGCGTCAACAGAATTTCACTCGCATTTTTACTTGTGCAAAAACAGGACTTGTAGAACTACAAAAAAAATGCTTGCAGTATTACTGACACTTGTAACATTTACGAGCTTTAACTTGTAATCGTAATAAAATGGCTTTGTCAACTAGTTCCCAAAAACATTTTGAAAAAATGTAATTTTTATTGTGTGTAGGGCGTAGCGAGAGGGCGCAAAATAACTACGTTCGAATCACGGTCGAGCTTTATTTNTGTAATTTTTATTGTGTGTAGGGCGTAGCGAGAGGGCGCAAAATAACTACGTTCGAATCACGGTCGAGCTTTATTGTTTTTAATAATAACCGAATCTGTCAATGCACGTACATTCGAACGAATATTTTGTCTCACCAACAAAATCTTACAGTTTCAGGCAATCAAATAAAAACTACGAAACNACGTACATTCGAACGAATATTTTGTCTCACCAACAAAATCTTACAGTTTCAGGCAATCAAATAAAAACTACGAAACAATTAGGTTCCAACAACAAAATATTTAATTTCCTCTTATACAAACAATACAGTTGGTTGCGCCACACAAACTTTCTTTGATTTAACAAAACCTTTTTTTCTCAGAGCAGGGAAATAAGTGGAAGCACCCTACAGCTTTTGTTGACCTAGTGGCTTGCGGTGAATGGTGACAGAATGTGATGGAGTTAATTCTGAACTTCAGCCTGTTATTTCTTATCGACGTCCTAGTCACTGTTCTGCGGCTGACATTACTTCACGTGTGAAATGGGTGTTTCAACATCTTGTTACTTTAATAATCACAATTAAGCTCAGGAGCCACTTTATTTCCATCCGCTTTCTCTATCGCCCCATTTACTCTCATTTCAAATGGTGCCTTCTGCATTGGTGAACCTGAGTGAGTCTGTATTACAATGTACGTTTTATATCACAGAAAAAACTACATATTTACCATTAAAACGTGAAGATAATGGCTCTTTGCTGAGAAGTCGAATTTATTAAATATTTGCATCGTGGACGCAGGATATTAATACAGCCCAAAACCGAACGGAACTTTCAATGATTTTCAACAACCATTTGTATATACGTCACACAGCGAAAACGGCGGACACATCGCGCCATCGGGACTATCTCGTGGTAAAGGAAGAAAGCTGTATAAGTTTAATTCCGTTGTGTTATTTCTCTGTGGAGGCTTTGCCTTATCTTCGGCACTCCGTCGTCTGCAGCTCCCCGCCGTGGCGGCTAAACGTGTACACTACGAGATGAGCGGCAATAGCGAACTCAAGAATACAGAAGTGAAACGGCCGCTTTTACCGCGAACTACAGTCGCAGCCAGCAGCATGTCGGAACTCTGTTCGCCAATCAGCGCTGCCCAGTAGCCCAGCCAATAGGGCGCGTTTATCAGCACGCAGGCCCGTCCCCAGACCCTCTAACAACCAGTCAGATAATGATCATGCCCACATAAAAGGAACCACAGTGTCATTTTGCCTCTGCGTATTTATCTACTCTGTGGCACAGGGTTCACCACTGCCCGGTCATCAGCCAGTGTGGTGTAAGGATTTACTTCGCCCCAATCAGATGTATTCAATCAACCGTGTCGTTTTGTGTGGTTAGGTCAAAATAATATTGCGCGCAGGAGAATCAGGCCTGTTACTGCGTGTGTGTAATGTTCTTGTAAGATTCTGTTTAACGCCATCGGAACGATGAAGTTATATCCGTGCGTGTTTTGTTTTCGACGACAAAGAAATTATCAATGTAGCGTTGCTCGAGATACGCTCGAACTTAGTCCTCAAAGTGTTATGCCCACTTATAGTTGTGTATTGGCTGATGCTCCAGCTTCGCCTCAGACAAAGTAGCACCGGGTTTGGCACTTGTTTTCTTGCAGGTTAATTATTGGCTCAGATTCGCGCGAGGCGTGTATTACGATGTGCGATCCATACGTATGGACTGGGTAATTTCGCGAGTTCATTTCAGGACAAGCTAGACCTCAAATCCATGTACATTCCTGTTATGTGCGCAATTGGATCACAATTTATTAAACACGCCCGTGGGAATTAGGAGCCAATAACAGACTTGCAATGGAATTAACATCCAATCCCGTGCCCCCTGGTCTGAGGTAAAACTGGCTACACACTGGGGCAGCAGCTAATGAAAAGAAAGCTGAGACTCTGTAATACATAGTATGGTGGAGTACAGCCTACAGGTCGTTCAAAACGCGAAATTTTCTTGTCCCTATAGGTAGGGGTAGTAAAATGACGAAGAAAGATTATATATAAAAAAAAAAAAAAATAAACACACTGTAGGATTGTTTACGCATCTTGATTGGCTGAATTATGTTTTGATACGTGTTAGCCATCTGCACACGAATAACGTAGGAGCCTTGCCGATGTTGCTGAATTCTGAGTGGCCCGGTCAAATATGAAAACACCTTCTGCAGACAGCAACCAATGACAATGGACAAACTGCTGTTGGGTGCTCATAGTATTGTAGTCTACCGTGTAGTAATATTTTTTTTCGCGAAAAATCACTAGCTCTAGCGATTCAACTGAAAACGAAAGTCAAATTTACACGTGTTTGATGTCTAGCTTGTCCTCAAATGAACTTGCGAAATTTCCAGGTATTTACCTTGGTGCTCTGTGCGCGGAGTAAGAGGCGTCTTTATCGCGGAGCGAAGCAAGCCTGTCGCTCGCGGACAATTGAGACGTGAACGCTGCCAGCGGCGATCCTGTATTAGTTGCTGATGTCACCGCTTGGTTCGCTGGCGAAGGGCGACGCGCCTCTGGTGGACGGCAGAAGGAAAGCGAGGGACAGATGTGCTCCTGGGAAGGAGCAAGCTACATACATCATCACTCAGCACAAGGCCCAACTGAAGGTTTTTTACAGGGGGTACTTCCCTTTTTCCTTCAATATACAATAACAAAGAAGGAACAGAATAAATATTAAAACCGTTAATCCTCTACGAAATAAGTACATCAAGTGAACACTCTCTTACCTATATTATAACACTTTAAAATCAACAGACTTCCAGTTAATTTAATAAATATTTCAAATATAAACTGGCTGTTGCAACAAAACAATAACACGTAGAACTTAAAGCCAGTAAGCATTTTTGCAAGGAATGGCTTAATAATAAAATAATAATAAAAAAAAGCCGCGTGGCTAGCTGCCAAGGTTCGCACGAGCGTTGTCTCGGCGCGCCTTCGACGCCTCTAGTATATAGTCTAATCCACGAACGAAGGGGCCGCGGTGGTGTAGCGGTTAGATTACTCGCCTCCCCCCGTAGGNTCTAGTATATAGTCTAATCCACGAACGAAGGGGCCGCGGTGGTGTAGCGGTTAGATTACTCGCCTCCCCCCGTAGGCGAACCGAGTTATATTACCGGCGGGGTCGCTCCCGGATTTTCGCAAGCGTGGATCGTTCCGGATGATGCTGCTGGTCGGCGGGTTTTCTCGGAGATCTCCCGTTTCCCTCGCCCTTGCATCCCGGCACTGCTCCATTCCCAGCTCACTTCGCCCTCGTCGGCTCTCGAAACCTCGTATGTTAAGAGCCGTCCAAATCTCTCCTCTCTCCACGAACGAGTTCTAAAGGTATTAGTACTGTGTCGTGTTGACATACTGGGCAGGTTGACAGCTGAATGTGTTTTTGTAAACATTAACAGTGACAAACGGAGACGCCGATATTGCCGTAGAAACAGCTGTATACAGGAGTACATTTAAAACTGTCAAAAATGTGCATTCGTTGGTGGAACAGACTACAGGATGATTCTAAAATCATGGGACAAACATTGAGGGGTGGTGGAGCTCACTAAAACAAACAATTATTGTATAGGAATATATGGGCGGGAGTGACGCGTTGAGGCACAAACACAAAAACATAACACATTAACGGAAACATAAAATGTTCGTTAGCAGCATACTTAACGAATGATTCCGTACAGAAAATGTTAAAACAGTTGCTGGAAATGCATCCACCAACAGTCACGCATGCTTGGCGACCTCTACATATGGCGTGATTGGCTGACAATGGTGGCGTGCGTGAAATACCCGGCGTATTTGAATCTGTTCGCCAATCACTCCACCGACGCTACCAAGCTTGCATTACTGTCGGTGGTAGCAATTTTGAGCAATTATTATAAACATTGCTGTAAAAAGGCATTTAGCGGCGACGTTGTAAATAAACAATGTGTTGCATTTCATGTGTTATTTTTGTGTTTGTGCCTCAACGCGTCACTCCCGCCCATATATTCCTATACAATAATTGTTAGTTTTAGTGAGCTCTACCACCCGTCAATGTTTGTCCCATGATTTTTTAATCATCCTGTGTAGTTGCGCAAAACTGGACCGTGGAGTCCGGGTCCAGCCGAGGTATTTTCGGAACGGCAGCCAAACGCCCCAGCAATTGCGATGAGCGTCTGTCATTTACACGCACGCCGAGTGAGGTGGCGCAGTGGGTAGGCCTATACTTTGGACTCGCATCCGGAGGACCTGGCTTTGAATCCAGGTCCGGCCATCCTCATTTCAGTTTTCGACGGTTTTCCAAAATCACTCCAGGCAAATGCTGGGATGGGTAGTAGAATGATTTAGTATGTATTGGCCCAACGGCGTCATGCGTCGGAGCTCGGAGCTGTTCATGCTCTGTCATTCCGGTCGGCCGGCAACCATATTGTCCGCTATCTTATTGACAAAATCACTGATTTCACTCCAGAAATGACTTATTTTTTTTACCCAAAAATTACATTTTTCACAACAAATATAAAAAAAATTAAGAAATATTTTGATAGAGTTCTTAAATGAGGAAAGCAGATCCGAGGTTCTTCAATGCGAGAGCCTAAATGTCCTCCTCATATCAGCAAACCGGATTTGAGGCTCTTAACAGGATGAGTCACTTAATTCTCAGAGCATAGTAAAAGCAGATTTCAGGCTCTGAACCAGGTCCAGCTGATCAGCCAGCATGGTTACCCCACCCCCCATGCCCGTGACTTTAAATAAATTTAACCCCCAAAAAAAGCAAATTTAATTTTTTTAATGTAGTCTCACACCTCCCACACTTGAGGGACCTCCTAATGTTGACTATTTTCTGTCATTTACGTGCAGACTAATAAAATTACTTCCTGTGACAAATCCCAAATATAGGACACTGCGTTCGAAAGGGGTAACAAACCGTAAGTACTACTTTTGTAATAAGGACTAAAACTACCACAGTGAGTCCATGAACTATATTATGCTCCTAGACACTACAACCCGATGATCTGTTTATAGTCCATGCATGGTTACTTCTAACGTTTCTGAAGCCCTGATAAAGATCTACTTTTACGCAATTCCTCTGCCTCATACAAACGAAGCTAGAAAATTACACCGAAGTGTTAACGCACCTTATTTGTGCGTACTCAGTTTAATAATATTTTGCATGAGAATTATTTCTTACTAGGCATTACCAACTCACCTATTTTACCACCGTTTTTATTTATACTAAATATAAATATATTATTGTAATTTATAGATAAATATAAACGAAAGTTGAATTTAACAAAAAAGTAATGTACTTTTATGTTGAGAGAAGTATAAAATGCTTTTGGTGCATGGCATATTCAGGAAACAACCAATCAAGTCTTACGTGGGATGGTTTTCAAAGGCTCCAATCAGAAGCGTGCTGATACCGCGGATAGACTGCACACGTTCACCTCTCTCGGTATCGTAGGGAGAAGAGCTGAAACTCGGTCCGTTGAGATGTACTTCGTGTGCGATAACTTTCCAATGACATAAAGAAGTATATAGACTTTTAACCCACCTAGCCTTTAGGCCTTCCGGGTCTCCTTATTTACTACCATCAGTTTTTATTGTTTAATTTCTCAAAATCTTAGTTATTTATTATCTTATAATTAATTTTCCAGCTAAATCACACTGCCAAGGCAACGCTTAAACTTTTATATAAAATTCCATATTTGAAATATTTAATTCACGACACATTAAAAGACTTATATTATCAGTTGAGCCAGTAAAATTGTTAAAATCATTCAAAGTTAAAATTTGTTTAATTACTTGGGAAGCTCCAGACAAGAGGAGCGGTGACAATTAGCCTGGCTTAGCCAGTTTCCACGGGGAGCCACGGGGAGGCTGTCACCCAGACCTTGCTCCTCCTGTGTTTTGTTTTACAATTTATAATATCAGTTATTAAAATACTAAAACATAAACATATGAGATGTGAGGTACAAGATCACCATTTACTATTTCCCACAAAAACAAGGTTTTCGCTGTTCCCTGACAGCCTTGCCAGCATGCGTGACGCTACCGGGACCCTTGCCCAGTAAACTGGGCGCCCCCCTGGACTCGCCTATCAGGGCCATCAGCTACTAGCCTTGTCCCCCCATTTAACAATCCTAACCTATTCTCTCAAGTCATCATTCATGGTTTTAATTATAATGTAAATATTTTCAACAAAGCTTTCTATTTCTTTATAAACATTTTCATCATATATATTGTATTTTATTAAATATACTCTCCAATGACAGCATGTATGCCGGGAATATCTTACTTGACATCTGGCTTCGGCTGATGCGATCCAGCATGTAAGCACGAGTTGCTGTTGGTTCGTCGCTCAGAGGTCGAACTCAGCGCCCTGTGCTGTTGTACGGCTGGATGAGTATGGAAATATCGCCCTTCTTCACGGGAAAGAAGCCAGCCCGGTATTGAAGTATTATTTATTACTAGCTTACCCAGCAACGCGTTGCTGCGGCATAAAAATATTTTGGTTCTATTCATTTATGTGAAATTAATTGAAAGAAGTATGTGTATTTTCAAAAATCCTTATTATTGAAGCACTTGTTTGTATATAATGTTTTTAGTTTTACCATCTTCCGCGCGTGTGAATAAGTTGGATGGTTTTCCTACTCTAGAACACGACGTATACAATTGGCCGTGCGAAAAATATTCTGTTTCTAAATATAGATGTTCAAACAGACAGCTGTCAACAAAGCCGCTTACTGACGCGAAAGCATGGTAAAAATGAGCTTTTTGCAGATTTTAATACCTTTGCAGGTAATACGGATAAAGAATAAAGAATAAAGGTGTACAAACACTCGTGGGAACAAAAGGAAGGTTCATAAAAAAACAGAATGAAAATTGGTTGATTTTTTTGGGAGTTATACGCGTCCGAACAAACGGACACAGCATTTATATATATATTTTTTTATTGGACGTTTTGGCTGTCCCCGAACGGCGATAAGGCCTTAGTAGGTTAACACTATATTTTTTTCAGGAAACTAGGGAATCGGCCAGGACCTATGTTAAGGAACCATCCCAGCCTAGAGCGATTTCGGGAAACCTTGGAAAACCTGATTAAGGATGATCATACCTGGAACAGAACCCGGGGACTCCCAAATGCCATTCGAGTGGTTTACCATTGCACCACCTCGTTATCTTCTCTTAGGATGCTCACTGTTACACGCGGCCTCGTTGTGCACATTATTTTTTCGCAACGATGGAGTGCAGTAGAGTGGAGTGGAGATATTTGGGCCACTCTTAACACCGAGGTCTTGAGAGCCGATTAGGGTGAAGTGAGGTGAGTATGGAGCAGCGCCGGAATACAAGGGTGGAGGAAACGCCGACCAGCGGCATCGACCGTCACGATTCCCACATGTGAAATTCCGGGAGTGACCCTACCAGGAATCGAACCCGGTTCGCCTTGGTGGGAGGCGAGTAGTCTGACCATTACACCACCGTGGCTCCAACCTTCCCTTGTATTCTTGTCTTCCGTTGTCCCCGTAGTTATATATACAGTAATAATGTGTATAGTTAATAAATACTTCAAATCATTTTTTGATATTTAAATCTCCTCGAGTTTCATAATTATATAGTATGTACTAAATTCCTTTCCACTTCCTGGTCTGGCAGGAGTAAGAGCATGACAGGAACGCTGAAGGTGTGTCGACGAACACGCGCAAAATTAACACATTTTGTGAAGTTAGAGCGTGCACAGTGTCAGGAAAGTCTTGTGCCACTGTCATTCCTGGTCGGTCTGTATCTGCGAGTGTTTGCTGCTAAGGCTGTACCGTGCTTGAGGTGTTCAGAGTCTTGTGTTTGGTCAAACGTGAGCACGTCTAACTCGTGCTCCAGAAGGTGTGATTTGACCCGGGCCAATTGAACCAGGGCTTTTTTTCCCAAGCTGTTTCCAATGTTTGATATTTCGTACAAACCTTCTCAGACTTCGCACTAAGAGTATTAACATTGTAGGCTGTTCGTAGTTAATTGAGCACTTGTGAAGGCAACGTTTGCAACTAACTGCATTTGTTTCAACGATGTTTTAACGGGCACACTGACTGGCATGCGCTCAGTTACGTTGGTAACGACGAAGAGAAACATAGTTCCGGTAAACATTAGCAAATACTGAAGTAATTCATTTTGCTATCCTTTTTTAATACATGAGTGTAAAATTAAGCAAATTTGTAAAAATTGAATTCTTGTAATAATTTCGCAGTTTTACTTGCCCGGCGCATTGATAAAGTGATGAGGAACATGACAAGTTAATTTTACATACGGTGGAAGAACATATAATGTACATACAATCATATCTTAAGCAGGCCTTTCAGAAGTGCTCAGTTTACCGTTAACAGCATATAACAAATTATACTTCAATTTTCAAGACACGCTGAAGAGNACGGGGCTGGCTTCTTTCCCGTGAAGAAGGGCGATATTTCCATACTCATCCAGCCGTACAACAGCACAGGGCGCTGAGTTCGACCTCTGAGCGACGAACCAACAGCAACTCGTGCTTACATGCTGGATCGCATCAGTAATGATGTCAAATCATAATCTTAGTACTTGTATACAATGTTGTATTTGATATTTTAATTGGAAGCAATTCATGTGAGTAAATACTGACATAACTGAACTCAAAACTAAGTTTTGGGAAGAGGAACTTTTTTGCAGCATCAGTTTGTATGGTTTCAATTTTATCCGAATTTTCCCATGTTGGACGAAAAGTATTAAATAATAAGGGAACTTTTAATTACAGGTATATATGTGAAACGAGAAACGGGGGAGGGGGGGGGATGGACTTCGAAATAACTATTAAGATGTCCCCTGTAGCTCGACAAGCTTTATTTTTAAATATTTTATCTGGAAAATTAAATTCGTGAGGAACAAACGTAAATTTAACATGGCGGGAAGTTGCGCATGCACAGTGTAACAAAATTCGACAGTGAACGTGGTAGATCCAACGCGCATGCACGTATTGTTGCGCGCGCACGGCAGTGAACGTGGTAGGGGTATGACCCAACGCACATGTAAGGGCATGCAAGTAAGGGCATGCAAGTAAGGGCATACAATTTAAAACTCCTACACGCTTTCGAAGAGTAAATATAAGACATATAATTTTCCTGTTAATAATCGATTTGACATGGTAGCTCAGATAGTAAGGAAACGGATCAACAGTGAGATGGAAAGGGTGTGTGAGTTCAATCCTGGACGCCTGCGGATATTTTTTTACTTTATAAATTGCGTAATATAAATAATAAACTATTGTAAATATGTTTATTTCTCGTAATTATTTGGTTAAATTCAATAAAAACAATATTTAATTCGCCGGTGCAGTTGGTCGTCGCTTATTCAATCCGTGAAATTATTTCCTGTCACTTAATCAATCAGTGACATTTTTTCACTCAAACAATCAGTGATTTTCCACTGATTAAAAGTGGAGTAATTTTCACTGGTTCAAGTAGTAGAATTTCACTACGAATGAGTGGTTTTCCACTGATTCGAATTCAGAGTTTGCGTAATGATTGGTTCGTATCACTGATCACCGTACACAAAGCCTACAGCTTATTGGTTATGATAACGGAACCGAGTTCTTTGTCCGGTTAAGTACAACAGAGATCAAAATATTTCTTATTTGCAACACCAGAAACCATAAATTAGTTTGTGAAGGAAAGGGTTAACTGTTGTGTGGCACTGGTTCGAAGTCTCCATCCAGGCTTCCTAGGCAGTGGGCGGGCGGTGAGTTACTGCTGTCCCAGGACTTAACTTTGAATCGACCGTTGAATAGGCGAGTTGGCACATCGATGGATGGAACAGGACAAACTTGTTTGATTCCCAGCCGGAGAGGAATTCGGAGCTGGTAGAGACCCTCGCGTCTGCTGGCTGAAGAATGCGCCGCTGTTTATTTCTGGAATTGCCTTGCATGCCGTTGGAGATCTCGTGAATAAGGAACAGGAAGTTAGGCTTGTCTAGAGGCTAAACGGCTGTGTTCGCTGAAGAACACGCCTGCTACTACATTCGCTCGGTGTGTGTGTGTTAGTGTGTGTGTGTTAGTGTGTGTGTGTAACGTATTCTGTACGTAAGCAGATAATTTGCAGAGAAAGATTGTTTAAAGTAGGAACTGTGTATTGGAAAATATCTCAAGACGGACAAACGCGCGCGATTAATAACAGGGGGAGGGCGATATCATCCGTGTCCCCTAAAGATCCACAATAATTATCTACGAAAAAAATATAATTAGTATTCGTATATGAAACAGAGTTTCCGAGAGTGTCAGAAGTGGCATGTAACATTGCATAATTTAAAAGTGATTGTGACAGTGTATAACTTTATATAATTAATCGACACCAAATGATAATTTAATTATCCACATATTTTACATCGACAAAAATGGGAGCGTTAACAAAATAACTAATAAAAGATTATAAACGTCTGTGACAAACACTTAATTGTTTAAATATACACTTGGTGTATTAGAAAAAATAGCCTCTTTAAAAATGTAATTTATTATGTTACAAACATGAATGACTAATATCTAGAGACAGGGAAATTTCGCGTTTAAAACGACTTGTATCAGAGACTCCACTGTCTTGTGTAGTCGAACATGTTTTTTTTGTCATTGGCTGTTGCCCCAGTATGACGTCGGGCTCGGTACTTGCTTCATTGCAGGTCTGCTCCTGCTATTGGCTTAGAGTTCATCTGGGCGTGTAATAAACTGTGATTCACTAGCAAACATAATATAAATTTACACGTACTTGAAGTCTAGCTTGTCCTAAAATGAAATAGCTAAATCATTTTTCCATCCCTACCAATATCGCATTTTGTAGTTTCCGAAAAGGGGTATAAAGTGGGGTCTTGATGCACAAGTGACTCAGTCCTTTATCTACTGTGTGTATTTTGACGTTCACTGCGAAATGTAAAATTGCGAAACTACAGACGTCGACTCCGACGACCCGAGGGTACGTGTAGGGGTAGTGAAATTTCGCGAAATATTTTCAAGTAAAGTTACTTTTCAAAGCACTATTTACGTGCCTTGATTGGCTGAATTACTTTTTGCCACGTACCAGATGTCTGCGCACGAATCACGTAGGAGCCGTGCAGATGTTGCCGACTTCTGAGTGGCTCGGTCAAATATGAAAACGCCTTCTCAAGAAGACAGCAACCAACGGCAATAGACAAACTGCTGTTGGTTACTTGTAGTATTGAATTCTATCGTGTACTAATATTTTTTTGGCGAAAAATCACTAGATCTAGGTATGTGACGAGAACCATGTCGAGGAGATTTATAATTACAACTCGATAAGAGGTTGATTTACGTATGAAAGAGCACGCAACTTCAAATAACTAATTTTCAGTTTAATACAACTTGTAGGCAAAACTTTTAGAAAGCATTGAAAATACCAGAAAGAAAACACCGACAGGAAATACAGTACTTGAAGCAAATATGCATCGGTAGAGAATGAGATGTCGGTATTGGTTTTTAGTCATGCAACAAATTCTCAGGTAGACGTGGTTGACAGAACGTAAAAGTTCACTAACTGAGTTTTCAATTTTCATGGCAGATGGCGGACCAGAAAATGATTCGCATGTTACAGGCCATTTTTACGACGACGAGAAATCAGCACTGGTTGAAAGTGATGGTTCCTATTATTAAGAAAATCGGAATTATTCAGAGAAAACCTGCGCAGTTTTCTTCTTACCCAGCACAGGTTCCACACGTGGGCGCCTGCGTACTTCAGTCGGCTTAGCCACAAAGGAGTCTATTTTATTTCATCGCCTTTCGCTCCCACACATTATTTCTTCGCCGCAATGCTCAAATTGGCAAACGAACATCTGCCAGGGTAAAATGAGCTTGGAAACAAAATCCACCCGAAAGCAGATACAAACAAACGACGGTTCTTTTCCGAGCAGCAGAATTTATTGACTGTACACTTCAGCCCTAAGTTTAAGACCGACGTGTGGCGAGCGTGATAAAAGAGAATGGTGCACGAAAGACGCAAATTTACCTGATTTTTGTTACAAGTTGGTTTTCAGGGAATTTTTGGAGATTTTTGGTACAGGACATAAATAATAATTTTTAACACGTGCTTACATATTTACTGTCTTTATTATTCTCACAGCATCCATGAAAGATAAGAAAGAATGTCTTATTTCTTATCCTCCATCAGTTCTCCGGGGGAAAAAAAGGCAGTGAATATCTATACTAATGCAAGAACGTGGTCGAGATATTATCTGTGTCTTGCTGGGCCAAAAATTCAAAAACTCTGAAAAACAATCTGTAACAAAAAATAGGTAAATATATGGTTTTCGTGTATCATTCCACTTAAGTTGGTTCATCTTCAAAATGTGTTGTGTATTTTTTCTCGTGTCCACGATGGAGTCTGTTAAGTTTCTTTAACATGCGTTACCCCGTTCTCCTGTCGACACAGATCTCAGGTTCAAACCGACATATGCACGAACCCATAAAATTATTGCTGAGATTAATATATTTTCGCGCATTCAATTACGGTTTTCAAAATATGTTGTTCTTTCAATATTGTTATTTCCACAGCTTTCTGCTTCACAGAATAATGGAAAAATATTAGTGGGTCGGAAGATTCCGAGTCGTTCATCGTTTCTATCAACTAATTTTTATCTCACAGTCCTTTCACGGAAAATTATTTATATCGTGTTCAAGCGGATCTGACATATTATCTGCGTATGATGTATATTAAGAACTTACGTCCGCCGTATGAACTCAGCTCAACCTAAAACATTAGTGGACGACGTTAGCGTAAACAATGGCCTTAATATTTCCACGTTTTGTAATGGATGCCGTTTGATGGAAAATGTTTTCTAAATAGAGTTTAATTACTGTAGATATTTATTATTGTTGCAGTTGTATCTCTGTTATTTTTCTTGAGTTACAATGATGTTTGGCGAATTTTGTCTCAGTTTGCAAACGATCTAATGTTATTTGTTTTTAAATGTTAACTGAACGTTTGTTATGATGATATTTTTTCTCCGTCGAAGGACCGCAGGTGAACGTAGCCTGAACTGCAGTTTCGCCGTGCTGCTGAAGGAGATGCGATAAGCATCTTGTTTCGCGACACACCGGCTGTGACACACCTTTTATCAGAGACTAAAACCGTTTATCAGTTAATACCTTTCCTAGAACCCGAGGCGTCTGTTTTCTTAACAAAAGTCCACGTGAGCGGCGCAAGTGAGCACGAAAATTACAATCGCCTGTTTTTACGTCTTAACATTTCTAGCGGGTCACTAAGAAAAATTACGTCAGTCGTTACTACCAATTACGTACATAGGTTAAACGCGCCTATAGGATGTCCATGGTTATTTAAGCACTTTTCAAATCAATATTATTACTGCCCCTACCTGCACGTATTTTAAAGGACTCACTGACTCGCATGCACCCAGTAAAGTTGGCAACGACGAAAAAAAAAGTAGTTCCTTTGTACGTTGAATCAAAAGTGTTAGGTGTACATTTGTGAATAATGAAATTATTTATTTTGCTTTCTGGTGTTTTAATGCATTATATGTGTGCGAATCAGACAATTTGTGAAATATTTATTTTTCTAATATGTTTTTAGTTTTACTTCACCTACGCATGGTTGAAGTGAGCAGGCCCGTGGTAATGTTAATTTTACACCTGGTGGAAGAATACACAACGTTCACACAAGTAGAACTCAAGCAAGGCTTTCGAAATTGTTCAGTTTACCGTGAATAGCCTATAGTCGAGGTACAGAAGAAACAAAACGCACTTGCTAGTGGCTAGTGTGATTTATGGATATCGCTCTGGGAAACCCCTTCGTTCAATCACCTGTAAAACGTGAGCGTGAAATCCATCATCATACGTAATGATTACTTCAAATTAACTTGTAACAGACTCTCACAGTAAAAAAAATTGTCTAGTTTACTTCCGAAACTGTAATGTAAGTATTTAACGTATACATAGTATAGAAATAAAACCACACATCAGGCTGCAAATATGTGAATAGTTAGCATCGCTAATATACATATTTGGAAACGTCCCTATGCATTTGAGGGGGCCACGGTAGTGTACTAGTCAGACTACTCGCCTCCCACCCAGGTGAACTGGGTTCGATTCCCGGTGGGGTCACATCCGGATTTTCGCACATTAGAATTGTCCAGGTTTTCTCGGGGATCTCCCGTTTCTCCGTACTTACTCACCTCACTTCACCCTCATCGGCTCTAAAGACCTCGATGTTAAGAGTCGCCAAAATCTCTCCACTCCCTATGCAGTTGACTCTTTCCTGAGAAAATGTGAGAAAGCTACCTAGGATGTAAATAAACATTCGCCCTTTCTGACTAAACTTATACACTGAAGAACCAAAAAAACTGGTACACCTACCTAATATCGTGTAGACCCCCTCCCCCCACCACCCACGCAGATCCCACAGAAGTGCCGCAAGACGATGTGGCATGGACTCTACTAATGTCTGAAGGTATGCAGGAGGCAATTCACACAATGAATCCTGCAGAGCAGTCCACAAATCCAATCTGCGCCAATTTGAGAAAGGGTTGCACTTCTGTCACGTTTAATGATTCTCGTCAGTCGTCGTTTGTCCCGTTCTTCGCGGTCTTTTTCCGGCCGCAGCGATGTCGAAGATGTGATGTTTTACCGGATTCCCGATATTCACGGTACACTCGTGAAATGGTCGTACGCG
Organism: Clitarchus hookeri; assembly: GCA_002778355.1. Lineage (NCBI taxonomy): Eukaryota > Metazoa > Arthropoda > Insecta > Phasmatodea > Phasmatidae > Clitarchus > Clitarchus hookeri. The sequence goes on from NQII01000009.1 coordinate 37,084, forward strand.
AACATCCAAATGTTATCGCTACCTCGGAGATGCTATGTCCCATCTCTCGTGCGCCGACTGTGACACCGCGTTCAAACTTACTTAAATCTTGATAACCTGCCATTGTAGCAGCAGTAACCGATCTAGCTGCCGTCCGCATCGCGTTACTCTGATTGGTTCCATACCTCTGTTATTTGCATACGCACGTCTATACCATTTATTTTTGGCTCTTCAGTGTATACTGGTGTGGTAAATTTGTGAATAATTTCTCAGCTTGTGCCAAAGACGTGGCGTTTGACATAAACTTTCATTGCCTCATTCGATTTCCCCTATCTCGTCCCTCCGGCATTAGGCCGAACAGACATTTGATAGAATACGTATGTCAAAAATAATCTGTCTCGTGACTTTCCATCCAAACGACATCTATACGCCAAACGTTTTGAGGTAATAGTAAATTCTCCCCCCTGGTCCTAGCAAAAAGGAAGACCGAAATTGATCGAACCGACACTAACGCCCGCGTCCTCACGCCGGAATAACAATGAACCTTTTAACAAGCCTCCCTACTTGTCTGGTGGGTCTTTTCGTGAGCAGTTGTGTCTGTTACAGTTATAAAAATATCTGGATAGGGACAGAGAAATTTTACGTTTTAAACGACTTGTAAGCTAGACTGCACGATGCTATGCAATTTTTATCCTCAGCTTTCTGTTCATTGGATGCTTTCCCAGAGCGTAGGCAGTTTTACCTCAGACCAGGTGGCACGTGATTCGGTGCTTGTTTCTTCGTAGGTGTGTTATTGGCCTACAGATCATCTGGGCGTGTCTAATAAACTGTGACCCAATTGCAAACATAACATAAATTTACGTGTGTTCAAAGACTAGCTTGTCCTAAAATTGATTCGCGAAATTTTCCTGTCCCTATCTAAGAAATTTTTCAAAGAAAAATTCTTTTTCAGGACATAAATGTGAGTCGAAATTTTGTTTCTAATTTATTAATTTGGTTATTAAAACACAAATGCGATCGTTTAAGAGAATAAAGTCAGCGAAAACCGCTGTGGGTAATCCCTCTGTTCGCGAGGTTCATTCTTCTGCAAAACTGTGTTTTAAACTATAGCGACGATGCTGCATATATTCTCAATAGATTGCTGTATTAAAACCCTATAGTCGCCGCTAAACATTCTGAGGAAACAAAACACACGCCAAGCTTGTTTGTGTTGTTTTCCGTCGCCGTCGCAATGCTACCTTATGGCAGTATGTGACCTTGGGGCGTTTAAAATTGTTTACTATAGCCCTTACCGAAATCATTACCGGAATAGGCTAGTATCGCGTACATATAGAAACAAACATTTTTTGAATTGAGTTTCAAAATATACACGTATCCTTAAAAAAATGTAATATTCACACAAATTATGCTTTCAGTTACAATAATAATCATCGTGTGGGTAGATAAAAAGAACGTAGACGTAAACATAACACTTAAATGATACGTTACAACACCAAGAACTAAACGTGAAATATTGGACTCAGAGGTTGTTTTCCCGTGAAACTCCTGATTATACGTATGCGTGCATGCATGCATTCATTCACACATGCATATGCAAGCACGTACATACATGCATAATTTGTTCGTAAGTGGTTTTCTCTTAATCAGCACTTGAACGAAGGATGCAAATGCGGCCAAGCAAAGAAAAGTTTCGCTTGAATTTATGTTAAACAGACGTAAGTTCCGAAGCTACCATGCGCTGCTCCGCGGAAGTGATAGTAAAAACAGGAGTGCGTTATTATTACGGATATCACGCGCGTGTTATCGCAGGTGGTAAATCGCGTCGAATATTACCATGTTGTTTGCATGCTCGCGTTTTTATGATAGGTGCCAGCGTGCCATGCAGTAGTTACCCTGTTGCACACAACGGACTAGAAAAATGCCATTTATTAAACAAGGTAACACTTCTTTGACGTCGAATATCCGGACCACGCAACTCTGCACTTAAAAAATTAAAATAAAGTAGACCCTAATATTTTTGAATAGTCGAACGGTGCCATCTGTATTTTACCTGTCTTCACGAATACATTATATCAATTTGTAATATCGTATGGCTGCCGTTTTCGAATCTGTGGGTGAAACTTGCTGCACAAAAAAATAAGCCTGGATATTTACGAGATAGAATTCTTGACGTCGTTTGAAAATTAAAAGAAATTCTTATACACACATACAGGTGTTGTTATAAAGATTCTAACGTATGTCATATGCATGTTTTCTATAGTATATTCGTGGTTACTTCACGCTTTGAACCAAACCTATGAAATATCACCCCATATATAACGTACTTGGTTGTTTTCTAGATAAGTCTAGTGTTGCAATCGTTTCATTTTTGTGTTAACATGAAGGTAACTTATTTTGGTTTAATTCACGTATTAGTTGTATTTTACCTATAAATTATAATATGTTATTTATAATTAACACGAATTAAAACGGCTAGAAAATAGGTGTGGTGGCAGTGCCTAGGACCACCTTAATACAACTGTCAAAGTCACATGGCCAACAGTGTTTGTTTATGTTTGAATTTTCAGCAAACCCCGCCATTTATCTGAATAAAATACTTTGTATAACTTCAATATATTCCCTTTGCATAAAACCAGGTTAAAGTAAATGCGAAAACATCTTAAAGTACTTATTTACATAAAAGTGTTATAAGGTCAAATCCTACCCACGTTTATTTATCCCAACTCTGAACTGTTTTTCTTCCAAGGTAGGAAGAATGTTTCCTTAAATAGGTGTTTTGATATTCTAGTACACTGCTTTTGTCATAAGTTGTAACGGCATTACTATGTAATCAAGTTACCGAAATTCGCCAATTCTTATTTTAATGTTCGNCGCAACGGACTAGAAAAATGCCATTTATTAAACAAGGTAACACTTCTTTGACGTCGAATATCCGGACCACGCAACGAATTGCCTTATAATTAGTTTTAATTTAAAACGAAATTTCTTCTAATTTTTTTTTAAACTCTGCACTTAAAAAATTAAAATAAAGTAGACCCTAATATTTTTGAATAGTCGAACGGTGCCATCTGTATTTTACCTGTCTATACGAATACATTATATCAATTTGTAATATCGTATGGCTGCCGTTTTCGAATCTGTGGGTGAAACTTGCTGCACAAAAAAATTAGCCTGGATATTTACGAGATAGAATTCTTGACGTCGTTTGAAAATTAAAAGAAATTCTTATACACACATACAGGTGTTGTTATAAAGATTCTAACGTATGTCATATGCATGTTTTCTATAGTATATTCGTGGTTACTTCACGCTTCGAACCAAACCTATGAAATATCACCCCCATATATAACGTGCTTGGTTGTTTTCTAGATAAGTCTAGTGTTGCAATCGTTTCATTTTTGTGTTAACATGAAGGTACCTTATTTTGGTTTAATTCATCTTTTAGTTGTATTTTATCTGTAAATTATAATATTTCATTTATAATCAACACGAATTAAAACTGCTAGAAAATAGATGTGTTGGCAGTGCGTAGGACCATCTCTATACAACTGTCAAAGTCACATGATCAACAGTGTTTGTTTATTTTTGAATTTTCAGCAAACCCCGCCGTTTATCTGAATAAAATACTTTGCATAACTTCAATATATTCCAGTTGCATAAAACTGGGTTAAAGGAAATGTGAAAACATCTTAAAGTACTTATTTACATAAAAGTGTTATAATGTCAAATCCTAGCCAAGTTTATTTATCCCAACTCTGAACTGTTTTTCTTCCAAGGTCAGACGAATGTTTCCTCAAGTAAGTGTTTTTATATTCTAGTACACAGCTTTTGTCATAAGTTGTAACGGCATTACTATGTAATCAAGTTACCGAAATTCGCCAATTCTTATTTTAATGTTCGNGCTTTTGTCATAAGTTGTAACGGCATTACTATGTAATCAAGTTACCGAAATTCGCCAATTCTTATTTTAATGTTCGTTAAATTAAAGTCAGTAGACTTCAGTGTCTGCCAATGTAATAACTGCACTTACAACAAGCCGATACAACTTTGAATTACTTTTAATATTTTGTTGCCAAAATTACCGTAGCGATGTCAGCGAGTGTTAACTTTAAACTGAAAGTAATTACGGTAGGAATTTTTTTTCAGAGGTTATTTTCAAAAAATGCACAGTTAAGAACAAGTCAGTTAAATAGCATGACTGGTCGAGGTACGATGTGGGAAAGCAAAAATCCCTGCATACTTCGGTTAGTGCCGTAGATTGATGCCGTACTCTGAGGAACTTAGAACTTATCTTAAGGAATGAAAAATGCCGATTATTCTTGGGTTACTTCGTTTTTTTACATTGATACTATGTTCTAGGATTTCAGAAGGACTATTGGTGCAGCCAGGCAAAAGGTATGTAACGTTTGCTCGTCCCACATTTCTTCCGCTTAGTTAAAGCACTACGCTCGTACATAAGCTTATGCTTAAAAAAATTAGGCCTAGGAAAACTTTTCCAGATAAACTACACTTGTATTAACTTTCCATACAAAACAAGATTTTATTATTATTTTTTTAATTCAATACTTTTATATTTGTACGTCTACAACCACACAAGTTTTTACTTATGTATTTTATTAGGGCTATGTGTATATCGTAAGTGTGAGTAAATTTAGCCCTAATAAGTTGTTACGTGATTAGGCAAATTACTATCTTAGTTAAGTGAAACTAAAACGTATACATGATGTCCCAGAACGCGCGCATAAGAACCACACCACGTGAATCCCGAGCGAAATTGGAGGCGAAAATTTTAGTGGCAAAATGTCGTACTATGATTTTTTCCGTGCACAACGTGGCAACACAGCACGGAGTTAGTCCCCTCATTTGTACGATGGTCAATACATTACCTGTGCAAATTTCACGTTGAACAAGTGTTAGGAATGGGCGCCCATAATATGATTGCCAGGCCAGTGGTATAGTACGATATCAGTGGTATAGTACGATATCAGTGGTATAGTACGATATCAGTGGTACAGTACGATATCAGTGGTATAGTACGATATCAGTGGTATAGTACGATATCACCTCTCGTTTCTAAGTGGCTGATGGTAACGTTCTTCACTGGTTGCAAATAGTGCACCAGACACAAGTACAGTGTGCATCAATATATTACACGATTGCAACACTTCGGCTCAAATTAATGGGTGACCGAATGGGTTAATTGAGTTACGTTGTTATTCGCGATGTCTCTCATCAGCATTGCTGTTTCGGTCTCGTCGACTAATGAGCGGGATTTCATATATAGCTATCGTCACATCAAGGGACTTGGGCTCCTGTAGGGGAAAAAATGTTCATGACGTTGCATATCTTACAAACAACATTAAAGGCACAGATATCACATGGAAATGACATCTGCCTCTTTGGAAAAAAAATGTTTCACAGTTTTGGCACAATCTTATGTCAGTATCACACTTTTACTAGTTTTGGACAGGACAATTAAAATAATTCAAACTATTAAGAAAGTAGGCCTAGGCAAGCAAAGATTAATGGTACTGACTGTCTTAATTAATGTATTCTTAGCAAAAGTTATTTTACAAATACCAACGGGCTATACTGGTAACACGATTTCAATTTCTTTCTCAGCCATTCTTCGGCATCCTGCAGACATTTTAAGGCCTAATCGTTTCCCAGGGAAAACATTTTCCTATAACCAAGCAGTCTTAAAACTCAATATCACCCTCCCTCTAAAGGAAATCCGTTATTCTAACCCTTATCACCATGGAATGTTTATTTATTCTGTGGCGTTCTCATATCAACGACCAATTATGCTATACTATGGCTAGGAGCACCTGTTTTTCGCGAAAATATTCCAGGGCAAGTTGTGTTCCAAAACACTTTAGTTCAGAACCACTTTCGCGATTGGATTATTTGACTTGTTACGCGTCCTATCTTTCTGCCCGCCAACCATGGGCTGTCAGTAATCGAAGAAACTTAATTCTGATTGGCTCACTCGTGTAACAGACGGTCTTCACACAAATACAGGCGGCCAATAGCCAAAGGAAAGATGCAAGAAGGATATTGAAGCTCAGCCAGAGCGTAAATATTTTCGCGAAAAACAGGTGGCCCTGACTATGGCTATTGTCACTTGCACATCACACTTCTGTTTCCATCCTCTAATTTGTAATTTTTGGTGTGTTCTGTGTCAACTAGCAGGGGCGTATCTGCACAGGGAATTAATTGTTTGCCACGACAGGTCATCACACTAGCAGCGCGCACGAGTCCGCTTGAGCAATTGCAAATCACGAGACCCACAAGCGCCCTCGTCGACCATCAGTCTACAGCGGGCAATCCTTTATCCGATAGTGTGTGTTCACTTGTAACCTCCAATCAATTCCAACCAGCCCCTGCATGACATCCGAACGGTGCCACATCCACTACAGTCACTCACGCTCAGTCGTTATTGCCATGCTCGGGTGGACATGCCGGGGTAACTAGTGCTACAGCGCCCCGCTCCAACGCCAACTATCAACTGCCAGGAGACAGGCCCGGCGTCTAGGGTCATAGCATTTCCCAGCAGCGGGTAGGAGGTCGCAAGCTCAAAACCACAGGCTAATCCTGGGGGAGCCGTTCATCCCCGATGCCAGTCAGTATACAGGCCGTCAGGTAGCCCGCGGATACGGACTGCACCGCATGAATCTGTGATCAAAACTAAGTAGAAAATACTCTTTGGTAAAAATGCATAAGACCTTTCGTTTCGGGAAAAAAACTACACGAAAGGTGGAAAAACCATTGTATCAAACGTGTGATATGATATGCGACGTGGCAATGCTGCAACTAATGTGTCAGTCGTAAGGCATGCGGTAGGGGAACGAGTCAAGCTCAGTAGTGCCAAAGAGGCAGCGGAGTTCACCTGCAGCGAGCAGGTACAGACACATGGCAATGGCCTTGGGTGCATCCGGCGGCCGAGCTCCGTGCATGCTGCATCCATCCAACGCACGGAGAAACGCACTGCTATGGGCGGAGCAAACTCTGAACACCTGTTACGACGTTTCGACGTTTTGTACGCTGATACTGCATGCTGCGCTTAACGTGAAAGAAAGTCATTTGATCTACTGTAGTGTGGCTTTTCTCACTGGCGCTTTCTTACCAAAGAATATTTTCTACTTAGTTTTGATCACAGTCTATTGTGGTGCAGTCCGTACGACAGCCTGTATTCCTGGACCAAGGTATAAGTAGTGACGGTCCCACACCACCAAAACCATCACGATTCCCCATTGTTTGAAGCTGACCCTGAGAGGCAATTCGGAGAATCAGGCACGGGAGGTCCCTCGGCGGAGTGCGTGGCTGGCTCCCGGCACTACGGACGGCAGTGTTGGAGCACTAACGAAGCGTCACTCACTCACCGTCGCCGCCATTAGCTCCTCGCGACACTCACGCACAGCCCCGGCTCGCTGCTCTCCACGCCGACAGATAAAGCCGCCATAACTCTCGCTCGCCAAAGCCGGGCCCGCTCCGGCCCGCTTTAAAGTTTCTAATGGACTTTGTGTGTGCGGGTCATTAGAAAGCCCGCGGCCGGAGGGGAAGCGGAGCTAATTAACGCTAATCCCGCTGCGGCGTGGTCCTCGATAACGCTCCAGTTGGGCGTCGCAGCTCGCCTGCACCACGTAACGAGAAACACCACATCCTCGCACGACGGCGCACGCACTACGAGGGTGTGCTCCACTGTTGACTAGAAATGAGATGCACTGATCTCTTCGTGTGTCCCCAGTGCCCCACAGTTGACTATATATGAGATGGGCTGATCTCTTCGTGTGTCTCCAACTGACTTGCCCATCGCCGGCAAGCACTCTCACTATTATACTTTGGGACCAGGAAAGTTCGTGAATTCTTTTCAGGACAAGCTAGACTTTGGACGCACGTACATTTATGTCATGTTTGCAATTGGATCACAGTTTATTTGACACGCCCAGGTGCACTCTGGGCCAATAGCAGACCTGCAAGGAAACAAGCACCGATTCCCGTGCCACCTGGTTTGAGGTAAAACTGGCTGCAAACTGATACAGAAGTCAATGAACAGAAAGCAGGGGCTCGAAAATACATAGGATTGTGTAATCTAACACACAGGTCGTTTAAAACGCCAAATGTTCCTGTCCCTAGTTATAGTTAGCCCAGTCATATTAGGTAAAAAAAGGGGTCAACCTCGGAATGAAAGATAATAAGCTGTAAATTGGTATAAGCCTTTGTTTTGTCGTTCTTAATGTTGTCTCAAAAGTCACCAATGTTATCGTGTCCGCGTCTTAAGATATTGAAGGTCAAAGGTCATAAAAATCGGTTTTTCGCGAATATCTCGCTTTTTATTGCTTAAATAAGATTTGCACTTATTATAAAAGTTGTAGAATATAAAATTCTCTACAACTTTTGTTTGAACTTTTTTTTCATACGAACATTAAAATAAGAATTGGCGAATTTCGGTAACTTGATTTCATAGTACTGCCGTTACAACTTATGACAAAAGCAGTGTACTTACAACAAGCAGAAAGGAAAAAAAAGATAAGTATAGACGGAAAATAAGTAATGTAAGTACTCTTGCATTCAAAGCCAACGTTATTAAAAAAGCAGAAGAAAGCAACGATTCCTTAGGAGAATTAGTAAAGGAACGTATACTTTACGAGTATGATTTGATCGCTGCTGAAGCAAAGTATCATACTACTT
>NQII01000009.1:46351-57212 GCA_002778355.1 Clitarchus hookeri
AAGTGCAAATCTTATTTAAGCAATAAAAAGCGAGATATTCGCGAAAAACCGATTTTTATGACCTTTGACCTTCAATATCTTAAGACGCGGACACGATAACATTGGTGACTTTTGAGACAACATTAAGAACGACAAAACAAAGGCTTATACCAATTTACAGCTTATTATCTTTCATTCCGAGGTGAAGCCCCTAATATGACTGGGCTAAGTCTATTCGTGGTTTCTTCACACTTTTTTAATTAAACCTTTGACAGATCACCCCATCTATAAAGTGTTTAGTTATTTCCTCCTGGAATAGAACTTTAGCTGGGCTTCAGAAAAGTGTGAAGTAACCGTGAATGGCTTATATGTGATCAGCGGTTGACGTGTTATTTGTATATATTTCGTGTGTGCTGTTATTTTACAAAACCCAGCTTGCTNTTATATGTGATCAGCGGTTGACGTGTTATTTGTATATATTTCGTGTGTGCTGTTATTTTACAAAACCCAGCTTGCTACGTCTTCGTTTCATTAAAACTCGCTAAGAAGAATCGATTGTAATAAACTTTCGAGGTGCATTTTTGCGTTGACCTTGCCAGAAGTTGAAGGCATTTCGGTCTGACAAGTTTGGTAGCGGAATACCGGTATATGTTACCATAGAGTCCATAAACATACAGAGGTGAAACGGTCGCTTATTCTGCGACTTCCAATTGCATACGCCAGCAAAATGGCGACACCGGCCAGCAACATGTCGGAACGCCGTTCACCAATCAGTACCTGGAAACCTACTCGGCAGCCGGCAGTCTAGCCAATAGGGAGACTTTGGCAGCATGCAGCAACCTATCAGACACAAGGCCCGTTCTCTGAGCGAGTGAGTGAAGAGATTTGGGCGGCTCTTAACAGCGAGGTCTTGAGAGCCGATGAGGGTGAACGAGGTGAGTAAGGAGCAGCGCCTGAATGAAAGGGCGGGGGAAACGGAAGATCCCGAGAAAATCCGCCGACCAGCGGCGTCATCCGCCACAATTCCCACATGCGGAAATCCCGGTGTGACTCGGCCGGGGATTAACCCGGTTATTCTTAGTGGGAGGCGAGCAGGCTAACCACTCAGCCACCGCGAACCCCGTTCTTAGAGTTTCTCACAGCCTATCAGAGAACGGGTACGCCCACATCAAAAGAGCCGCCATGCCAATTCGTCTCTGTGGTTTGGGCTAATAGAGACTAAGTCTGCTGTTCCCCTCGACATTTTAAAGAAAATATGCCGCAAATATCATATTAAAAATTATCGTGAAAACACACGTTTCAGAATTTTTCACTAAAAACTTCTCTAATAAAATATTCGTCACTCTTGGTAAGTAGTTTTCTTAAGCACTGACCATATCCTTTTATCGTATATAAATAAAGAAGTAACGAAAAATTCCTTTGCTGGAATTTTTGTACCTATGAATTAGCCTAAAAGCTACATTTTGAACCATTTTCATTCTAAAAAAAAACTTAAAAGTGGATTAGAGAAACTTATATTCAAATGATAACGTGTGACGTTTCTTAAATGCTTTCCGTGTCCAGACTATGGTGGAAAATATTTAACATTTTTCCAGTATAGGACAGTAGGCCTATAGGACTGGGAAGGGTTTATAAAGCTTTGCACGCCCCTTCTGGACATAGACACATGGTCGCTTACAGCGCTGGGAGGGAAATAATAAATAAAGCTTATTTGTCCAGCACTCCTGTTAAATTCAAGACATTATATGTGATATCATTTACCGAAAATAAATTTAGATTCCATATTTTTTTTTTTTTTTTTTTTTTTTGCACAAGACATGTAAATATTACTGAGTTGTTAGTTTTGAGCACACAAATAACAAGAAAGTACTGAAACTAAACAGTTTACAACTTTTAAAAAATGCTACGTTAATTAAGACAATCAGTGCTCTTACGCTTTGCTTGCTTAGGCGTACTCCTTAACGGGTTTCAACTGTCATAATTGTGCTGTAAAAACCAGTAAAATTGTGATTCAGAGCAAGTCACTTGTTCAATGGTTGTCGCCACAGGTATAACTCATTATCCTGTTTCACCTGGTCACACGGAAAGAAACCATAATAGTAATAAAAGTTTACTATTGGCTGTATGACCTGCAGGGCGTGTCGGCCGGTCGGAGCCAATGACACACGCGAAACTCAAGTACACTTGTATGCCGTCTTATTGGTAGAGACCCCGGGAATTTTGCGTATTCATTTGGCAACAAGGTAGACTCCACAATCTCTTGCGTACTCAACCCGCACCTAGCTGCTCATTTGGCTGATGCTCGAAATTTATACCAGGCCAGGTATCACAAGATTCGGTCCTCTTTCCTTGCGGTTAGTTATTGGTAGGGCCAGTGACTTTTCGCGTAAAAATCGGAGCACACAGTAGACTTCAATACTATATGCACAGCACACCTCGGCTGTTGTTATACCTCCATTGGCTGCTGGTGCCGCGTCCGTCACTGACCAAGCCACTCAGGACTAAGTAACTCCGACATTGAACCTTCGTGATTAGTGCGTAAACGGTTAACACGGGCCAGAATATTTTTTAGCCAATCAAATAAGCTGTACGACCCTACAGTGATTTGGACTGTACCTTGTCTCGAAATCTTTTCGCGAAATATCACTGCCCCTAGTTATTGGTTCAAACACGTCGAGAAAGTGGCTAAAAAAATTGCGATCTAATCGAGAAAGTAATCAAATTTATGCACGTTCGAAGTCAATCTTGTCCTCAAATGAATTCGCGAAATTTTCGGCTCTCTACTTATTGGTACCGAATTAAAAAGCGAAATTACAGGTTCTTTATCCGTTGGGGATTGTTTCTGGATGATGATGATGTGTTGGGGGAGGGGGTGGGGGAGCCGGGCTTTGTTCGAGAAACAAGGTGGCTTGGTCATGGTGGCGGGCTAGTCGACTCCGTAACAGTCGGAACGCTGTGGCCCAATCAGAAGCTTCAGTACGAAGAAATTCAACTGTATGGTAATGGACGAAGGCGCGTTAGGAGACACACTTTAATTTATTGTTTCAGGTTTTGCAAATAAGACATTTATTGTTGCGTGATGTACTAGAGCTCGCATNGAGACACACTTTAATTTATTGTTTCAGGTTTTGCAAATAAGACATTTATTGTTGCGTGATGTACTAGAGCTCGCATAGCACTTGTTACATTATCACAGCCCACGAGCAGAGACCTGCAATATTTTGCGTTATCTTTCGGTGAAAGTATAAACTCCACTGCCTAATACATAAGTGAGCACAGTCGGTGGTTTTATTGGCCACTAACNTATCTTTCGGTGAAAGTATAAACTCCACTGCCTAATACATAAGTGAGCACAGTCGGTGGTTTTATTGGCCACTAAACTTCAAGTGGAGTCACCAACCTATTTGACTTCGTTAAAGAAGATTGGTCACTCCGCCTCTGAAATTACGTTATTGGCTGAAGATTCCCGCGAGGATTGTCAGACGTACTGCCGGCCTACGGCGGGAGTCGGGCAAGTGCANTATCTTTCGGTGAAAGTATAAACTCCACTGCCTAATACATAAGTGAGCACAGTCGGTGGTTTTATTGGCCACTAACCTTCAAGTGGAGTCACCAACCTATTTGACTTCGTTAAAGAAGATTGGTCACTCCGCCTCTGAAGTTACGTTATTGGCTGAAGATTCCCGCGAGGATTGTCAGACGTACTGCCGGCCTACGGCGGGAGTCGGGCAAGTGCANTTACGTTATTGGCTGAAGATTCCCGCGAGGATTGTCAGACGTACTGCCGGCCTACGGCGGGAGTCGGGCAAGTGCACAGAAACTTGCAGCTCAGTCCACCGCTAAATAATAACGCGAGTTTTGCAGGTCTCTCTCTACCCATGAGTTGTGGGCTCTGCGTTCGGCTGTAGTAATGCGAATCATTCAGAGCCCAGAACAGTACCATGGTTTACGAACTAGTAGCGCACACGGAAGATCATCAGTAGAGACCTGAAAAATCCGCCAGTTCAATGACCTGCATGCTAGACTCGGCAGTCTTATGTACAAATATGCAGCAGGTGTCAAACACCGTGTGGACCAATGGATAAAATTAAATAATCGCACGTGATTGGAATTCTAGCTTGTCCCAAAATGAATACGCGAATTTTTCAGGTCTCTAATAATCAGGTACTGAACCTCGCATTGTACACAACCGGCCAAAAATAACCTGACTTACAAACAGTTCAAAACTTTAATAAGGGAACTTCGAAGTAAAGGGATGTGGCGAACATTACTGTCATTAATATTACGTAACAAAGTGATACGTTCGCCGTTAGTCCCCTGTTGCAAGCTCGCGAGTTCGCGCTATTTCCCTTGCGTTGCACATAAAGGTGATGCTGTAACGCTAAACGCGAAGCGTCAATGTCGCCGTCATGTGTATGTGCCGTAACGAACTGTAAGCGGCGCCAGGTAGCCTTCCTCTTTAACGCCAGGTAGCAAGGATTTTAACACCCGTAATATTGGAGCCGCTATTAAAGTAGCTTCCTGCCAGACGTAACGACGCAAGTTAGTTTATGGGCACGCTTACGTATTACCGCCTGTACGGTTAGGAGCCTTTCCCGCGGGTGACGCTGTTGGGAGATGCATCGTTGCCTCTTCGCGACAGGCTACCTGCACACAGCTTACTGCGTTCGTCGAAGGTCTACGAATTGCCGTAGATCAGAGCAACATACCTCAGCGTATACAGGATGATTCCAAAATCATGGGACAAACATTGAGGGGCGGTAGAGCTCACTAAAACAAACTATTATTGTATAGGAATATATGGGCGGAAGTGACGCGTTGAAGCACCATCACAATAACATAACACATTAACGGAAACATAAAATGTNTAGGAATATATGGGCGGAAGTGACGCGTTGAAGCACCATCACAATAACATAACACATTAACGGAAACATAAAATGCTCATTAGCAGCATACTTAACGAGTGATTCCGTACATACAATGTTAAAACAGTTGCTGGAAATGTATCCACTAACAGTCGCGCATGCTTGGCGACCTCTACATATGGCGTGATTGNTAGGAATATATGGGCGGAAGTGACGCGTTGAAGCACCATCACAATAACATAACACATTAACGGAAACATAAAATGTTCGTTAGCAGCATACTTAACGAGTGATTCCGTACATACAATGTTAAAACAGTTGCTGGAAATGTATCCACTAACAGTCACGCATGCTTGGCGACCTCTACATATGGCGTGATTGGCTGACAATGGTGGCGTGCGTGAAATACCCGGCGTATTTGAATCTGTTCGCCAATCACTCCACCGACGCTACCAAGCTTGCATTACTGTCGGTGGTAGCAATTTTGAGCAATTATTATAAACNCGGCGTATTTGAATATGTTCGCCAATCACTCCACCGACGCTACCAAGCTTGCATTACTGTCGGTGGTAGCAATTTTGAGCAATTATTATAAACATTGCTGTAAAAAGGCATTTAGCAGCGACGTTGTAAATAAACAATGTGTTGCATTTCATGTGTTATTTTTGTATTTGTGCCTCAACGCGTCACTTCCGCCCATATATTCCTACACAATAATTGTTTGTAATTGTGAGCTCTACCACCTCTCAATGTTTGTCCTATGATTTTATAATCATCCTGTATAAGCACACAGAGACGAAATGGCGTGGAGGCTGCTTTGATGAGAGCGTACCCATTCTCTGATTGGCTGAGAGAGCTTCTGGGAAAGGGGCCTTGAATCTGACTGGCTATAGCATGTTGCGAAATGTTCCCTGTGGACTGGGTTGCCGGCTGGCACGCAAGTTACCAGACGCTGATTGGCGAACGGCACTCCGACATGTTGTCGGCTAGTGTCGCTACTTTGTTAGCTTGTGCGTCTGGAGTTGGCGTCACAAGCTACTGCTTCACCTCCATATTGTGTTCTTAAGGCGCCCGTCTACCTGGCGCTTGAACTGCTTTTCAGAGTGTTCCAAATACACGTTTTTCAACGAAACTATTAAGCGTGCGTCCAACTTGCTGATCTACTAAAAGAACACACACTTCAGACGAGGGCTGTTAAGTACTTTCAAAATATCACGTACGTTAGAAACATCAATTCAGAGTACTCCAAAACCGCTAAAAACGGCCTTTCCAAGGCGCTGTAGCTCAAAATGCACGCATCAGATACGTATAAAACTACTATAGGGACCTGCACTAACCTTCCTAAAGACTTCCCACTAATAAAATAATATGGTCACCACTGAAAGTCCCATAGGTACACGCAGCACGACGAGAACATTGCACGCCAGTTCAGAGCTTTGCGCCTAGCGGCGATGGCGTACTTGATGTGCGTGGCAGTGTCGCCCTTATCGCTCCCGCGCTTCTCGGCCTAAACGTGGGAAAAAGTTCCAGGTAGACGGGCGCCTTGAGTGCTCTGTGACACTGTTGTGGTTACAGCGTTTGTTGCCTCAAAAACCGAGGAACAGACGTGGTGCAGGAACTATCTAGACTGTTAAATATGACGGGTTGTACGTGCCATCTAAATGTCAACATATGTAGATAGCAATGCCAACAGAACTGTTTGTCGTATTTTTTCTGCGATTGTATTTGGTACAGTACATATTGTCGGTATTACAGATCACTGCGTTCCTACTACAAAACAGTACCTCCGGCAAAACAATCAGAATTGTTATAACCTTACAGAATATTCTGTAGCCATTACTGGACATTTCTGTAAACGGGTTTGAAGGTAGCAGCTACAGCATATGCTGTTAGGTTATTACAATGCCAGTTGTGGGAACAATCCAAATATTGTTGAAGTTGTTTTGTTGGAGGTACTCTCCGTTTTGTAGTAGGAACGCAGTGCTGTGGAATAGTAACAATATTTGCTGTAGTGAACACAATCTCAGAGAGGAATACAACAAACTGTTACTATCTAGGTTAACAATCTATATGGTTCCTACAACCTAATGTTTTTCACGGTGTATCAGTATCTAATGTCATCGCATTTTGTTCTCGGAAAATAAAGTAATTCTGGTCCCAGATCATTTTCGGAACTTGATCACGTTGGTATGTATCGGTAAATGCTGGAAAAATCTGCATATTTATTGGGCGACACATTCAAATGTCACAATCTTTCGTTTTTGCAAGATGGTTAACGTTTGTGGCCAGCTCTTCTTTTCCTAGGAAGACTTCCCTTCTCCTCCTCCAAGACCAGTGAGCCAAGAACATACCTGAAACAACACTAAACAAACCAGCTACCTCTCAGTCACATTCGCGCGCTTGTTTGATCGACAGACTTCGCTGACCGAGGATCTACAGTCTATTCGCGGTATCTTCACACTTTTTGAACCCAACCTTTGAGAATTCACCCCATGTAGGACCTGTTTCGTTATTTCCTAAGTATGTAATCTATCACAACCGTGTTATACTTGTGTTAACATTAAAGTGCCTTATGTGTTGGTAAAATTTAACTTTAAATTTTATTTTATCTTCAAATTATAATATTACGTTTATAATTCATATCAATTTAACAGGGAGACTATAGGTGTGTTGGTAATCTCTTGTTAAAGAATAGTTGTTATGCAAAATACTATTACACTGAGTGCGCCCGAACGCGGTGCGTTGTCCCTTTGGTGTTATTTTCTAGACGTAGTTAAGTTTGCATGAGGCGGAGGAATATCCTGGAAGTAGAACTTAAGCAGGGCTTCGCAAAAGTTGGAAGTAACCGTGAATGAACTATAGCATGATAAGCAAATGTATCGCTGGTTTGATTTCTGAGGCGGGCCGTCTGGTTAGTCCGTGATCGAGCACATATTGCGCAAGAAGCATATTTATGGTCTGCACTGTACACAACAAGGAACCAGTGGCCGGTGTTTCGAACGTCTTCTTTGTGAGAAATATTATCTCCGATTGGTTGATTCTGACATCAGCGAACACGTAGGTACGTTTTTCACTGGTTGCGAGAATCACGCCCGATACAAGTACAGAGTAACCCAAAAAATATAATCGGTTGCAACGTTTTAGCTGGTAAAAGAATTCGGGACTTACAGGGGCTACGGTTGGCCTCATTGGTTGGGGGGTAAGTCCTCCGATGACATCTAGAAGCAGAATGACGATGAACACGATGCACTTATAAAAATGTTTATAAGAATTTGACTTGTCACACCAGACGGAATATTAAAACAGAAACACCGGCGGACAAACTATCGCTAAGAAGGCGGTTTTTTTTTTAACAGGACCTGCATTTATATAAAGTGGTATCATTTATTTTGAAGAAACTATATTTTGTTTTAACCCATTCTGACCCAGAGTACACATTCGTGTACATTACGCACGTGTAGGCAATTTTAGGTGTGTACTGCACACTGCGAATCTGAATGACCAATGATTTTACCTGTGAGTAAATTATTCGCAAACCGTCTTACTGGCCTAGGTCATTATTGGTTCATATAACTGTAGCTGAACGTATAGCCCACAGCTCATTGGCTGTGACAACGAAACAGGTGTTGTGTCGACTTAAGTACAGCAATCATCACAAATATATTTGTTTTCAACACCTGAAACCGTAAAATAAAGTGGGTCTGAAAGGGTTAAGTATTTGTTTTACTGGCCTGAGTTCATTTTTCAGTGGCGCTGTGATTATCTCATAAAAGGGAAGCTGTAATTTACAGCAACGTTGTGTATAACCGCGACTGTTCCACGGAACCCGAGCACTGTACATCCGAATGAGGTAAATGCCTTTCACTGGAAAGTGGTGCCGATGGCGAGTCAGCGAAACGTATAACAATCACTGCCCGAAGTGATGGGGGAAACTCACTGCAAAACAACATAAAACACCTCAGAAAACTTCGATTACTGACTTCTGTGATTATAGGGTATTCATCACTACTGCTGGAAATGTGCTCTGTATAATTTTTCCAGCTCGCTCGACTATGTGCATATTTCACAAACAGAAACTTTTCTAACAGCCAGTCAGCAGGAAATGTTTAAAACAATTACTGAAATAAAAATAATTTTGTAATTTTTTGGCGTTTAAGTAATGTTTGTTCACGACAGAAGTAATAGTATTTTTTATGGTTTTTATAAGCTAATCTTTTATCATTCTTTAATTTGGTTCATTAGGAATATTTCTGTAAACTTAATAATAATCTTTGTCACTTTATACAATGTAACCTTCTATGAGCTTGAAAATTTCTTTGTAATTGGACATTAATCTAGTACGGACATAAATAAGGTGTGCTGTCATTTTTTTTAACTGGGGTTAAAAAATAGTAAAGTCCACCAGAAAAATATTTTTGTAAACAAAAATTGTTCGTTTTCTTTTAAACGAGAAAAGATATTTGATTGGTAAAGAACATGATTTTTCGCAAAAAAAATATGATAACACGGTAGACATCAATATTATAAGTACACAACAGCAGTTTGTCTATTGCCATTGGTTGCTGTCTGCTTGAGAAGGCGTTTTCATATTTGACCGGGCCACCCAGTATTCGACAACATCGGCACGGCTCCTACGTGATTCGTGTGCAGAAAGCTAACACGTGCCAAAAAGTAATTCAGCCTTGTCTTGAAATCTTTTCGCGAAATTCGTTGCCCTAGGGCCAGTTATTTTTCGCGAAAAAATGTATGCTCTATATGCACCTCGGATTTCGTCGTACCTCCATTGGTTGCTCTCGTCGTTTCCGCATACCGAGTCACTCAGGATTTCGTAACTCCGACACTGAAACTTCGTTATGCGTGCGCAAGCAGTTAACACGGACGAGAACATATTTCAGCAGATCAAAAAAGCTGGACGACCCTACAGTGCTTTGAACTGTATCTTGTCTCGAAATCATTTCGCGAAATATCACTGCCCCTATTGGGGGAAAATTAACTAGGGATTTCAGTGGTTGATGACCAACCAGTGATGAACGTTTCACAGTACAGTTGCAGAGTAGTCAACAATACAGATGTTAAACAGCCACCTCTACTGCGAACTCGAGCCGCACAAGCCAGCAAAACAGCGTCACTGGCCATTCGGCAATCATCGAGCAGCCCAGCCAGTAGGGAATCTTCCACAGCACGGCATAGCCAATCCGACACAAGGCCCTTCCCCAGAGCCTCGCAAAGCCAATCAGGGATTGGGTACACCCACCTCAGGGGGATACGCCACTCTATTTCACTTTCGTATATAGTCTGTTCGCGGTATCTTCACGCGTTTTAAATAATACATTTTAAAAACCACCCGATTTATGACAGGTTTGGTTGTTTCCTAAATATGTCACGTATAGCTTTTTATACTCGTGCTATCACATAAGTGCCTTATTTTTGGGTTAAATTGAAGTTTTTGTTATACTATATCTTTAAATTTTCGATATTTCATTTATAATTAATATGGATAAATACTAGAAGAAAATAGGCGTATTGGTAGGGCCAGTGACTTTTCGCGTAAAAATCGGAGCGCACAGTAGACTTCAATACTATATACACACCTCAGCTGCTGTTATACCTCCATTGGCTGTTGGTGCCGTGTCCGTCTTTGACCAAGCCACTCAGGACTAGGTAACTCCGACACTGAACCTTCGTGATTCGTGCGCAAACTGTTAACACGGGCCAGAACATTTTTTAGCCAATCAAAGAAGCTGGATGACCCCACAGTGCTTTGGACTGTATCTTGTCTCGAAATATTTTCGCGAAATATCGCTGCCCCTATGTATTGGTAACGCTAAAAAGAAACAGTTCTTAATTCTAATGCGAAATAATAATACATGGAATGCGCACGAATCCGGTGCGTTGTCCCTGTACTTGGCTAGGCTTTTTTTTGTATGAAACCGAGGAGCATCCTATGATCAAAACTTTAGCAGGGCTTCAGAAAAGTTGGAAGTGACAACGAACACCCTGCTCGCCCCCCCCCC
>NQII01000009.1:67314-117714 GCA_002778355.1 Clitarchus hookeri
CCGCCATATTGCCGCCCCTGCAACGCAACTCTAGTCAGCACTCTGCTCGCCGTTCATTCTAACATTCTCTGAATCGCTTCTTTGGAAAATCACCCCATGTATAACGTGTTTGGTCATCTCGTTAATGTGTCATGTATACACCAATGTTATACGTCTGTGAACATAAAATTACCTTATTTTGAATTAAACTAAACATTTGCTCATATATAAATTATAATGATAAAATTTGTAATTACCTAATATGAATAGGGCCACTTGTTTTACGCGAAAATATTCACGCCGAGGTTAGACTCCAGTATCCTATCTGCAAACTTGCTCGTCTTTGTGTGAAGACATTCTGTTACATGAGCGAGCCAACCGGAATTAAGTTCCTCCGATGGTGGCCGCCCGTGATCCGCGGGCAGACAGATAAGAAGCGTAACAATTCAAATTATCCAATCACGAAAGTGGTTCTGAACTAAAGTGCTTTGGAACACAACTTGTCCCTAAATATGAATGAGAACAGGGATAAACTAAAGCGAGTGCGCGCGAAAGCGGTTCACTGTCCTTTTTGTGTAATTTACTAGACTTGGTTAAGCTTTGTTTGCACGAGGGGGAGGAATATTCAGAACGTTTGGAAGTAACCATGAATGGATTATATGGACTGTTCACGGTTTTCTGAGCACTTTTGAAATCAGCATTTGTATAATGTCACTGCCCCTATCTGCATAAATTTTAGCGTGCACGCTGACAAGGTGTGCCCAGTACATTTGGTAACGACTGAGAGAAAGTAGTCCCATGTCTTAAGGTGGCCGCCTGGGTAACGTGTCTGAGTGAGGTCTGCTTACGGATAGCATTTGAGAAACGTTACGAGTCTGTATACGTTTTTCAGTGCCTCCATTTCTTTCTAAAGCATGTTTTTGTGATAGTGGAAATGGCTCAAACGGGTGTTTTCACGGTTATTTTTAGGTGTGAACATTCCGGTGCAAAACATTAAAAAAGGAAGAGGGACGTGCATCAAACGTTTATTTTTATCATTACTTTTTTAAAAATGATGGGGTCTCTGCTGAAAGTCTCATAGAGGCGCGTTATCGACGGCAAGACTGCACGCCAGTCCCGTTCTTTGCCCTTAGAGGCGATGAGAGAGGTGATGCGCATGTCTCGGTCGCCCCTAGAGCTCCCACGGTTTTAGGCCTCAGACGTGCAAATTTCCTTCGACCAGGTCGCTGCCTTAACGTAGCGTTAAAAGTA
Organism: Clitarchus hookeri; assembly: GCA_002778355.1. NCBI lineage: Eukaryota > Metazoa > Arthropoda > Insecta > Phasmatodea > Phasmatidae > Clitarchus > Clitarchus hookeri. The sequence continues at coordinate 68,545 of NQII01000009.1, forward strand.
TCAGGTAGGCAATTGTGAACGTAGGAATTATTTACTTTGCTTTTCGTTTTTTTAATGAGTATGAAAAGTTAGCAAATTCGTAAAATATTAAATTATTTAATAACTCTATAGTTTTACTTAACTGACGCATGAATAGGGGTAGTGAAATTTGGTGAAAAGATTTCAAGACAAGTTATATTTCAAAACACTGTGGTGTCGTTTACGTACCTTGATTTGGTGGATTACTTTTTGACACGTGTCGGCTGCCTGCGCACGAATCACGTAGGGGCCGTGCCGATGTTGCCAAACTCTGAGTAGCCCGGTGTGAACGCCTTCTCAAACAGACAGCAACCAATGGCAATAAACAAACTGCTGTTGGGTACTTACAGTATTGAAGTCTACCGTGCACTCTTTTTTTTTTAACGCGAAAATAAAGTGATCAGGCTCGTGGCAACGTAAGTTTTACATATAGTGTAAGAATACACAATATGCGTACAAGTAGATACTAAGCATTTACGCATGGCTTTCAGAAGTGCTCAGTTACCCGTGAACAGCATATGCAGGCTGTTCACGCTTGCCTGAGCACTTTCAGAAGCCCTGCTTGAGATCAACTTTCGCTTCTCATTTTGTATCTTTCTGGCTTTTGTAAGCTACACTTTGCCATGGATAGCATTGGTGCTACCTTATGGACCTGTACAGCACCGATCATGGTTTCATGTACTCTGCAAAGTGTTAAACGTGAACGGGTATACTCAGGATAATATGTCAAGGGGTTAAAGCGAGCGCGAAGAGTGTATTATTGTTCACTGACTATGTAACGCTTCATTTTGTAAATTTCAGGGGCGAGATGGCATAGTCTTAGAATGCAAGTGACTGACCCGCTACAGTCCGTTAATAATTTCTGTATTTTTGTAATTAAGCTATACTAATTTTCCGTGCAACATACATGATATAGTAATAAAGAATATTTCCAATCGTAGCCAGCAGCGTTTGGTGAACTGTGGCCAGGTAAGCTTTGTTTTGCTCTGTGCTATACCTAATCATTTGCTAGTTTACACATCGGCCGCTTAAACGCAGTTGACGTCAAAGAATGTTTGTAGTGGGTACGTCACCGCTCTCTCGTGAGTGGCCGCAATACACTCAGTTTCTCCCGGCTCCCACTCTGGTTACTGGTTTCTGCTGCGTACGCCGAGCGTGTATAGCACTAATCAAGCACAAGATTACCTTGCAACGTTTCACCACACGCCACTGCTCGTAGCTCATAAAAAAAATATTACAAGTACGTAAATGCGGGATCGAAGCAGTATCAAAATACGTGCGCGCGCAGAAAGCGATATACTGAAGCTCAGAGCCATAGGAAAATTCAGAAATAGCAGTGAACGTGGTTTCTTTGTGCTCGCTTAAAGGTCGGGCTCGCGTGGAGAAGAGTCCGAATCGTTGTTAGTTCCAGAACCTTCGTTAGTTATAGAAGATCCGAACGGCGCAGGGCATTGCTGTTCAACGACGCCATTTAACTGGGATATGCAGTTAGAGTTCGCGTTAAAAGCGGGCTGTCTGATTGGTAATAATGAGTTGGCACGGTAAAATGCTAACACACAAATCCAGATTTGATAACAAATGTGCTTCTGAAAAATTGACGCTTTAAAATTGTCGTTACTTGTTCGTGTGAAGTAGTTAATTTAACTTAAACATTGTTTAGCCTACTTGAGCGTATAACCGAGGTGTTAGCGTTTCCAGGAGTGACAGTGTCGAGACCTCATTAGCGCAATATAGTTTTCTGTAGTTAAAATAACTGGAGGTAGGCGTCAAAAGTGAATTTTCACTTTAAATACAAACTGCTTGTAGGATCAAATAACTGTTTCGCAAGACGTAAGTTTAGTGTTACATTTACTAAACCGGCGTTTGAACGAATGCCATGCATACAGTACTGCATTCACGGTTGCTTCCAACTTTTCTGAGGTCCTGCTAAAGTTCTACTTCCAGAATATTCCTCAGCCTCATGCAAACAAAACTTAACCGAGTCTAGAAAATTACACCAAAGTGTAACGATATTTTGCACAAGAACTATTTCTTACTCGGCATTGCCAACATACCTATTTTCTCCCTGTTTTTATTCATATTAATTGTAAATGAAATGTTACCATTTATATATAGAATATAATAAAAAATTCTATTTTAATAAAAAAATAAGGTAATTTCATGTTAACACGTGTATAAAACGCTTGTGATACGTCATAAATGAGGTGATTTTTTTTCCAAAATTCTGATTCAAAAAGTGTGAAGAAAATGCTCATGGACTATAGTTTCTTTGCTTCTGTCAGTTGGATAACGGCATTACTTAGAGTCTCAAGCCGGCAGTATAATAATAACGGTTTGTAGGCCGGAAACTTGCCTGCTATTCTCTTACTTCTTTTTCTACTTGATTTAAAAATACAAAAGCATCTCATGCTTCTTGTCGGAAATACAGTCTTGAAAACATTTTATCTCAGCGCTGGAGGATACATTTAAATGGAAGAGTTTTTTGTTCCCCCTCGTCGTGTTTCACGACGCGTCGCGGACAGTATTTCTGACTTGCTGCCACCGCGATGGTGCCCGTGGTAAGGAGGGGAGGGGGTAGAAGTGTTATTCGATTCGCGAGATGAGAGAAACTCCGGGGCCAATTGAAGTCGAACAACTTGAAAGCCCCGAGGGGCTGCCGGCCAGGACGGGGGTCGGAAGGGGTTGTTTGTAAGAGAATTTGTGAAACTCTTGTAAACAGCTCGTGGCACCACCGCGCAAGAGAAAGTACGCACACACTACTCTCTCTCTCTCTCTCTCTCTCTCTCCCTCCTTCCACACTGCTTCTCGTTTCTCCTTCTCTCTCCGTGATGCAAAGTCGTGTCTCCTCACTGTATTAGCTGTTCTCATTGAACTAGTCTCCTCTGAGTAATAGCCTGAGAATTTCGCTGTAGTGTACGGAAGGGGAAGAGGGGGGGGGGCAAGTCAGTACACTACGACCTAGAATGTTGGCACGAGTGTAATAGTCAACTAAAACTACACTAGAAAAAAATTTCAGAGCTCTTACGAGGTGATCGAGAATATTTAGTGCAACAAGCTCATAATCTTCAGAGTTCAGCCAATAGAGAGTAAAAAAAATAATGTTACGTGTTTGTGAATGTCGCAACTTCATTTGAAAATATTTTAATAGTTTTCAGGTATGATTTCTCCTCCTTGTTTTGCACAGGCCGGCTTGTTAACAGCCGCAGATCGGTGATGCCCTTGATTTATGTACTAGCCTTGTTTAAACCCGCGATTCGTTATACGACCACCCTCATGTGTGAAGCCCAAAGACTGCTGAACAAGTTGTGATTTACAGAAACACGTCATTAAGAACAGGGGTCACCTTCCTAATCAATGAAGTTAATGCTATATCCGTTGCAAATTATTCATAACTGTATGACGGTATTGATATCCGTACCACAGCCAACAAAATGGTTGGGCACCTTCCGTCACATCTTCTGCAAGAAAAAAGCAGCACCCATTTTTTTTGGGTGACTTTTGATGCCTGGAGGCGACGTAACACTTTCAGTATGTATGCCACAGATGTTGTCTAACTGGCAGGCTTTAAATATGCCCCTTAATTAGGCACGCTACTTTAAGAGACATATTTTTCATAAGGAAACACTCAACAGAGTTAGTTGGTGGAATCCATGCTCATCTCGCACAAAGGCTGGTAACACAATTACAATATATCCAATTTGTTATTTTGCAACTTTAAAAAAGTTCCAAGCGTTTCGGTTTCGCCCATAGATTTTTCAAAATCATTCCAATCTCCGACATCCTTTTTACACGTATATATAAAAAAAAGTTACGATTTTAAAAACAAAATGTGTTTTATTTTGTGTTTGCGCTGTTGTTTCGTGTAATTTTCCGAAATAAATAATCTGTATTGAAATATCCTATGAACAACTTAATAATAACATACGTGTACTTATATACATGTATATACACTGAAGAGCCAAAAAAACTGGTACAACTGCCTAATATCGTGTAGGGCTCCCCCCCCCCCCCGAGCAAGCAGAAGTGTGCCGCAAGACGATGTGGCATGGACTCGACTAATGTCTGAAGGTATGCAGGAGGCATTGAAATATACGCCAATTTGATAAAGGGTTGCACGTCTGTCACGTTTAATGATTCTCGTCAGTCGTCGGTTGTCCCGTTCGTTCACGCTCTTTTTCCGGCCGCAGCGATGTCGAAGATTTGATGTTTTTACCGGATTCGCGATATTCACGGCACACTCGTGAAATGGTCGTACGCGAACATCCAAATGTTATCGCTACCTCGGAGATGCTATGTCCCATCTCTCGTGCGCCGACTATAACACCACGTTCAAACTCACTTAAATCTTGATAACCTGCCATTGTAGCATCAGTAACCGATCTAGCTGCCGACCGCATCGCGTCACTCTGATTGGTTCCATACCTCTGTTATTTGCCTACGCACGCCTATACCAGTTTTTTTGGCTCTTCAGTGTAGTTACGTGAAGGAAGTCCTGGAACTATGCGTGCTTTTTCCATGTTGTTAGAAGACGCGACTTTCGTTACTTTAGAAAACCGGGGCAAAGACATATTTAAAAAGAGTTGGAGATTTACTTGTGACTGCGTTTCCAAAGTATAATCGAGGCCTCTAGAAAATAAAGTGTTTTATTCCAAAGACTATTTTCCGAAACCAAGTACTTTTTTTTCTTTTAGAAAATGAACTGATGAAATTGTGCATACGAAAGTTAACAGAGAGTCATTTAATATATATTATTTTCAGCAATAAAACTTCAAACTTACAATAAAGTTTCTACATATTTTAGCGCGCAAGAACGTTTTCAACAATGGGTAACTTTTTAAGTTGAAAAGCTCTCGTGTTTAACATAAATTTTATTTGCTGTCGCATACAGAACCACTTAGAAGACTTTGATGGATTGTTCTATTGGCACAGATATTAGATTGGACATTGTTGAGATGGCACTAACGACCTATGTAATTCCTATATAAATAATAAGAGACATGGAAGTTGAGAGTTTCAGAAATTTAGCCCATGAAAAACGTATTTTTATCTACGGTGTACTCTGTAGTAATATGAAACCGGACAGAAATAAGTTTATCTCCACAACTTTAATAATAAGGCTATTATGTTAGGTTGTACATATAAAAATATATTTGAAAAGGGTAGAGTGTCTAGTGGAAGTGATAATAATTATTTCAGAAAACTTTTTACCAAGTGCCGTGGTAACCTCCTAAAACATAAATTTTGGCTTCGTCCTAGCAGGAATGTCTAATATCTCACTCTCTTTGCACCCAAGTTCCTAAGAGCGAGGAGAAGTATGGAAGAGAGGTATCTGTTCCATAAACTTTTGTGGCCTTATGATGAACTATACAATACACACTATGAAGATGTTTTCTCCATTCCTTTGTTTTGGTTAACGATTTGTTACGTTGATACCTGAAACTTTCTTACTGCTGGAGACTTGTTTATCGCGTGTGTATATATACTTCGAGGAGCTTCCCATAAACGTGATAACGAACATAGCCTAAACGAACCGGAAAAATATAGGCAGTATGTTTTTTAGCCGTACACGTGCAAATCACAAACGCACTCTTTATAAAAGCGGTTGCGATATTAGTGCAGTACAGAAGCTAACGTGCGCGCATACATTTATGCTATTTTCACTGATATATCCAACGATAACTCACAGCGCTCGCGTTACACCCAACATAATTTTTTTCTGGGAAGCCGGCGTGTTCTGGTATCCGATATTATGTCCATATGATATGCGTAAAATCGCGGATTCAAATCTCGAGTGTCTCCACGAGTTCGTTTATCCGCGTGTTTTCTTGCGCCCATTCTGTGTTGGAAACTGGCACAGTTTCTTAAGGCTGCTGGATAACAAAAGATTTTTAATTATTGTTGTTTTATGTTAGAGCCAAACACCATTTAACATCTGTAATGCAATTTACATCCAATAAAATTGCTAGCATCCACAGATTTTACTTGATCACATGTCAAAATAAAGATTGTACTGCTTTTCGAAAGAAAAAAACTTCTATACGCTTACTCCAAGAAATAAAATTATTTGCATTTTAAGAAAATATGGCATATTTTAATTTTTAAGCCAACAAGAAAAAATTTTTATTACTTTTAATTTACGGTAATTTTTAATATGTATTTTTGATTTGTGGCTTTACCTGCATTATTAATGAAAACATTTTTTGCGAAGTATTAATGAAATAATTTAATACAATGTATTATCGGTTCCCCTTTTTAGTAAATGGTTTTGGTAATTCTATTTATGTGTTTCGTAAACCATGAAATCGTGATTTTTACCTGTAGTTTTACCGAGCACATGAAACGTAACCTTTCATTTGTGGCAAATGCTATCCCTTACAATGTTTACAAAGTCTGAACGCTGCTTGGTAACGAAATTTCAATGACACAATTTTTGCTTTGCAGTGTCCTTAAAATAGTTCAATGTCATTCTCTACAAATTAACTGAATTTAGTTTGACATAAAGAAATTAATAAATAAATGTTCCATACGTGAGATTTTCCTCGTTGGAGCATCTGTCGGTAAGAAACGCCACAAGCAGAGCAGATGAAAGTGCATAGAAGCGAAACAGTCTGCCTGTTCCTCGGATAAGAAACTTTTAGTCGATCTCTGGTTGTAAGTTGGTTTGATGTTGACCACAGGTTTAATCAACCACAAGATGCTGTGAGACGTTCAAAAACTCTCCCAGCGTCTGGCAAATTCGACTCTGAGTACTGACTGAGGATAATGCCCGCACTGCCAGCGCTTTAGGAGGGGTCACTGTGGCGTGGTTGCATACAACTCACCTCCCACCACGGAGAACCGGGTTCGATCCCCGGCGTGGCCGCAAGCGGATTCTCACGTGTGAGGTACGTGGTGGACGTTGTCTTTGTTCGACGAGTTTTATTGTGGTGCTCTCGTACATTGCGTTTCCTCACGCTCAATCTTCCCTTGTAGCTTAGCACTCAGCCTTTTAAAAGCGCCAACAATTCTCTCTCACCACCTCAGAGCTTCAGTTTATTTGCAGCAGCGTGCAGTCTCGGTATTGTGCAACTGGCTACTACTTTCTCCTGCGGGCATTAACGCTGAACAGACTAGTCGACGCCACAGCTCGACGTTAGAGAGAGAGAGAAGACATTTGAGGAGCTCTTAACATCGAGGTCTTCAGAGCCAGTGAGGGTGAAGCGAGGTGAGTTTGGAGCAACGCCGGAGTGAAAGGGTGGGGGAAACGGGAGATCCCCGAGAAAACCCGCCGAACAGCAGCATCGTCCGGCACGATTCCCACCTGTGAAAATCCGGAGTGACCATGCCGGGGATTGAAACCGGTTCGCATTGGTGGGAGGCAAGTAGGCTAACCGCTAAGCCAGCGCTGCCCCTCGACGTACGAGCCACGTACAATTCCCACCCTCTCTTCTAGTAGAAACCTATTTTTATACTTTATTAACAGCGTGCATTATTGCAATTATTTTCTGTCGAGGGGTTTTCCGCGTCTATGCTGGTTTTATCCCTTCCCTCCTTAGTATAGGTTAGCCAGTAGGCATTGAAGGCAATCAAGGCTCCTATAAAGACCATACTTGCTTAATACCAGAAAAGTCACGATGCACGTGCCCCGTAGTTAGTATGTTCCCCGTGTGCCTAGGCGAATGGGGCTCTGCCCTAAGACGCACTTAAGGTAGAGATAGACGGGTTTCTTGTGGCGAACTGCACCGAAATGTACAAAATGCAGACCTCATTAAAAAGTAGCACAGAAAATTGTCGGAAACGTATCATATATGTTGCATATTAATTAAGAATTCACATATTGTGAAACATTGTAAAATATTTTTCTAGTATTTATCATTTAATGGTATTCTCGGAGATCTCCCGTTTCCTCCCGCCCCTTCATTCCTGGGCTGCTCCACATGAACCTCGCTTCACCCTCATCGGCTCTCAAGACTTCGATGTTAAGAACTTCCCGAATCTCTTCACTCACTCCCTAACATGGCTTGGACTTCCGATCATCCTCTCAGCTTTAAGGTAGGTTAGGAACAAAAACTGGCCACGGAGCACTGTAGCGGCGCAGCGCGACGCAACAGTAAAATTGAGGAGAACGTTGCGTGTTCGCTGGATCAATCATCGTGCTCGTCGTCGCGGTGTCATCAAGACGTTGGGGTTTGGCGAGGTCGCCGGCGGCTCTGATGCACGAACTTTGCTGCACGATTGGCGGAGACACGTGCTTAGGTTGTCCCCTCCGCCAATCCCGTCTTTCCCCCCTTCAACAGCTCGAGGTGCGGCAGTGACTGGCAAAAAATTCCTTCGTATTACATTGCACTTAAAAAAAATACCTCCCTTACTTCAGAAAAACGACCTGAGGTATTGCATAGTGGGAACCAGGATTATAAATACTTTAAAATGTGCGTTAATGTATGCAATATACATTGTATTTATGCACAGGGTGTGTTTGAAATAAAACCGACAAACACAGCTCAGGTCATTCCTTACGAAAATATACGCTAAAAACCTGTGACATAAAAATATTTTTTTCTTCATGTGATTCTTAAGAAAGCTATACGCCTCCAAAATTCGAGTTTTTTTTTTACGATTTTTAATAAACATAACAATAAGTACTTACGATTAAGGAATTAATCAGTGAAAAGTAATTTAAATAAGGAAATTTAAAACTTTAAATTTAAATACTGTAAATGTCTCAACCAAATGTTCTATTTTACGCAGAAAAATACAAAATCTTTCAATTTGCGTAATTAACACTTTGAGTGTTGTTGGCACAATATTACGTTGCAGAAAGCCTTAGGAAATGTTGGCAGTGTAATGTTTCATAGTCGGTGTTTCTTAAGAGTGCTGATAGCGCAAAGTTACAGCAAACACCAAACCTCATTTAAATGCAGATGACATAATATTACGTCGGTCTCACACAATGTGTTAATTTTTATTCCTACGCAAGACGTTTAGTACGTGCCTGGGGCTACAAACCAATGCAATTTTATTTAAATGCCGCAATATTCTCCAGAGAACTCATAATGAAGTTTTAACTTTACCTGACACATAAATTACAAAATGCGACATACAATGTATAGAACTAAAAAACTTAATGAAATAAGTATAGTCACTTCCAGTGGAGTGCGCATTACCAACATTGTCACAAAAATATGATTTAAGTTTAATGTGAGAGAAGAAAGAATATATTTCTTAGAACTTAAAATGTGTTTTACTAAAATTTACTTCTTCAATCGTTTTGCATATAATAAAAATTATCAATATTGTTTACAAATATTTTTAATAATTGGTTTTATGCACATCCTTTTCAGTTGTAAAAATTAAAACTTTTGTGAATAAAATTTTGTATTTTAATTATAAAACTATCGGCAAACTTTTTACTGATGTTTATAATATACAATTATAGAAAACTATTATAATTATCTTGGTTTTTTTTTTTAAATGTGCTTTTAAAGCATCCGTAATGGAAACACGCTTAAATTTTCCTGAAACATAGACTGATATTAAATAGGTCCAGACATTCAAATAAGTCAATCGAAGTAAAATATTTTTTAGTGTTACAAAATATGTGCTTTGTTCTCTCGCGTGCAAAATAAATGAAGTCGGGTGCAGGACTCTGCCACTCGGCTACTACCTAAAGCCATTAGCACTACAAATAGACGAGCAAGAGGCCGGGAGGCAGTGAACTCCAATGCGATATTTGTAGCGCCTGCAAGTGGCCAAACGAAGTGGGGCCTAGACGAAATAGAATAGAAAGAAACGCAGAGAACAAGACAATTCATCGGTTAAAGATACTTTTTTTTTCTTTTAAAGGCCATGAAGTTTGCTTAGAAAATATATTTGGCAGTTGAGTTTGATCAGTATTATTTGGTATTGGAAACGTGAAACACGAATGTGAACTTAGATGCAAACTCGCTATCGGAAGTCGTTCAAACTAACGTAAACGGAATTTATACACACGTTTAGAAACGGAATGCTGCTAAACTACGTCCTTTAAATAAATTTCAACACGAGGAAGAATATAAAGCGATAGCAGATAAACATATGAAATATTAATGACAGAAACAAATGGCAAAAGTGCAGAAGAAACCAGTACATCAGATGTAACACTGAGATGTGTGTGGAATACACACACACGCCAATGTGTGCGGACACACATATATTCGTATATATATTACATGTAGTATATGATCATTTAATTAAATTTTGCTACATGTGTTTTTACTTTATTCTTTTTCTTTTCTTCCTTGCAGAATAAGCAAACAAATACGACAATATAAATCAATTAAAAAAACAGCCTTTTTCCCACGTGTTGTCTATCTTCTTGAGACTGGTAATATAAAACACTTTGTCTCGAAATTATCCCATAAAAATGGCGAATGTAAGAGCCCCCACAACCTCCCCTCTCCCACACAAAAAAGAAAACAAAAGTATCTGGGAATTTTCTGCATTCCTCCTTTCACGGTAAAAAAATAAATAAATATCGCAAAAACGTTTCTGCGAATGACCCACTTTTATCCCACCAGCAAGGCATGAATTATATATTTCAGCTCAAATAACAAAAATAAACTGTTCCGTACGTATATTTACTCACTATCTTTTATTTTCATAGCAATTATGTTCAAAATTCATCCAAAATGTCTAACTGTGCGTTATAGAAAAAAAATTAATCTCTCCAACAAAATATTTGGGATTCTGAATACTACATGGAGTATTTTTATTTAATATGCTCTCATTATTCTCATGCACCAAATACTTAAAAATTGTATACTTTCCGTGATTGAAAAATTAGATTAATGTTATACTTGATAAACAATCACTTGTCCCACTAAACATCAGTGCGTGGTAACCATAAGGTATATCAGTTTGAGATACGTAATTTTTGAGAACTTATAATAATGCTACGAAAAAAAACACTAGTTTTTCTCGTATTGAAGCATATGGTGATATTAAATTTGAACAATGTTTTCTGCACATTTTGTAATTGCCACTACAATCCGTCCAGTATTCTATAAGCTTTGGTAGTAAGAGTCCTAGGTTCAACCCAGATAATAAATACAGCTTAACATTTATTAATGCATTAGTTTTAATACAAATCCTGATACGTCCCTAAATGAAAGGAGTTTTAATTTACTACTAAAAATACACTTTTTTTCTACCTATTTGCTTACTTACTGCAATAGGTTTGTCAGAGGGAAGCGTTTATTGATAGCAATAAATTATTTTTTATGAAAATGGTTGATTTTAACGCAATAAAACGAAATAATTATGATTATTACTGAAATTTATGTAACGGAGAACATGATTACGTATAATATTCAGTTTCATTAAGAGGAAAATTAATTGCAGTTTGAGAAATTGTGGTAAACATTATAATAAGCAACTTCAAAGAACAACATTTAAGGCGCTCACATATAATTTTGTACCTTTGCATGACACTTAAAATTACATATAGTAAAAATACTGAAACACTTCTGAATCAGCGAAATGTGCACTACAAATTTTGACATCGAAAACATGACGCCTATTTTAACGCGCTTACTTTATACGTTCAATATAAAGATTCATCTTCCGTAAAAAATCATCAAAAGATTTGCAGGAAAAATATTAGTTTCTAAAGATGTGAAAAAATATCGTGATTATTGTGTTAATTTCATGCATGTAGATCCCACGTAAAAATCTCACCAATTAGCATTTTTCTTTAAATACGTAATTTCTTAGTTACTAAATTTACTGCCAGATATACATTTTACAATAAAAGTATTTTATACAAATAAAAATATTTCCTAATTCTCTTAATACTAAATAAAATTAGACGTAAAATGAAATGCCTCTCAATAATATTTCATCCCATTTCACATCTTAAGAGAAAATGTTCAATAGCAGTTCATTGAAATTTGTGAAGCGTATCAACTCAGCATTACATTTATTTTGCATTGAATACGTTTTGAAAATTGATTACGGAATAATGTTTTTTTTCCTACGAAAAATGAAAATTTCATATCATTCCACCAGTTAAAATAATTCTTTGCCGATGTACCAGCTATATTCGATCAAATTATATCACGAAAAAATTCGAGATTTTTGTTAAAAGATAATATAAGTAAGGGAATATATTATACACAGTCAGGTAAATGTCTTAACTATCCACACGTTTGCTTTTGCAAGGAAACTGTGAAAAGTCTAAGTATAGTTTCAAAACATCAGGGCGTCGAACCTGAAGCAAACTCGCAAGTCTCTAATGGCGGGGGAAAATCTTTCGCTGCGACTATGGTTAAAATTCAGTCTCTGAACTTAGCTGACTACATTGCAGGAGATTAGTTACAGTTTGCTAAAATTCACGCGTAAATTTAAATATATTTAACTAAGCGATACAATTACTCAAACACCAAATAAAGAAAAACAATACATCCTGAGAAAACGCAGTTTTTTCATCAGGAATGTGATAATGCTATATTATTAAAAGCAACATAAACACTAGCACGCATTAACACAAATGTAATTTTAGAAGCACAAAGTTATTGATATAACAATTAAGAAAAGTATTGATTTTTACTCACTTCTCGGACCAAATTGGACGTCCATATTTTTCGCACGTGTTTCACCACCATCTTTGACAGTAAAAAGTGACTTGGATAAAAGTTATTCACTCACAATGAGGACACGTTTATATGAGTAAGACCGAAAACTCCATCATTAGCGTTTCCTTCAACATAATGATAAGGGTAAAAAAAAAACGCAAGTCGTCAGTTTGAAAAAAAAATACTGCGTTATTTCGTGAAACTATTTGCCACTTTTCATAAGCGCGTTGAATTTTCCACTGTAAGCGCACTTCACCTTTTTAGTTATTTCACAAAAAAATTGTTAGGTATGTTTATACATTTATGTCATGTGGTTCCAGACAAAGTAATTTTATAATTTAAACTAGGCAATGAAAAACGAAAGATGAATAAATAAATAAATGTTCACTAAACGCAGAAAAACTCTCCTTAACTAGAAACGTATTTATCACTCGCGACGAACTATTCAAACAGACGAGACGCCAAACCTGCAACTCGCAAGCTCCAGAAGTCCCCGCAGTCTTTTATACGTTACACGCGCGAAAAGTGTGTTTCTTCCGCTCTCCGCCAGGCTGCTCCGTCAACTGCGCGGCAACTATTCACGAGCACTATCAGCGCTGCCAACTGAAAACAAAGCGTTTACCTCGAGGCGTCCACGCACCGCGAGCGCTGACCGACGTCTGGCGTGGCGCGGTGCAACGCTATCAGTCCAGGTGTCGCACACATTCGGTACACCGCATATAGTGAACAGCGTTCAATGAGAAATTAGAAGGTAAGGCTTTGGCTCATATTACAGCACGCCTGGAAGGACAACTGGTTGTTGCTCGCTCAGAGCAAGAACACGCCATGTCCACTACTGGCTGGGGATTGTGCTTCAAACCCACACTTGTGTTCCTTTTGTGACACTAATATACAAAATATCGAATTGCAGTTCTTGTTGTTACGATCAAAGACATATGTGGTGCCATAAAAAACCCTTCTTAAGTGTGTCAAGATTTATCAGCTTTCATTTGTGAAAAAATATAAATTACCCCTTTTTTTTCAAATGGCCTAGAAACGAGTTGAAATANTTTTTTTCAAATGGCCTAGAAACGAGTTGAAATAAATAAATAAACAGAATACATACAATATGACAAATTATAATTGATTTTCACGTTGACTACATTTTAAATTGTTATTTTTATATACTTTCGAAATTAAATTTCACGACTTGTAGTCGGAATTCACAGCATATTACCGCCCATTATTTACAAAAGCGAGCGTTTATCACTGCACTCGTTTCAAATATAAAATTAAACATCTTAATGTTTCCGTTGTAAATTAAGTAACAGTGTATACGTCTAACAGAAAATGCAAAACTGCGAATTGCTTTTGTGGATACGCTTAATATAAGAGTAATTATTTTAAGGCCACCGCCACTCCGGTAGTGTTGCAATGGAGAATAAACAGCGCCACGTAAAGATGGAACAAATCGCTGCGCTGCATCTCCGCGTTCCACTTTGATTTGACCTTACCGGCGCCATCCGACAACACCCGAGCGCACGCTCTCAATGGAGCGTTTTGTTACGTAATTGAACGTACGTTACCTGACTTCACGAGCCTTGTCCGAGATTCGAATACAGAAACTCCGAAGTCGAAGGTCAGCGCCTCGGTGACCTTGGCTTTGTGAGTCGACCCCAATGTTTGCAAACGTCCCTCCGCCTGTGTGCAGATTTTCGTTTGCTGCCTGAAAGGACTCGGGCGCCCAGAGAGAAACAAGATGGCGTGCGTTCTGTTACCTGCTTCTTCTAAAACGCCCTGTTAACCTTACTCTACAACAAAAGTAATTTTTTCGTAGTTTTCAAAGAAATGCACAACTACATACATGTAAAATTAAAAATAATATATACGTTTATTTCGCGAAAATACAATATACGTGTGTTATCCTAATTTCTCTATTTCGTGTATATCTAAAAAAAATTTTAATATACATATTACCTTTACTCTATATCCGAATGAGTGATTTCTACTAATGCAATTGTTTAACTGAATCTTCAGTTAATAAACTGTTATCTACTGGAGAATTAGTAAAATGCACTGAGGTTTCACTGCCAGACCAGTCGAATTCACTTGGAATAAATAGAAATCACTGTTCGACCAGTGAATACCAGCAAATACAATTATCAGTAGAACTTTACTTATTAAAGTGGAGCAGTTTCAACAGATCTGCAGTTAAAGTCGCTGATTTGGAGAAGTTTTCACTGTTTCGATTTAAGAGTGTTTTTTAAATATCATGCCAAACAACATATTTTATGATGAAATTACTTAGTTTTTCCATACACTAGGCGAGATGGATCATTCGGGAGGACATGGGCTCGAATCCCGGGCGGACATCCTGATTTCAGTCTCGCATGATTTCCTGAAATCACTTCCAGGCGAATGCTGGGTCGGTTCTTTGCCATAGGTCATGGCCGATTCCTTTCCCTTTCCTGCTTCTCTGAGCAACTGGCTACGTCTCAACGCTATAAAAAAGATTATGCAAAGTACGGCAAAGAAAACAATTCCTTTGAGGCTATTTTGTTTACGGTAACACAATATTGCTTTACTCAAAGGGAAAGTTACACAAATAAAGGTTTGCTGTTAATAAAGGTTTTCTTTATACGATTTTGTTTAATGGCGACGTTGCCTTCTAATACAAAAAATAAATAAATATTTCTTGAACTGCTTTTGTTTACAGTAAAGAAACATCACTTCATACCAAACATAAAGTTTTAGCGATATTAAATGTTTCCTGTCGTTGCAGTTTCTAGTACGTAATTTTTATCGTGACGCAAACATTCATAAACCAATATATTCGGCCGCTACGAAACTGCAACTGAGCAAATGTACAGTCCTCCTGACGGCGTTTAACGTCATTCTGAAGTGCAGTGACTCTCCAAATCACTAACCTCAGTTCTTCCAAAATCTTGACATTATACTTTGACCAATATTTAAATCTTTAACCTACCTATCAAATGTAATCGGGACATAGTAAGGCGAAGTGGTCGTTTGGTAAAGAGCATTCGACCAGTTACACGGGGGTGCAGGTTCGAGTTTCGAAACCGTCATAGTACATTTTCTTTAGTGAATGTAATTTTAAAAGGCTTGTTACTTTCCTGTTATTAACTAATCACGTCTTTTTAAAGCAAATATGTTTTTACGGTGTAACTGATATCAGTAAAAANTTACTTTCCTGTTATTAACTAATCACGTCTTTTTAAAGCAAATATGTTTTTACGGTGTAACTGATATCAGTAAAAAGACATCTGCTGAACTATTGAACGATAATGCAAGGTTATCACATTCATTACTATATAGATCAAACAAAAATTANAAAAGACATCTGCTGAACTATTGAACGATAATGCAAGGTTATCACATTCATTACTATATAGATCAAACAAAAATTACGTTTTTGGCAAGCATACTTTGCAGTGGTTCATATTTAATAAATTTTTTCTATGAGGCATTAAATCATGTGTTGCAGTAAAGAAAATGTTTTTACAGTGCAATGACATCGCTGTCGACGAGACGCGTTAAGCCTCAGCTACTTGCCTACGTTTCCATTCCTTAAAATGTCTACCTGTTTGACAAGGGAGAGACGTGTTATTTAACTGAGTCGAAAAATTAGGATCAACTCATTTTGCTGATTCAAACCTTTGTTCCGATTCGCAAGATTCTAGACACCTATAAGGCTTCGCCACAGCCCTGAATCAACAGTGTATAGTCATAAACTACACGTGTGACTCTAACTTAACAGCCAGGACTATTCACAGCACACTAAATAATGCTTAATTTTTTTACAACGTGAAGATGTTTTTCAGTGACAAGTAAACAGATATCGAGCAACGGATATACAAGACTAGCGGAAAATTAAAATTATATACAAATATATTAAAAATAATGCCTCCGTCTTTAGGTAGATCCTCTTATTTTTTGTGTGTTTTGAACAGTCAACAATTGTTGAATTAACATTTGCATTTCAGGGTTTAACCAAAACACCAAAGGTCCGTAGTTTAGCATTTTTAATAAAACTACCAAAACAAACATTTAAGAATAAATAATGTTTATGAAATCCCACCGCAAGATGAAATGTTTTATGCATAACCACCATAACGTCTGTACCATTGAACTAAACTTTGCCTTGCAAATGATTCAAAAATATTTATGTATATTGTTATAACGCTTTTTCAAAAATTCCTGGACTGATCGCGCGCATTGCTAACTCCCGGCTGAAGCTTGTATTTATTTGATGGTGTGCCTTGCAGAAAATGTATCGAATCGAGTCACCACGGCTAGAATGTTTCGAATCACTCTCACGAGTTAGTGATTCGAATCACTGAGTCGAATCACTCACTTAGTGCACTCCTCTACTACCTTTTAATTTGCGCTCTTATTACTCAACAAAAATTGTAAATGTATGAAATGATGTGTGTATAGTATTCTTAAATAAGGAAACAAATTAATGGTTAGCAACAGTTCAGAAACTTTGAAGAAAATTGCACTTCAAACACGATGGTACATAAAAAACGCTTTCGAATTAACTTGTATAAAAATAAGTATTACTAAAGGTATATATATTTATATATATATATATATATTTATTTATTTAAACGTGTTCCCCCTGGCCATTGGTATTGCACCGCGAACCGGTGGTTCCAACAGGCGAAGCTTCAATCCATCATGCCGCCAGCTATATAATCCTATAGCCCTACAATGGATAGAAAATCGACAGGAAATAAAATAAGAGAAAAACAGGTAATTATTACAAAACCGATCATAAAATAGTTTTCTCCTATGTCTGGCGAAATGTTATTCTCTCAAGCTTGTATGAGATAATAAAATAGGTACACTTGACCATTTTTATTTCCCATGGTATATTAAGCAAAACCACCATGCCACAAGGTCATAAATGCACGTGAAGAAAATTATTTCATATTCTTATTTGGTAATAATTACTTGGTTTTTCTTTTGGGACAACTGGTTTTCAGTGGCAACACCAATTCTCATGCGTAACAAATGTTAGTAATTTTCTGTATCGCAATAATTACTGTTCTTGTGAGCCCACAAGTGTAATTTGTTTACAAAAAGAATTTTTACGAATTCGCAAATATTTTTATTATTAAAAAAGCATTTCACCTGCATTCACAAATTAAATTTAAAATTGATCATTTTGGCACAGAGGCCAGTTAAGGACATGATCTAAAAGGCGGCGACATTAAATGGTCCACTGCACCGCCGTTTTCTATAATTATGTAAAATTACTTTGGTAAAACATCTCCAATGTTGCAATTAACGAATTAAATTAGATATTTAATCTACTCCTGGCTCTAGTTAGGTTTGTTGTTATAAAACAAATAATGATGTTTACTACTTTGTTACGTTTGGAGGTAAATTACCAACATAATCAATTAATTATTTATATTAAAAAATATCAAAATGTATTATGATGATATAATTGAACACTTTGATTCATTTATATTCTGTAATTTATTTGTAATGAATTAGTTTTCTAGAGGATGTTAATTTTATAGTATAACATATTTACTATTAAATGATGGATATATTTGGGAAAGCATATGCAGAGTATATTAGTAAATATTTTAAGAACAATGTTGATCTTAAATCTGTATTAATGATTATGCAATAAAAATATATGCTGGATCAAAATACAACATAATCACTTAATGTTTTCGTATTTACAAAAGATCATGTTTCTTTATAAAATAGAAAAATTAATAATATAAATGATCTAGTAAATTGCTATGACGATGTTAACTAAACATTTATAAAAGTAATGTTAATTAAATACACAATGAATTTGTTAATGTTGTAAAAAATTTTTGCTTTATAATTTTAACAAATCTCTTATTTATTACTGTGGTACACAAATAAATTCAAACCTGAATAACATTCAAGTTGGAAAAACACAATTGTTTCAAACATATACAAAGAAGGATAAAAAAGATATACATTTTAGTTAAGTGTGAAACATATTTCGCTTTTGTAATTCATTTATAATAAATTGATAAACATAAATGGACACACTGTTGACATAGCAACTGAAGAAAGGATTGTTCATCACAATCACAAAAAGATAGACCACAGAAAAAGTTTTGATGACAGAAAAGGCGATGCTTTACATATACAATAGAAGGATACTAACCACGAAGATGGTTAATAACCCACAATAAACATTTTCAAAAAATACATCATGTAATTTTAGTATTTAAATGAATAACACTTAATGTTTGAAGTATAAGAAATTGCCTCGAAATACTAACACAACATTATAAAATTCAGAAAATGATAAAGAAGTTCAAAAAGGATATGCACTGTTTGTAAATGGGAAAATGCAATATTCCTAAAAAAAAAAAGCGAAATTTTTCTATTCTTCGCGAGGCCATCATAAATTAATCCTAACTAATATTATAAATGCGAAAGTGTGTTTGTTTGTTTGTTTGTTTGTCCTTTCACGTCGTAACGGAGCAACGGATCGACGTGATTTTTTGTACAGAGATAGTTAGAGGGCCGGGAAGTGACATAGACTACTTTTTATCCTGAGAACATATCTCATTCCCTCAGAGAAATTCTTATTGGAAAATGAAAAACTACACAAAAGGAATAAAAATGCAATGTCGCAACCGAGCAATAGATCGACGTAATTTGTTGTACAGAAATAGTCGGAGGGCTGAAAGATGATACTGTCTACTTTTTATCGCGAGAAAATATCTCACAATATTTACAAACGATAATAGTGAATCAAGTCGGAAAAAATGTTTGCCACCAGTGCGCTCTCTTGCAATACGCTGTCTAAACCATTAAATATGGAACAATATCATGAAGTTAAGAATTGTGTAGAATAAAATTACCTAAAAACAAACTCCGCGGTAGCATATGTCTATCTATAACCGAGAAATACTAATAAGTGTTTTTGCCATTTAATTCACCGAGACGTTGAGTTTAATAATATGAATAGAGTATAGAAGATTAACACTAATTAAAATTCAACTTTATAAAAAAAAACCGAAACAATAATTCTTTAGTCCACGCGAGTGGAGCCGCGGGCACAGATAGTCAGAAATAATTATATATGCCTGTGGGCAAGGATTTCTCAGGAGAATATTAACCAGATTTAGTGTAGATTGCTATAACAAATCTATTTAGTTGAAATGGATACTGAAAATTTAAAGGGAATATCACTTATAAATAAAATATTTAATTATATATGAACAATCATCAATGTTTTTTCTAAGCATGAATTTTCTTTACCTATTAAAGATGAAACCGCTAAAAATGTTGCATATGTTTGCGGAAGTAGATTTTCAAAAAGAAAACCTAACAATATACAAAGTGACTATAGTAAATAATTTTATAATTAACAATTCCTTGAACTTACGCGAAATATAAAACCTATCATTATTCATCATACCTAGAACGCAAAGCAAGTGTGTTTGAGAGATAAAATTATACATAAAAAAATCAAATATGAAACAATTGATTTTGAATGGAAATTATAAATGGAATAATATTGTAGCTGAATAAGATGATAATAACAAAAAGTATACTTTTATTGTTATGAATCCCATTGCAGTTAATAAAAAAAATTAAAATTAATACAGTATAAAAATATATTCGCTGAAATTAAACATATTATCAGTAATATTGTAAGAATAAGTAAGTTAAAAAATGATGTTTGGAAAATGTAATGTAGTTAATGGTCAACAAAATTATTTAAAATTAATAAAATTTTAAAATACGGTGTACCAACATTTAACTTTAAGGACACAAATGGTTAAGAAATGAAAGGTAGTTTTGTTGAGTAGGAAATTAGGAAGATTGATTATTCCGGCCAATATTTTGTTGAAAAAGTGTTAATGCAATAAGTGAAAATATATTTGTGAAATTGTTAACATTTCATAAATCACACAATAGTGTGCTCAAACAACAATACGTTGATTTGCAATAATCCTTAATATAATTGTTATCATATAACTAAAAATTTCAGGATTGCCTTTGGATTTATCATATTTTCTTAACTATGTGATAAAACTTTTCATTTAACTTATCTTCGATAGTCTCTTTTTCAACATTATTCTTATCTTCACGGTCATTGTTGATTTCAGTAATATATTCTGAAAATTCTTCCAGAGGTACATCATCTACTGCAAATTCGCTTAAGAATTTAATTTTGTACACTTTTCATTTTTGTGGTAAATGTTTGTTCAAATATTAATGGTCCAGGAACAATAACTGGTTTATAAGAAATGTTAGAATATATTTCATTTCTTTCATAATTTATCAATTAGACCATGACAGTGTTTCGATCGCAAACTAATTTGATATATTTACGTAAATCAATAAATTGCATTTGGTGCATTTCCTTTTCTATCTCAACTTTGAAATGTTTTTGGTAAGTTAAAATAGATGGCAAAACTTAACTGGTAACCCTTTTTTGAAACAACTTTGCTTCTTTTTTTTTAAAGATAAAATTAAAGAATTTAATCCTGTATGATTTATTAATAATGTGTTTTTTATTGTAAGTTAGGGGTGGCAATTCGCCTCCCTTTAAAATACTTTCATTATTTATCTTATCCTCTGTATCTAAATGTTTTTAGTAGCAGGTTTAGCATATTTATCATTGAATAAAGGATTATTATTTATCCAAGAGGTATAAAACTTCCTTATTATGGAAAGTAAGAGAATATTTTTCCATGTTCAGAATCGACTCCATTTATTTTGAAAAAAAAAAAATAAAAGTCATTTCACATACTTAAGTATGTAACTAATTCATATTGTAAGATATACTAAAGTACCTAAAATTTTATATGATTATCTTTATTTCTTCGAAATCCAGTGAACCCTCTTAGCGTGTCATTGAATAGATTATACCATATTTAATATTATACGAAACATAATAATTTATTAATAAATAATTCTTATTTTACACTGGAAACCATATATATTTTAACCAATTTCCTAAATTTCACTGATAATTATTTTATTGATAAATAATACAACGGTTCAAGCAACTGCGTAAGCAACAGTTCTTACGACTGTTCATACAACTGTTCACACAACCTTTCAAACCATTATGACGTCTTTGACCTTATCTCATTATTTGCCTTCTCTGTGTTTTGTATTCATATCTATATCAATAAAACAAAATTCTTTATTCGAACACCTTGAACACATCTCATTGAATTTTCCATAAGTCATAATACCTTCAACAAAATCGTTGTATAGGTGTTTAAAATACATTAAAAGTAGTTTATCTCTTATGAACTGTTTTGGTACTTTCGAGTAGGTTCGAGTTAAATAAAATAAATCT
Organism: Clitarchus hookeri; assembly: GCA_002778355.1. Classification (NCBI taxonomy): domain Eukaryota; kingdom Metazoa; phylum Arthropoda; class Insecta; order Phasmatodea; family Phasmatidae; genus Clitarchus; species Clitarchus hookeri. Next base: position 90,481 of record NQII01000009.1, read on the forward strand.
ATATTTATATGTATAACCCTAGTAAAATAATTTCTTATAATATCCTGGATATCTAAAATTACATCATCATAAATAACAAGATAATTATTTTCACACTCATATAAAAAACGATTATTTATTCATTATTATAATAAAAAACCGAAAAAATTTTCTTTTCTTTTTTAATACCATTTCAAAGTCACTTTGTAATTGAATATACCTGGGTTCATTAAAAAATTTTTCAGCAAAAATATAATTTATTAAAATTTAACCTATCACTTTAGAATAGAAAATTAATAATTAAATTAGTCTTTCCACAGTTCAATCTACTAACAATTATTGCTCTGAAGATAAATCAATTAATAACAATAAATCAAAACATAAACACCCCAATCAATTAATTTATTTAATATATAAATTTTTATCAATAAAAATGAATGAAAATGTATTCAAATTGACGGGAAAAAATTTTGTGTAAATGAAGTTACATAAAAATATTATTCATGACGATCACCATGTAGCATCAATTATATTTAATAAAAAATTTTAGGCTCCTAACATTAATAATAATAAAATAACACTGACTGATTTAAATAAAACAGCAACCATTCCTAGGGGTCAGTATGATACTGATTCATTAAAAGAAACTATAAATTATTTTGATCCTTTTAATAGAGAGGCTTTATTTAGAAATAGATTATATAACTAAAATAAAATTAAGAAAAAATTCAGTTTAAAGTACGATAATCATTTAACATATATGTTAAGAGTTAAGAACAATTTAACCAATGGAAATAACAAATCTGCATATGGTAATAAGTTACCTGATTTGAACTCTTTCATAACCATAAAATTAATTTTTAATTTAGTTTATGGAATGATTATAATATATTATTTATGTAATCACTTAGAAAAATATCATCACCAGTTTTAAACCANCATATATGTTAAGAGTTAAGAACAATTTAACCAATGGAAATAACAAATCTGCATATGGTAATAAGTTACCTGATTTTAACTCTTTCATAACCATAAAATTAATTTTTAATTTAGTTTATGGAATGATTATAATATATTATTTATGTAATCACTTAGAAAAATATCATCACCAGTTTTAAACCAAAAAAATTTTTTTTTTTGTTTTTAGGGAGTCTATATTTATAAAACTCCGTAAATAAGTATGTTATTAGATGTGCCTCATTTACATTATCACGTCAATATCAGCACCATCAAAGTAAATTTAACTAGCGTTTTCATTCCTAATTTGTAGAACTATTGATTACACCTTTATTAATAATTTTATAAAATACAGATAAGAACGAACCCGCAGAAATCACGTCTCAGTTTTTATCCCTTTCGGTAAGAGCCTGTACAATCTGTAACCTTCATGGTTTGTACAGCAATCGCTTTCGCAAAACTATCCATACCGTCGATTGAGGGATTTGCATTTCCCGGCTAGCTTGTCGAGTTGATTTTCTCGAACTGCAAACGAGCGCTTGTTGAATCCGTTGCACATTCTCTTCGGACACATGCGGCCGCCCGCAACTTTTGCCTTTTGCAAAGGCATCCTGTGTCACGGAACTGACGAAACCAACGTATGATACTCTACTTATTGGGAGGACGACTTCCGTATTTGTGACGGAATTTACGTTAAACAGTCGTAACCGATTTACATTTAGCAAACTGAATAACACAGAACGTCTTCTGTTGTTTCGTCACCATCGTGATGCGGACTAACACACAACACACGTTCATAGTGCGACGACAGACGCTCCTAGTGTCATCTCTTGGCACGTAAAGGAAACATCAGTCCGTCCTCTTCACACTGACGTGTCGAATGCGCGCTCGCTACCCGCTCACCCCCGCAAACCGAGAATTACGAACGCCATCCAAATCGGAACATTGGACATGCTGACAAGAGCGATGCCTTCATGTCTAGACTGGTTTTTAGCAATGAAGCGCCGTTTCATACAAATGGTAAGGTGAACCGGCACAACATGCGGATATGGGGTCAGGAGACTTTACATGAAACCACCGAACATGAGCGCGCTTCCCCCAAAGCGAACGTGTTTTGCGCTGTATCCAAAGACACTGTTTTTGGCCCTTTCTTTTTTCACAAGTCCACTGTAACTGGAATCCCTTATTTGGACATGCTTACAGAGTGGTTGTTTCCTCAGTTAGAAGAGTGGAGGGGGAGTTCATTTTCCAGCAGGATGGTGCGCCACCCCATTGGCACCTAGCTGTTCACGGATACCTGAACGAGACGCCGCAACGCTGGATTGTTTAAGGAGCAGCTTTCTTTCTTTTTGCTCGGCTTCTAAAGGTCGTATCGTGATGTTAAATATCTTATAACCTTCATCAAGAAATGAGCTATCAAATGCAAACAAGAATTTTTCAAATCCGACTGGTAGTTCCAGAGATTACCGCGTTCAAACAAACAAACAAACTCTTCCGCCCTATTATATTAGTATAAATTATTGCGATTATTCTGTTTTTAATGTAGGAAACAGAAAATCTGGCTCACATGCGGCACTGGCGCTTATTTAGTGATAAAAATGTTGGTTGCAAAACTTTTGACTTTGATCTTCCCAACCTGAGTAGAAGTGTACCTTACCCAGGAGCAGATTTTACGTCGTTGCCATGGAACCAAGCATAGTGGTCGCTAGCTTATAAGCTGTTTATGGTTATAGCCTATTCCTGGTTACTTCCAACTCTTCTGAAGTCCTGCTCAAGTTAGACTTCCAGGATTCCAGGATATTCCTCCGCCTCTCGCAAACAAAGCTTAGCTAGGTCTAGAAAATCACCCCAAAGATACGACGCGCCGCGTGCGTGCGCAACTCACTTATTTAAGTACATATTTATTACTTGACATTACCAACACACCTATTTTCTGTCTGTTATTAATCATATTATTTATAAATGAAGTACTTTAATTGATAAATATAATATATGAAAAGTTTTATTTAAATAAAAATTAAGTGGTTTTACGTGTAAACAGCTATAAAAAATTGGTAATATGTTGCATATTTATAAAACAACCAAACACGTAATACTTGGGGTGATTTTACAAATCTTTGATTAAAAAAATGTGAAGAAAACTCAGTGCTCCATTTTGATACAAAAACAAGAACTGCAGGGCCCTTCCACAAATGTCCAAACCCTCCAAGTACATTATAATAATGAAGTTTGCTGGGGTTTTTGAGAAATTGTGGCTACTTAACTAATTTTACAGACTGTAGGAATTTTCTATGTACACTAAAAACACTTGGAAGGGGCGTGTTCGAATTTGAGAGAACTCTTTCTTACAGCCAGCGCAGTAGAACTTGTTTTGCTTACAAAAAGTTAGTTTGTTACGCTGGATAACATTCCAAATCAGCAATAGCGATAACGTGGATGTTTCGAAGGCGATGAACTCCTGTCTAATAATTTCATTTTGCAAAAACGCAGCGCATATTATAGAGTGTAAGATTTGGAATTTCTGAAGCTACTAGGGCAAAGACTCTTCTGCTTTGTTTTCAATTCAGCCGAAAGTTAGGTTAAAACCCAATGTAAGCCATTTTGAAACGTGTGCGAAAAGGGGTAGTAACTAACAACGTATTTGGATAACCACCTGTCATTATTAAATTCCCCCTCCCTCAGCCACGGTCGTGTCCCCGGATTTTCACAAGTGGGAGTCGTGCCAGACGATGCCGCTGGTCGGCGGGTTTTCTCGCGGATCTCCCGTTTCCCCCGCCCACGCAATTCGGCTCTGCTCTATTCTCACCTCATGTCACCCTCATCGGCCCTTGAGACCTCGTTGTTAAGAGCCACCAAATTCTCTTAATTCNCCCCCCTCCGAAAAAAGTCACCAGAGTATTTTGTATTTCAGGTAGGCTAACTAAAGTAGCATATTCTAGTAATTTCAGTTTGAAAAGTGCCTATTATTGTTTACCGTATCATGTTTATCATATATTTCCATTCAGAAACTTTTACTTGCGCGTTTATTAGAGAATTTGTAAGGAATTTAACTCACTGAATTTTTTTTGTAAATTTTTGTCTTCAGTCACTGACTATGTACAGTACTAACCAATAAATTATTTTCGCTACTAAATCTATTCGGTTTCTCGTACCGAACGCGTTTCTTATAACTGATTTATTTCAGGATTATTTTTTAAGCTGTTATTTAAACAGCTATAATTGTTATCAGTTTTTGTAACTTCAAACTTTTATGATAATTTCTTCCCTTAAACTGTGCTCCTCTTTCTTTTACTTCACTGATGTCCACATTTTTTATGACGTAAATGTCTAGGGGTTATAAAGTTTATAGAAGGCTAGTGGGAACATATTGTAATTTCCCCATCAATGAATGTCTTCATATCAGTCGTAAGTTTTCTCGCCATTTTATTCCGCCACCCTTAATAGGACAATCACAATTTCCTGGACTTTTTTATTATATTTAAATCGGTCTGTTAGCGATTGTAAAGTCAGGTGGCATGGTTCTAAACAGTTCTTCCAATGATGTTTATTTTGGAGCCGCCATAAGATGGTAGAAAGTTCACTGTTTTTTCTACCCTTAATTTATTTATTTCATTATACATTTTATTTCCAACTGTGCGAAAACATTACTCTCTATTGATTTTAATCAGATCGCTATAAAAACACGGTGACTGCTTATAAGTTGTTTTGAATGTCATATAAGAATAAAAACTACTAACAAACGAATTGTCAATTTAAATTCCCTGTGATTATTCGAAGGGTGTAACCCAGAAACATGATAAGTGCCATTTTGTAAAATAAAAAAAAATAAAAAAATGCGTATTTGTATCAGAACCTGTCTATGTGCTACTGCCAATGTACCCAAGACAGCCCTATGTACCACAGCCAATCCTTTTGTTAATACAGCCCTCACAATGTGGCACCACTGCTGTGACGCGAACGTGTGTGCCTGTAAGTCTGCTAAGTACCACTTAGCGACGGCAGAACTAGAGAAGCATTTCCGACGCTATACATCGAGGCGTTTCAATGAAGGAAGAGCGATGAAAAAAAGGTTCCCGATAGAAGCTAGACGTGCAGAAACGACGCAGAATTACTAGGAAAGCATACGAAGCATGCAGGAATGAAGATAAACCAGCAAAGAAACAGCCTACATTGGATATATCTCTTAAATATGTACTTATAAACAATAACTTTGGTTCCAGAATACACATTTGTAGAGTATGTTCCTCTGTCTTCAAAGGTGTCTTGCAAGTGCAGGTATAGATGCAGTACATTGTCATCTGAACTGAAAGAGACATTTTACACCCGGTTTTATGCATATGATTATGCTACTCAAAACAACTACCTCGTGGGGATCATGAAAGTTTTACCAGTGCAGCGGCGACGACACGGGACATAAACAACACCAGAAGGCTACAGTTAAGTACTGTATTCGAGCTGGAGAAGGAAATAATGTCCATGTGTGTCGGCGGACATTGGTTAACATTTTCACTGTATCTAGGAAAACCCTTAAGAATAAAGAAGGGCTAATTAATTTTTTAAGAGAAGCGAAGACGATTCGGTAAACCAAAGTAACTTTGCAGTGAGGTTAGGGAGAGCATTAAACACCACATAAATAGTTTATCACAAGCAGAGAGTCACTATTCACGAGCTGCGTAGAAAAAGTAATATCTGAGCCCTGATCTCAACGTGCACAGATTGTTCAAAGATACTAATCCTTTAACAGGTTCGTACAGAGATTGTGGGAAAGTATTTAAAGAAGAGTTTCCTGATATGTCATTCTGGCCTCCAGGTGCAGACACTTGCCGAACCTGTGACAGACTGCAGGTTTTTAGGCCCGAAGGCCAGCACACCCTCCATCCTCCCGCACTGCATCTGTACTCGGATGAGTAAGACAGTGCACGGCACTTTCTCCTCTTGGTCTCTTCGGGCCATTCACTATTCTTGTTTTGCCGTAACTCGGTATTCTACCGGTTTTCATTAAAAACCTGTCCTCCTCGCCAATCAAAAGTACTCCGACTATACTCTTGTAAAGCCTTTACCTGAGTACCCTATTATGGGTCATCAGAATTTCGCCTATTCCAGCTATCGAACTCCTCTAATCTCCTGCCAATCTTTGTGGCGAAGTCGCTCCAAAGCCTGTATAGAGGTTTGTTGTCCATTATATGACTTGCTTCCAAGTGAATGCCCATCTCTTCAATTTTCTCACTGAAGTCTTCCCTGAGATCTTCAGTCTTCAAGTGGCCTCCAGGTGCAGACACTTGTCGAACCTGTGACAGACTGCAATGTGAAATGAAATAATGCAAAACCTCTCAAGAGTCAAGAACAGTAGAACTCAGATTGGATCGACAACGCATGAAATCTGAAGAGGCCAGGCAACGCCTTAAAGATGACTCTGTAACATGTCAGATGCCTGGCAGCAACATGAGTGTAGCGTGTATAGATATGCAGCAGGTTTTAATTGTCCTGACCATACTGCACAGTGATATGTTTTACAAGATGCAGTTGCCTTGCTGTAACTTCTGTTTTCATGTGTGCGATTTCAATAAGGTCTACATGTGCATGTGGTGTGATATTACGGCTGGCCGATGGGGTAACGAAATAGTGCCCGGTCTCCTTCGTGTGCTGAACAGTATTGACATAAAAGGATATATTATAATATGGTGCGATAACTGTGCGGCTCAAAACAAAAACAGGATGGTGGTCTTCTTTTTTGTTCACCTGGTGTCACTGGGTATGTTCCGTGCCATTGAACATAGGTTTCTTTTGTCTGGTCAGAACTATTTGCCGTGCGACAGGGACTTTGCTCTGGCAGAGAAGAGGAAGAGAGTGTGCAATACATGTGCATCCGACGAGCTGCATGATGTGGCGAGATCTGCTACACATGCCAATATGTTTGAAGTCATGGAAATTACTAAAAAAAAATATTCATTAATATTCAGGCTGCAGCTGATTATCTAATGACAACGACGACGTTGAATATTTCAAAGTTATCCATGTTACGCTTCTCCGCAGAAAATCCAGGAGTGGTAGCAGTGAAGCAAACTTTCAATGAAGCGGAAACATGGACGCATGTTCGTGTTCTAAAAAAAAGAGCGACAGTTCCTGACATTATATGTCATACTCTGCGAGGATGCAAATTAAAGAGTGCTAAGCAACGAGAAAAAGAGCGACCGGTTATCAATGATTCCTTTTTTTGTATCACAAATAAAGTCTATTTTATAAGCAGTTGTATTGCGGAAACGCAGAGTAACGTTACTGTTTCTAACCGTTTGTGATTGTAGAAACAAACGATTGATTTTGTCACTTATACGTTTCTTGGGTCAAAGTAGCTGTTTCTAGGGTAAACACAGGGTGGCACTTAGCTATGTACAGAATTTGTGATTTTGTTATTTAATTGAGCATACATGTAATATAACTAGAGTTATACCATAGCACAATTACAGGTTATCTTTAAAAATTGTGTACAAACGGTTATAAATTAATTTGTTTAGTCAATCACCTGCCGTTACGTTTTCCTTAACAACTCTTAAACAACTGTTTGGCACTTAGCACGATTTTGGGTTACACCTTACAATTGCCTTCCAAAGCTATCGAGCCTTCCTATGGCAAAAAATGTTTAAATGCCAGGATGTTATACATAGTACACAGTCCAGAATGGTTTAGTACTGAAGGAAATGTTGAGATATTTTACCGTTGACATCAACACAGCCTTGCAGGCAGATATCTTTCAGTGGATAATGTTGCCCTACAAATTAATTATGGTTGGGTGAATGTGTTTATATGAATCCACAATGCGCTCGCGAAGGATATCGATGCTGGCAACAGGAGTGCTGCAAACGAATGCTTTTACATGAACTCAGAAATCGATGGGATTTACGTCATGCGATTGGGTGGGCTATGTAACCAAGCATATGTGTGTGTGTGTGCTGTGTTGCTCAAATTAGTCAGTGCACCATCATGCAGTACCACGCTACTCATCTGTGATTTAACAGAACGTACTCGAGTCGGATGGGTAATTAATTTTCCGGAAAGTTTCTGTACGTCTCCGCCATTTAACTGTCCAGGTAACACAGAAGGGATCATGTTATTGGTTTCCGGATTGCGTTATTGCATCAGATTCTCATCTGCCGTCTCAGAAATTTTGCGAAAATTAATACCACCGTCCTAATGAAGCTCGCCTCATCTCTCCAGAGAACATTGTCTAAGAAGTGTGCATCGTTATCATATTGCCCAAATGCAGGATTCCATCCGTTGCCGATAGTTGACCTCGGTGAGCATCTGAACTCTCTGTACCTTGTACAGATTTGAGAACCCTCCCAATGCTGGTATAGTGAACAACCTCTGCTCTTGTTAAACCTCTGGTGCTGCACTCACAGTGGTTTTTAATGTGATGCACAGTCGTTCGCGTTTCTCGACATCGATGGTCTTGGAACTTCGTGGGGATTTATATAATTTTTACCACGCTGGTGTTTATTATTTTTTTTATCTTTCAAGGGAAAGTGCCGTATTATTTTCGGCAAAGCCTCTCCCCCCTTGCTACCAGTGCCATATCTTGATTATTATTGAATTTCCCAAAACCTCTTGAGCTGAGTTTTTAGATGTAATTTACTCAAGTAATTTCCACTTTAAAATATAAATATTAAAGGATTTTTATAAAAGGAATAAGAAAAAATTTTATTCAAGACGGATAAATTTTATTATATATCGTGCAATGTGTAATTCACACTCAAAAATTCTGAATTTCTAATTTTCTTTGTGTCATCCATTGAAAAACAACATGGCATATTGTTTGCCTTCAGAATTAAGCACGTATAAGAATATTTATTTTAAAGACTCTGAAATATGAAAATGTTTTATTGTAATTTAAATTTAAATTTTGTTTTGTGGTTAAATCTTATTTAAATAATTATTTAGTGCACACCGGCGTGGTCTAATTCTCGGCTTGCTTTCGATACTATTGAGACTGAGCGGGAATGCTATATGCATGCACATGGGCCGGGGATGCTGAACGGCTAGACTGCTCGCCTTCCACTAAATGCGAACCGGGTTCAATCCCCGGCCGGGTCACTCCCAGATTTTTGCAAGTGCGAATCGTACCGGTTGATGCCGCTGGTCGGCGGGTTTTCTCCGTTTCCTCTGCCTTTTCATTCCGGCGCTGTTCCATTCTCACCTCATTTCACCCTCATCGGCTCTCAAGGCCTCGTTGTTAAGAGCCCCCCAAATCTCTCAGCTGAACTTTGTTAATTTTGCGGTAAAGCTTTTCACCAAATTGTAGCTAGGTTAGAATTGAGATTCATCTATTGACTTCTGATATGTTAATTTATCGAGGACCCACAATTGGCTAAGTTGGTTAGTCACGAACCTCCCAATTCTGAGCCCCCAGTTCGATTTCAGGCGCCGGCAGGCAGGAAATTTTCTTTTGGGGGGGGTAGGGGGATCGTTAATGTGCGGAGTGTGGCGGACATTGTGGTGATTTAGGGGGTTTTCTCGGTGTTCTCCTATTTCATCCCCCCTCTTCATTCCGCTGCGTCTCCACTCCCATCTCGTCTCATCTCATCCCATTCTTCGGGCAGGCCGGAGTGACAGGTGTGTCCCTAGGATAGGGCAGCCAGCACGCTTAGCGCCCGCCTCATCTCATCCGTACTTGACCCTGCCTCAGGTAGGAACCACAAGTGAATTTTCACTTACTTTTTGTCCGACAGCTTTTGGTAAGTATAAACATTCTTCCAAATCTCTGCCACTTTTCATTTACTTTTGTCGCTTCTAATCTTCAACTTGCTTCAGAAAAAAAATGATGCATCGGTCTGCGTCCACGGATACTACGTTCAGTCTTTGATGTGCCTACGATGTTGGCGTTGGAAACTGACCAAGTCACTAACTTTGGGGTTCTAATGGGAGGCGATGCGGTTTCCAGTTTGTTGAAAAATGTTCTCTATCACCTGGAAAGCATCCCAATGTGCCCTTTATGAAGCTATTAAGGAGTTCAATATATGAAAAAATATCCTTATCCTGGATGACTTCAGTTCACGTATATAAGGCTATGTCCATTTTTGTTTTGAAATAGTAGCTTAAAAAAATTTTATTTATTGTATTTTTTGACAGTTTGAAAACAANGGAGTTCAATATATGAAAAAATATCCTTATCCTGGATGACTTCAGTTCACGTATATAAGGCTATGTCCATTTTTGTGTTGAAATAGTAGCTTAAAAAAATTTTATTTATTTTATTTTTTGACAGTTTGAAAACAAAAATAAGTTTTAGTGTGTGTTCAGGGGATCCACGTTTGAAAGAAGTTTCATTTTATTAAATTAAAAATATGATAAAATAACATGTTACTGCAACCCTTATTTATGTAACTGAAATGATTTGTATATGTTTAGATAGTTTAACGATTGTTTTTTAGATAAATTAATTATCTCCATCAGAAATTTCCTTATTTATGAAAATCGAGGATAAATTTATGTTTAGTTGATGTAATAACGTAAGCTTTAATATTCATTTATTTGTTAAAAACCAATGTCTTAATGTCTTAATTGTTTACTTTGAAACAAAAATTTGCCTGGGTGATGTAAGGAGTCAGGCAGGGAAATTTCGTATTGTGCTCTGCCTTTTGTTGTGAGTGCAACGTACGCAACCTCGGATCCACGCTGTGCTCCGCTCGCAATAATCTGCAGGGCGGCCGGCCGGATGAGCTTCTAGTGTGATGCACCGTTGTTGAATTGAGGATTTTCCCTACCTCTTTGATGTCGCTGGATGGTGTTGTCTCGGACGTCTTGCAGTTTCCGGCTCGCCAGCCAAAACAACCGGTTTCCTTCAGCCACTCGCAAATAAGGTTGAAATGTCTCTTATTTCGGGCGTCCGCAATTCCGAAATTTTCAACGTGCATACGTNGCCGGCCGGATGAGCTTCTAGTGTGATGAACCGTTGTTGAATTGAGGATTTTCCCTACCTCTTTGATGTCGCTGGAACGTGTTGTCTCGGACGTCTTGCAGTTTCCGGCTCGCCAGCCAAAACAACCGGTTTCCTTCAGCCACTCGCAAATAAGGTTGAAATGTCTCTTATTTCGGGCGTCCGCAATTCCGAAATTTTCAACGTGCATACGTCTCTGCCATGCGATTTGCGTTAGGGCTCGTTTTGCACGAGCGGTCTAAACGCCACGGGTTCACCGATATAGTCTATTCACGGTTACTTTCTTCTATGGTCCTGCTGTAGTTCTACTTTCAAGCAACTCCTCCATCTCTAGCAAACAAATCTTAAACAAGTCTAGAAAATTATACCAATTGGACAGCGCACCGAATTCGCGAGTTTTCAGTTGAATAATATTTTGCTTGAGAAATATATATTCCTCGGCATTTCCAACAAAACTTTATTATCGCTGTTTTTATTTATATTAGTTATGAAAAATATATTGTAATTTATGGGTAAAAAAAGAGTAAAAGTTTTATTAAAAAATATATATATACTATAAAACAATGGTGATACGAGACATATTTAGGAAAAAAAACCCTCCAAACGAGAGGTGATTTATCACATGTTTGATCCAACAAGTGTGAAGATACTGCAAATAGACAAATGCTACCGCGCTGTGAAATTTTAATGTACATGTGAGCGATTTAAAACGCGGCTGTTTGAAGGGCTACTAAGTGTACTTTGTGTTACAAATATGTATTGTACAAGTCAGATGTGCTTCGGAATTAATTTCGTAGCGGGCAATCCATAAAATTCTTTGTCGCAGTCGAAACTGATTTCTGATCTTCGTACGTCGCTTCACCGATCTCGGCTTTAACCAACGTCTCAATTTCTTGCTTATCGCACTCTTTCCACTGAACACTATACGTAGGTGGTCGCTGCTTTAATTCAGAAATGAATTTTACCGTTCAAACATAACGAGTTACAGTATAACCGCCGATAGCTAGAAACGAAGAGGACTAACTACAAGTTGGCGACGTAGACGCCGATAAACCACTTGCTGCTATGCCGTGTCAATTGACTAGCGATTACATCGCTAGCGGTATGCGTTTTAAACACATGTTGTTTCGGCAGAAACGCGCGTCTAGTCTGAATTTTCCCTGATCGCCAAATGTTATCATGCCATGCAGGGACAAAGAGCTGTGCTTTATTGCGTGTGTACTGTTTGACCACTTGTTTAGAATGGGCGTTAGTGTGGGACCACACACTGCGGTTTCAACGCAGCAGTGCCACACTTTGTTTCAAATGGGAGCGTCCACACAAAGAGGCCGGCACCACGCACCCCTCAAGTGACCGCAACATGCGGCGGTGGCACCGCACAACCGCACTGCCACACACTGAGAACAACAGCTGTAGCTTGAGCTGGAGTGCGGTGCGGTGCGGTGTGTTTCGAAATTTTTGACATCGATAAGTTTATCAAGTACGAGTAGGAGTGTTCAGCTTTTTGTGGGAAAGCTCACTGAGATAAATGTTTGTTCCAGCAAACAAAATACTTATTTGTATAGGGACAAACATATGTTCAGAAAGACCAATATATGTTGTTCAGTAAACTAAACTATAAAAACAGCAAAGTTGACTTTATTCATCTAACGAAATACACACTTGAAAAAATAAAACCTCGATATTGGGACAACATTTTAGGCTGTTAACAAAACATATAGTTAAGTCAATTGTACATATTTGCTTGGCCACCTACTTCAATGCCTTCGTTCGAAATTACAGCTCGAGAATTTGTTTGGAATTTTGGTGACAATTAGGATGGTGAGAGTGTTTGTTAAAGCATTAATTTATTCCTTATAATGGTAAAAAAATACCGATAAAACATGTCAAACGGAAACTTAATATCAAGCTGTAAAACTAAAAATATTTTTTTATGTATGTTGTCCTGTAAATGAGGTGTATATCTTTAAAAACATTACTTTATCGCCAGTGTTCTCTTTAGTTGACGTTGCTAGGGCGTAGGACTCAGATGCAAACCCTCCAGTTTCAAATCCCGGTTGTGCCATCAATTTTTTTTACAAGAACAGAAATCCTTAACTGTACGTATAGCCAAACAAATCTTTAGATGTACCAACCAAATCTTACAGTTTGGGACAACCAAATAAGAACAACAAATAATTTGGTTTCGATAACAAATTATTTCATTGACCCTATAGAAACAGTTTGATGGTGCAAAACAAACCTTGCTTTATTTAACAAAACATTTTTGTACATGGGAAATAATAGCATAGTAAGACAATATGGGTTTGTTGGAAAATCAATTTCTGAGAAACTCTTTATGAGTGCGTCAGACAAAAATGGATGTTATAAATGTAAATTGCATTGTACAAATTTATGGATAATAGTTTACAAAAATAAAGAAAGTGCAATCCTAAATATCGATTTTTACTAAATTTGTGAACAACTATTTTAGCAGTGTCACGTATTTCTGAAAAAAAAAATATATTTCTTACACCTCGAAATTTGCTATGCCATTACGGCACAAGAAATTCTCCAACAAGATTGCATGTAACTAGCAAATAATTTGCTCAGAGAGTTCGCAACAATTATTAAATGCTGTTCGAGGAAAATTGAGCATTTTGGAAAGCCCTGCTTAAGATATATTTGTATGCACATCATGCATTCTTTCCCCATATGGAAAAATTAAAACTGCCATCGGCCTGATCATTTTATTCACGGGTAGGCTAAGTTAAACTGTCAAATTATTAGAAAAGTAAATATTTCACAAATATGTAAATTTTTACACTTATACGAATTAAGTAAAAGAGAAAGCAGAACAAATAATTTCGATATTCATTAATGTTTTCCAAACACTTTTAGTTCAACGTTAAGATATGGAAATACTTTCCCTTCGCCGTTACCAACTTTACTGGGCGTATGCTAGTCAGTTAAAGGGAGTGAAATTTTTTCACTGCCCATATTAATTAACTGGGAAAAGCCTATATATAGGACTGCCATTTCTTAGTTCTTCAGTGCTGACTTCCACAAACACGTTGACCTCAGTTAACTTATTTGGCGTTAATATCTGCACCGCATCCTCTTAAGCAGACCAGCCCCTTCAAGCACGCAGATGTATTGCAGTTTTGATATCATAACTATTCTAACACCACAGGCACAAATTTCTTTACTCAACACACACACACACTACGGAAGCTCAACAATGAATACGGGGTGAGGTTGTGCTCGCGTGTGGTTTGAACGAACGCATGTGGGCTAGGAGCTGGACATGCGGCGAAACAGTTGCGGTGAAACCGCAATAAGTGGTGCCAGCCTTAGCGCACTCATAGATTAGGACCATGTCCATCTTTTCTACACACGTGATTTCAATCTCACTGAAACTGTACGTGTTCCGAGTCAATGGATTTTTTAAAAAATGATTACAGTATGAGATCAAACGTGCAAACGAGTTGGCATTGCGGGCATCCGGCTTGGCCCATGTCAGTAGGATGTGCCAGTCCCTTGAGCCCTGGTGCATGTGAGGATTCGGTTGGAAAGAGAATTCGTTTAGCCATTGTATCCTCTGCCGAGGAGTATAACCCACAGCTATTGCTTCTGGTCTTCGATATCATGCAGTTGGGCACCGGATTGTAGTTGTCATCCGATCTGATCCCGCACATGTTCTACTGGGGGTCAGAGATCGGAATCATGCCGGAAGATGCCACTGGTCGGAGGGTTTTCTCTGGGATATAACGTTTCCCCCGCCCTTGCATTCCAGCGCTGCTCCATACTCACCAATCTTCACCCTCATCGGTTCTCAAGACCTCGATGTTAAGAGCCGCCCAAATATCTCCACTCTACTCTCTAGTAGCTGTGTTCCTAGAGGCGTAATGCTGGACGCGCATTTTAGCGATCCTCTCTTGGTCAGATATGTCTTGAGCGAACGGAATCTTCACAGCAGGCCTGCGTGCCCTCACAGACACATACGTTCCAATATTGGGCCACTGTGACATAGGAATGCACCACATGCGTAGCAATTACGCGATACGTCCACCTGACCTCATATAAACAAAAAATGCGGTCCCTAACTCGCCTTACACGTGCTATCGCTATAAACGTGGTAGAACCGCAAAGAACTCTGGTGGCAGCTCTAGAGATTACAGATATCTGCAGCTGGATTTATTTACATATCCAAAGGTATACCAAATGACGTCCAAATTGGACCATTCCTTATGCGTGCTTCACATTTTTGTTATTACTTGAATAACGTATTTTAAACAAATCACGAGTAGCATACACCATTGAAAGAATGAAGGAGAATAGGCTATCTGGCCCTAATATGGGGTCAAGTCTGGTAGCCATTCGCTAGACGAAATCTTTATCTTAAAACTTTATGCTAAATTCTTAAGGAGAACGTAGCAAATTAAAATAATAGATGGTTATTTGCAAAAATATTTGCGGTTTTCTTTTTGGTAAGCAAAATTTGTCTCACTAAAAAGGGGTAAATATGTGTGGGACAGAACATATAAAAGAATAGAGGGGCACAGAATTCAGGTATACAAAAAGTTTGGAAAATCGATTTTAAAAATTAAAAATTGTGCCATAAATAAAAATTATGTATTGTTAGAGGTACGGTATGTGAAAAGTGAACATGCTGCACTTAAATTTAATAAAACTTACGTGTCATCTATAGCACTAATGGTAGGTCAGGTACAATTTTTATAGAAAACTCATTAACAATTTTTGATACACGAAGTTTTGTTCAGAAACTTTTAATGCTTAAATGTTTCAGGTGAAATTAGAAAAGCACAGAGTCTGCTTTAAAAACAAATTTCTGATCCAACATAATTTTACAAATATTAACGGAATTTGTATAAATCTTCAACGCCGAATTTTTTGGGAATCGCAGTTATTTACATTAAAAAAAAAAGGAAATCTTCAAATTCAGGAGACGCTTTCACTGAAAATCAACTCTCTTTCTCTCAGTCTCTCTCTATATATTTATATAAGTGCAAATTAGTTCAAAAATTTCCTAGGATACAAATGGCATACAAAATTTTCTTAAGCCGGTATTATATTTGTAATTAAGCTTTTGCCCTTTAAATATCTGTGCTTACTCAATTTTGAATATGAATATCTAATTTGTTGGGACTTTATAAATATGGCATAACTTCCATAGAAATATTTCATTGCCATTTAGTATAAATCGCGTGGAAATTTTCTAAGATACGTAACTTAAGTTTTGCGTAACACTATCTACAAGAATCGCACACAATATAGAATTTTAATTATGGCATCATATTTTCTCACTAGGAACTATCAACAAGCTAAATTTTGAACACATTGGCCTAATGGTTTTGAATAACGGAAGGCTGCCATTTGGAAAATAAGAGTCGCTGAGGCACTGACTGTAAAAGTAAAATGTACTTTCAAGACGACTAAATGGTACAGAATTTGGAGAATTTGAGTGATAATATTTCAAAGTTTTCAGGAGGAAAACAGACGTACAGACAACCGCACGAATGGATCGAAAATTTAACCAAGAAAAAATAGGTATAAATTTTTGCTAATAAATTTTATCCTCTAATAACGATCTTGTAGTATACCAGTAGAGGGATCATAGAGACTTTGGCACATCGGGACATGGGACCTGAGCGTCGGAGTTGTACGTGCTCTGTCACTCCGGTCGGCCGGCGGCCATAATGGATCCAGGTGAAGTTGACTTTTGACCACTATCCCAACGACCTTTGACCCGAAAAATTCTAAACTATTAAAATTTACCCTAAAAAATTATAAAAATATACATAGAAAAGGTAAAAAAATATTTGAAATAATTTAAAAATTATTAAATAAAAGATTAATTTTAAAAACTTCAATTTCCGGATGAGCCCACACCCCATTCAACCATTCTCATTCCACCATCTTGGTAGGTGCAGTCCACAATAATGGTAGGCATCACAGCCACCATCCAACATTTTCGTAGGTGCAGTCCTCCATGTTGGTAGGTGCAGTCCACCATATCAGTAGATGCAGCGATCCGTTATCTCAGTAGGTGCAGTCCACCACATTGGCAAATGCAGTCCGCCATCTTAGCCAGTACAGCTTGACATCATAGTAGGCGTAACAGCCACCGTCCGCCATATTTGTTTCCCTTTGTTATTTGTTTATACATTACTGGAGTTTGTCTCTCTCCTTCGTTCGACTGCCATATTGGATTTCATATGTTTTCATAACCTACGTGGTGCTAGTGTATTCAATTCCCCAAAGCGAGTTGTGGATTTAGCCACCAAGCATCAGCCATATTTGTGTGTTTCAAAGTATAGGTTGCACTGTTGGCGCCCTCCATGTTGGATTCTATTTTCAATACCTAGGTGGCGCTATTTTCTCAATTTCGTCACCAGGCGATATGCCGATTTAGCCACCAGGTGGCAGCTATATTTGGTTAAGTTTTTTTAAAATATAGGTGGTGTTGTCGGTAACCTTCATGTTATATTCTATTTTCAACAATAAGAGGCATAAATTCTTTATTTCATTGCCAGGCGATCTCCACGTCCCGATCATACTGGCGATTTAGCCGCAAAGTGAGACGTCGGAACTAGTATTTGTAGACATAGGAATATATGTGAATTTTCTTTACTTATTTAAAAAATTATTTTTACAATAAGCAGTATACCAGAAGCATAAATTATTAAATATACATTTTTTTCATTACTATCTTTGATTAACAACTACAAAATTTGTTTTCTTATTAATTCTAATTAAATTACTATTAAAATTGAGTATTTATTCTCTAACTCCTGACCTTGCCACTTAAGTCTGACCAATTATTCACCATCGCTTAATCTCTTATAGCTACAGCTCTTGTTTTCAGTATTGTCCACCAGGGCGTGCAAGTGTGGGGAAAGTATTTTATGGAAACAATGTCAACCCTCGGAACAGTTTCTCGTATGATGCCAGAGGCGACATATCGCTCTCTCACACCTCGTCTTTTAGCACTCTGACTGGTAAGGCCAGATATTTAATTACATCAGGTCACAGGATATTATCAAGCGTGCACATAATACGCATATATATTTCCGCGAAAATAAAATTTTTCTCATATTTGGAGTATTGGTTCGGACCAGATAGTCTCTGGAGGAATATTAAAGTACGGTACAAGAACTGAAATTTTTATATTTATATATTTATCAACAATCTAATTTGCAAAGACGTTACCTCAGTAACCGTGCCGCTACCGTAACAATTCGTTTCCATTCACCAAATGTGCTCGAAAATACGTAAAGTGTGGCTTTCCGAATAATGAAAATAGAGTGGCATATAAGTGTGGAAACTGTGGCATGGCATTAGCTAGGCGCGATAAATATTAGGTGCATGCAAAACACCTGCAGAGCTGTTGGACCTTTACCTGCCAAAATCCGTCGTGTAAAGTCTCGTTCACTGTAGCGTACGAGTGTACTCCACAAAACCAATGGTTCAGGATGACTATTCACTATCGTACCAGCGACCATCACGCCCAAAAAACGTGGCAGGGTCTGGGTTGGTTAATGACGATGGTTTCGTGGAGGTCCAAACTGCATTCCAACACATTAAAAATACCAATACCGCCACAACGAGAGTGGGTATTTAATGGATTTTTGCACATTTTTTGCTCGAATAGGCCAAAACATCGCTGTTCTCTCTGCACATAAACACGCTGCCAATAATATTTAAGGTAAAGGTCGAACGCAGCTTTGCTAAACCGACCCCATTCACTGAAAGGAAAGTATTAAAATCGAAAGTCAAGATATGGAAATTACTATAAAGCCTCATATTGTAAATATACGTAACTAGGAAAAAGCATACAAACAGCGGGTTTCGTAGTAAATATTAACGAAAAATCAATCACATAGTGTCCCTTCCCCTCTAAACAACATGCTTGCCCTCCTTAGCAAAAAACTTCTTGAAATTCACGTTGGAAAAAATCATGTGCCATGTACGGATGCGTTATGCAGTTTTCTATAAAGTAATCATTACTCGAAAAATTCAAAAACAGTGTTAAAACCACTTCACTACTCCCGCGGTATGCGACATGCACAGGGAGATAGACCGTGCATTTCCCCTCTCCAAGGCATTGACGCTCATCATTAAAATATTTCCTCCCAAGTTTAATACCAATACATATGTTAATTTATGCCGTTAGAAAAAAATGTCCATATGGTTACTCCATGTGCGGCTATTTTTCTAGCTCCCATTGTGAGCATATAAAACTTTTTATACGCGTAAATAATGCACGCATAGTAAGTTTTGCAGAGAAAAAATGATATACCGTGAGGAGACGTAAGCGTAAAGGTACACCCACCACAAGTACAAATTCACAAAAAAACTGATGCTTTCGGCAAACCAAATTTCAGTATTTTCATAAATTCGCGAACACTCGCTCCATTCAGAGATATATTCGATCCACTGTAAAACACCCCCTCATCCAAGTCTCCTTTGCAACAACCGTCACGTCCAGAGTCACAAACACACTGCTACACGACTTTAGCCGAATGAAAAGTGACATGCGAAGATGTGGATATATGTGTGTGACATCTACGCCAGCAACTGTCAAAAGTATTCTGTCTTTATGAATTACGCAAACTAAAACATAGTTTTATTCCGAAGATGCTAGTCCACCATGCAGATTTGTTCCACAATACAAATTCCAGCAAAATCACGCGCATACAGCTCTCATTCACCACCCTTCAACCTCGTCGAGACATATAAGGAAAGACTTCAGAAGTGCAAAAACATTAGAGCATATTGCAGCCAGTGCATTACAGAGACCATGAAATTTTAGAATTATGTTAATCCCTTTCGAATGTATACAATTAGTTATATGTACAAATTTTTTATAATTAAATTTTGGCTTAAACTCCACCTTTGTTTTTTTTTTGTACAAAAAAACCCAAATGTTATATTTTGTTATAATTTTGGCGAAACCAAACATGCATGGTGATTCTGTGAAACTAAGAAATAAGGAAAATAAGACGGTTATTATCCACTTGCTGATACGTTAAACATATACACACGGACACACACCTACATATACACAGAGCCCGAAATGTCCCAATTGTAGGAGAGACTGATAGACGCATAAAAAACTATTAAAAGAAAAGCGTACTTAAAGATTTGGGAACGAGTCCCATTACAGAAGTAAACGAGAGACACGTGAAGTCGCAATCTGAGCTCGCGCACACGTCCAGCCTCGCTGCACCAGGTGTTGAATTGGACTTTACCGTAGCACACTGACCGCCGGAGAACTCTAGAGAGACCGCGGAGTGCTTGTCTCTCCAGCAGCTTGTATTATTTCTCACACACGCCAACTTTAATTCATACGATAACAAGCACAGATTATATCTGCACACACAAGTCAACACCAGGGGAGAGCAGTGTTCATGGGGACCCGGGTTTGATTCTCAAATCGTTTACAAAAATTCATTTTTTCAAATATTATTCCAGGTAAATGCCGGGATGGTTTCTTGGCCGAGTCCTTACTCGTTCCCGTTTGACCTAAGAACTTGCTCCGTCTGAAAAGACTGTGTGCAAAGAACATCTTATCACAAACTCATTGTACAAGAATCTCAAAACTAGGCATTTGCCTGACAAGATAGATACCCATGCAGAAAGGTGACGAGATATGCAACTCACCAGTTATTAGAGTCGGAGAAAAATCAGCTGGCTAGGATGTTTCCAACATAACGAAGACCAAGTTTTAAGTTGGGATAGGGGTGAAGTACAGGACAAAGGGCAAGTGAAACAAGACTCTGATGAAGAAAACAAAAAATGAAAGACCAAGATCATGTCTACTGACAGTTTTATGCAATTGCTTCCGTTCTCATTCTGTGCCCTTTGTGGTCTAATAGCAGCCACCTGCTGTATCTTCTGGGTAGTAAACATCATGTAGAACAGACAGAAATACTTGACTGAGGCCAAAAGACACAATGTTAACATGGAAGTTATCGTAACGAGGAAGAAAGAGGTAAGGCCTGCACTACTGGCCATATCCAGAGCAGCCCCAAGTGTAAAAAAATCGATGCATCAGACAAAGAAAGCAGGAAAACTCATGATATTACTATCCTAAAGACAAAATACAGAAATTGACCTAAATATGAAATCTGAAAGTACTCAATTTCACTGGTGTGTTTATACGAAACAACTTACAAACCAAACCCAACTAAGGTGAATTGCAAATAATAATCCTGAACACAGATGACGATCCCGGAATTCACTGGTTATCATTTATAAAACAAAGCTAATATGGAGACGACTATGAGAGTTTCTGCAATTTACACAAACCACCCCAAATGTTGGTGATATATTAGCTGAACATCTCTAACATATGATATGGAACTAGTACCAAATACACGGAACTGTAATAATGTGTGTATTTGCTTCCTTGTTCAAAGAACATGTAAATTAATAAAAAGCTTAAACGCCGAACAAAGAGCACCAGAATCTATAAGTTGGCAAAACCAAGAATCTCTATGACCACTAACCATCTTGCCTGTTAATATCCTATGAATAAAGTGCAATTTGGCCAGTGTCACATGTTTAAATAGGATACCGAGCAACATTCTGCACGAGTTTGTTTCGATGGTAAATACATATTAAAAAATATTCAAAGAATTAGAAGAAAACATTTACATTGAAGTCGCTACAAAGCGAGTGCGTGAAGTGAATGTCTCTGTCGTTTACCAGCAAGGAGAGTTGGTGAAATTTTCGTATTTCCTGATTTTATCTGCACTTATATTATTACAAAATATAGTTGTGACTTATGCCACAACACTTGTATTAATAGAGATTGCGAGAGACTTTTGGCGGTTTCTCCATTAATTCTTTCACCATTTTACCAGGAATTTTAGAAATTTATTTGATCCAATTTGAACTATAAATCATGTGTCCATTTAATAATAGATTTTATGAACACAGTAATAACACACGAGAGAGTATTTTAAGGTAACCTCAGTACTGTAGTGGTTTATCCATTTTGTTTTTCATAAAATGAATTTTTAGTTTTAGTTATAATAAACAGTGAAAATATATATTTATTAAATTAAATAATAGTGGCAAGCATACGATTTACACGGCATATGATTTACATGTAGGCTAACTGCTGAAGAAAAATTAATGTTTTTATTCTAAGGATACAGAATATTTAAATAAATTATAGCAGTTTATTATAAGTAATTTAATATAATTAGCTCAATTTTATATCAGATACGTTTGACACCTACATACACTGCCAAATCAAAGGACGGACGAAAGTGAAAGATTTTCAGGATGTCAGTAATTTATTGGATTACTTCAAATTTCATTACAATTATTCCCTATTTTATATATATTTTTAAAAATTTTGCCCAAATTTATTGTTTAATTTCACCAAAAGATCAAGGTCAACGTCAAAATATCCAACGTGGCTACCACTATACTCAGAATGTTCGACACCCAATTGGAATGACATCCAATTGGAATGAGCGAACATAAACACCTAGCTGATTTACTCATCATTCCTCTTCTGTGTATTATGTCTAAAACTCTCTTTTTTAAACCACTAACATGAACATGCGGTTGATAATAGAGGTAGATGGGATGAGCAGGAAGAGCAGGGACAAGATCAAACATGCTCATCAGCAATTCGAATGGAGTGGAAACGGCATATTTATATCCCCCCGGTGTTATGCCTGAAGGATTATCAGGGGAGATTATCAGGGGACTGCTTATAAACTAACTTATGACCTAACTTAAACTAACAGCCATGCCTTGCCTAGGATTCGAACCCAGAACCTCCCGCACCCCAGACCGACTGCGCCATGGGAGGTCGGCAACAGCAATGCGAGGTAGATACTAAACTGAGTCAAGAGAGTTGAGAAATTGCTCCTAGAGAACCTATGATGGAAGAGTGTAGAGCAATTGTTTCTAGGTGGGAAACAGTGGGTAAAGTATGTAGAAGAATTAATAAAGGAGCAGGTGGAATGGACATGTCCATGAACCAATGAGCAGTGGTGGTGTAGTGGTTAGACTACTCGCCTCCCACAAAGGCGAACCAGGTTCGATTGCTGTCGGAGTCACTCCCCTGATTTTTGCGTGTGGGAATCGTGCTGGATGATGCCACTGTTCGGTGGGTTTTCCTTGGGATATCCTTTTTTCCCGCCCTTGCATTTCAGCGCTACTCCATACTCACCTCACTTCATCCTCATTGACTATCAAGAACTCGATGTTAAGAGCCGTCTGAATCTCTCCCCTCTATGAACCAACTTTGCGTGAAGAAATTGGCATGATGTGTAGAAAATCGAAATTGATATTCGATTATTCTTTTGAAGTGGTGTATTTGTGATTGAAGACTGATGTATAGGAGAAGGGAGGGAATGACTCCCAGAGGGGCTTCTATAATAATAGCGAGGGTTTAAAATGTTGGTTGGGAAACTGACAATATAAAGGATTTGTTTCTGTCGTAATATCATGGATTGTCAATTCCAGGAATTCGTCTAGATGACCAGTGATGCGTTTAATTGTTTGGTCTTTATATGTTCTAAAAGATGAAAAAAATTTAGCACAAAAAAGTTTTGTGAACTAATTATTATCCTAAGCAGTATTCATAATGGCGGCTTACGTGTTGGAATATTGCAACAGAAAATAAAATTTTTGTTTATTTTACCATTTTTGAGTTTGGGGAAAAACCAAACAGGGATAAAAAAAGTAATTTCTACCAGAAGGCAAAGTTTCGCAAATCATATAGCNTTAATAGAGATTGCGAGAGACTTTTGGCGGTTTCTCCATTAATTCTTTCACCATTTTACCAGGAATTTTAGAAATGTATTTAATCCAATTTGAACTATAAATCATGTGTCCATTTAATAATAGATTTTATGAACACAGTAATAACACACGAGAGAGTATTTTAAGGTAACCTCAGTACTGTAGTGGTTTATCCATTTAGNTAACACACGAGAGAGTATTTTAAGGTAACCTCAGTACTGTAGTGGTTTATCCATTTAGTTTTTCATAAAATGAATTTTTAGTTTTAGTTATAATAAACAGTGAAAATATATATTTATTAAATTAAATAATAGTGGCAAGCATACGATTTACACCGCATATGATTTACATGTAGGCTAACTGCTGAAGAAAAATTAATGTTTTTATTCTAAGGATACAGAATATTTAAATAAATTATAGCAGTTTATTATAAATAATTTAATATAATTAGCTCAATTTTATATCAGATACGTTTGACACCTACATACACTGCCAAATCAAAGGACGGACGAAAGTGAAAGATTTTCAGGATGTCAGTAATTTATTGGATTACTTCAAATTTCATTACAATTATTCCCTATTTTATATATATTTTTTAATATTTTGCCCAAATTTATTGTTTAATTTCACCAAAAGATCAAGGTCAAGGTCAAAATATCCAACGTGGCTACCAGTATACTCAGAATGTTCGACATCCAATTGGAATGACATCCAATTGGAATGAGCGAACATAAACACCTAGCTGATTTACTCATCATTCCTCTTCTGTGTATTATGTCTAAAACTCTCTTTTTTAAACCACTAACATGAACATGCGGTTGATAATTGAGTTTAAAATGTACATTTAATTTGACTATGAAGAGAGGAAATAAATTAATTTATATACTAATAATAGAGGTGGATGGGATAAGCACGAAGAGCAGCGACAAGATCAAACATGCTCAACAGCAATTCGAATGGAGTGGAAATGGCTTATTTATATCCCCCCGGTGTTATGCCTGAAGGTTTATCAGGGGAGATTATCAGGGGACGGCTTATAAACTAACTTATGACCTAACTTAAACTAACATCCATGCCTTGCCTAGGATTCGAACCCAGAACCTCCCGCACCCCAGACCGACTGCGCCATGGGAGGTCGGCAACAGCAATGCGAGGAAGATACTAAACTGAGTCAAGAGAGTTCAGAAATTGCTCCTAGAGAACCTATGCTGGAAGAGTGTAGAGCAATTGTTTCTAGGTGGGAAACAGTGGGTAAAGTATGTAGAAGAATGAATAAAGGAGCAGGTGGAATGGACATGTCCATTAACCAATGAGCAGTGGTGGTGTAGTGGTTAGACTACTTGCCTCCCACAAAGCCGAACCGGGTTCGATTGCTGTCGGAGTCGCTCCCCAGATTTTTGCGTGTGGGAATCGTGCTGGATGATGCCGCTGTTCGGCGGGTTTTCCTTGGAATATCCTTTTTTCCCGCCCTTGCATTTCAGCGCTACTCCATACTCACCTCACTTCATCCTCATTGACTATCAAGAACTCGATGTTAAGAGCCGTCTGAATATCTCCCCTTTATGAACCAACTTTGCGTGAAGAAATTGGCATGATGTGTAGAAAATCGAAATAGATATTCGATTATTCTTTTGAAGTGGTGTATTTGTGATTGAAGACTGATGTATAGGAGAAGGGAGGGAATGACTCCCAGAGGGGCTTCTATAATAATAGCGAGTGTTTAAAATGTTGGTTGGGAAACTGACAATATAAAGGATTTGTTTCTGTTGTAATATCATGGATTGTCAATTCCAGGAATTCGTCTAGATGACCAGTGATGCGTTTAATTGTTTGGTCTTTATATGTTCTAAAAGTTGAAAACAATTTAGCAAAGAAAACGTTTTGTGAACTCATTATTATCCTAAGCAGTATTCATAATGGCGGCTTACGTGTTGGAATATTGCAACAGAACATAAATATGTTTTTTATTTTACCATTTTTGAGTTTGGGGAAAAACCAAACAGGGATAAAAAAAAGTAATTTTTACCAGAAGGCAAAGTTTCGCAAATCATATAGCTGTTGATGTCAAGTTTACCCAAGTTATATATCTGAACCTCGCCATTATCACGTAGTCTAAGATACCACATTGTTATTTTTATCTTATATCATAAATTGTGGCAAGGGAAACAGTATAACGATAAAAATATCTCAACAGTCGTGAATATAACTCCAATTGTGTACCAATGTCATAAGGCCAGGTTTAATATATATATATATATATATATATATATATATATACAGTGAGAGAGAGAGAGAGAGAGAGAGAGAACATGTGTATTTCTGTAGAAATAATATTTTTATGTAATGNGAGAGAGAGAGAGAGAGAGAGAGAGAACATGTGTATTTCTGTAGAAATAATATTTTTATGTAATGCATATTTTACTATAAATTCACTTATTTCAAAAATTATTTAACTCTTCTGGCACACTCCCAAACACATTATATCGATATTTCTTTTAAACAAATAATAAATAATTTCTTTGCAATATTTTGCTGGGCTACAAAATACAACCCTACTTAATGTTCACAAGAAAAATCCAGCAGTCCACCAACAGGGTAAGACATTATAAACTGCTAAGCAAATCGGTAACNACTTAATGTTCACAAGAAAAATCCAGCAGTCCACCAACAGGGTAAGACATTATAAACTGCTAAGCAAATCGGTAACTAGAACACACAAGTATATAACTTGATTCACAAAATTGTTATCTTCATTACTAATGTCTGCTTTTAAATCACTGATATTCATAAATATCTCGCATGGCCTGTATCTTCATCNGTCTGCTTTTAAATCACTGATATTCATAAATATCTCGCATGGCCTGTATCTTCATCGCTTGCAATGTATCCTCGGCTTGTTGGAATACCTATCTTCTGGAAACTCAGGATCGCTACTCTTCTTCTAAGGGCGTGTGCAGGGTGCAGAGTTTGATTTTTACTTGCAGTGACGTGTCTTCTTAAATGATATGGAGCGAGAGAAAATGGGCAGCTGTCGCCTTGTGCCCCAGTCTGGGACAGAGACTGGGTGGAGTACCTAGTGGATGCGACGTCCACCTGCTGCCTATTCATGTGTTGACCCTTGCTGGGTCTACCTAGATTTGTATGCGCACCAACGGTCATGTGGCTGTCCTTGGCGGTCACCGCGAGAACCTGCTCTTGCACCCACCTTAAATACTCAGCTGACTGTGTGATATCCTAACTAGTTACAACCGGTGGAGCGGCCGAGAGCACCACCGGATGATCCCAAGTACTCAGGGCTGAAGTAAGCCTATAAGACGGAAGTGAAATTGATGGGGAAACGTTTACGTGGTGCGCCGCTCAGCAATTTTTCAAGCAAGTCACTGGAGAAAAGTGAGGTTATGTTATCTTGAAATCAAACCTTCTCAATTGTTTTCGGTGAGACATCGAGAGGAGTGAGTCAATATTCAGTGTTATATGGTTTTATTATTTGGATGTATTTGATTGTCTATTTTACTGACATAATTCATATATCTTGTTAATTATTACTTCACATTAAATTTTATAAGCTACTTATACCGCGCTATTTATACACT
>NQII01000009.1:117961-260177 GCA_002778355.1 Clitarchus hookeri
GAATGTCTTGCATTGATTGTAAATTGGAGTCATCTCGCAGTATGCGATAATAATTTAATGAATTACCATGCATTATTCAACACTGCATTAGTACACGGTTTATTAGTCTACCTTTTTCATAAAAAATTGTTTATTTAAAAATATTAAAAAACTCTTTACGGGATGATAAAAAGTGGTAATGTAAAATGATAAAAATCCTTAAAAAAAATTTTTTTGTTAAAGTAAAAGTTGTTACCACATAGTAAAAGAGGTTTAATAGGAATAATTTGTATGCAGACTTCCAAGCCAGGATACAATAATTTTAACGAGTTTCCTTTAATATAATTTCCTTTCTGAATCACAGCTGCAATTGCCCTAAATTAGTAGATGAGAGCAATATTTATCTTAATATTTTGCAGAGTAAACATGTATTTAAAAAAAACTTACTTTAAAAAATAGTGAAGTAGGAAAAACGGTTGTTTTTTTAAAAGACTGCCAAATGTTTAATTAAGCAGCACATTTATTTATCGTGGCGTGTGTTAATAATACTTCATGCTTCTTGACAGCCAAGCAAAATTCTACAAACAACGAACTAAAAATTATTAAAATATGCTCATTCCCGGAAAACTTCAACTCTCACTAGTCATTATAAAAACATTTTAAGCAAAATTCAGAAAATCTGTTTTCTTGAGGTTAAAAATTGTATCGTACCGAAAAAATTGCGACTTTAACGATTTCGTTTTAAAATGTATCATTATAAACGAAACCTCGGATAAAGAATATATATCTGAAAAATTACTCTAATATAAATACATACAGCTCAGATAAAAACAGTAGAGCTCCCGGTGCCGTATATGTTATTACCGAATATATATGTAGCCCAGTAGCAACCTACGTTGTTACAACGTTGGCAATTGGTTGGTAAGGTTTGCTATATGTTGGACTGGAGCACACACATTGATATCTGGTTGGCCCAACCGAAAATGCCAATACAAATTTGCTACCATGAAAATCTTAAGAGAATACTTTGCACCCTCCAGACAATGATGTGACTGAATCAGAAAATGTCATAACCTATCGCAAGTGTAATTCTTAATTTTAAATAGATGGGTGGTAGTTTGGTAACAAGGTGTTTAAAAAAACTGTTGATAATATATGTATATTTTTCTGTTGGTCCAAAGTTGGACAACCAACTTTTTATGTAAAAGTATGGAACGACCTTTTTGAGTGAAAACAATGTCACCTTTTGGTATTTTGTATAATATAACGGTTCTTCATGACCTGAGATATTTCTCATTAAAATAAGTTCAGTTGGTTATACGTCGTGTCAATGTTGGCAACAAAACTGTTGGTAATTTGCACTAACTTTAAGTTAGCCCAACATTGTGTAACTAACATTATGGCAAAAAAAGTAATTACCATATTTCTGATGAAATACACTGTATTTTTGGATAATGATTCAAAAGCTTTTTTAAAAATACAAAGACAGTATTATTTAAAATTGATTTCGTTGTTCATGTGTTCGCCATAACAAAAACCTTTAAAATTTGATTTGTATGTGTGTGTGTATATATATACACACATATATATACAAATATAACGTTCGAAGAGCAAATGCTCTAACTGAGGGAGGTGATTCCTTATGAAAAATAAAGTCGAAAATGAACACCGTATGCCTAAACGGAATATTTTAGGAGATATGAGTCTATTAAAGTTGGGTTTTGATAACGTATTTTTGCCGAATGCCTTGTATAACGCCTACAAAAACCGCAGTAAAAAGGTGACTTATACTACCCATGCTGCAGAGACACATGCGTAATGCTGGCCAACCTTGGTCTGTGCGCACTGTTCGGCTTGAGGAGCTGATACGTCAGCACACCAACTACATGCCCTCCACTAGTACACGCTCCATAGTGCGCCAATTGGGCGTGTTTCATTCAATTGTGTGGGACGTACTGTGCGTAAATCGCCGTCGTCCCTACCGCTGGCAGAAATACAAGGCGTTCAGCGAAAATACGTTTTCAAAATCTATCTTTCACAGGCTCATATATTCTTTAATATTATGTTTAGTTATATGTAGACCTATATATACAGCGTTTAATTTCCGAACATCCTGTAAATTTTATATGGTCTGTTTGACCAACATTATGTAACCAAAATTGAGCCAAAAATGGCAATTATCATATTTCTCATGAAATAAAATATTAATTTTTTTTTTTTTGTAAAAATTATATATTTTAACACTCAAGATATGTCTTATTTAAAATTGATCTCGTTGGCCACGCATTGATTACTTGTTGGAATGCATAATGTAGGTATTTGGCTTTTAAGCTTTTGTTTTGCCAAAACTGTGTAACTAACATTATGCCAACAAAGGCACTTGCCATATTTCTGATCAAATAACACTATCATTTTGTATGATTATTTAAAAGTTTTGTTTAAACACATAAACCATGTATTTTTTTAAATTGACTTTGTTGGTGATGTGTTTGCTATTTTTCGGAAAACATACTGTTGGCAATGGGTATGTAAACCTTTCTTGGGCAAAAATTTTCAACTAACATAAATTCACTAAAATAAAATAATCGTTTTAAATGAAAGGACTGTATTTTTTCCCTCGTGTGTTGAAACAATGTTGTGAACATAACAGTTGGTGATGGGTTCTTAATGTTAATTTGGGACAACATTGCATTGCAGACACATGTGAACATAGAAAAAAAAAAAAAAGAATTTTTTACGAATGAAAACATATATAATTCATTTTATTTGCTAGATGGTTCAGGTTTTTTTTAGCACAGATATTATTTAAAAATAAACTGTCTTTTGATGGCTGTGAATTGGTTATTAGATACAAAATATACTGTTGTAACTGTTAGGTTTTAAATTCAGTGACATTGCATTTAAATCTGAACTAAAAACATTAATAATTGTAGTACAGCATATTGAAATGCAGTACATGGTGTGTGCTTATTTCATCAAATAAAATAAGAACGCACAGTCGTGTAGTGTATAAGACATCGGGGCTGATACTCTAAAGGGCGCGAACTCGAATCCAACATCCAGCAAGAAAATTTTCATTTTATAATATGAAGTGAAAAGTACTCACTAACAGAGCGGTTTTTTAATCGTTAGTTAGGGCGTGAAATTTATTTAAAACACCGTCAACCAAATTTGAGAGAATATCGTTTATTGGTTCGCTTTATACATGCAATAACACCTTTTGCCAAATCATTATCAACTTCGAAACATCTTAGTGAATCTTTGGTTAATAAATGACTAAGTGAATGCCTTTCTGAAATGAATACACACTACTCTTAAAAGTATGTATACAACCATAACATTTTGTTGGAGCAATGTCGTACACTGCTCAAAACAATTAGAGGGACAAGATTTGTATCACACATATTGTTACGCGAGTTGTGCAAACAGTGTAATTTTAGGTGTCAATAGACTATTCAAACATTAACCTAACAGTAGTAAACATACATATAGTTTATGTTTCAATGTACACGTGGATTCTGCAAGCAGACATTAAACACTGTGCCCTAAACTTATGTGGAATTATCCCTCAGACCTACAATGCACTCTTCTGAACAGTCGAGGCCCCTCCGCTTGCCCATTCGTGAACGAGAGCATCAGCAAGGTCTTGAATTTTCTGAGGGGTGCTAGGACGACGTCAGACTCGTTGGTCTAAGCTTGTCACATAAGTGCTCAATGGGACTGAGGCTTGGACTTATAGTAGGCTATCCATGGTTTGAATATGGAGTTCCTGTAGGACAGCTCTGGGAGCAGCTGCTGTATGCTTTCTTGCGTTGTCTTGTTGTAGCGCAAACTGGGGCCTCATCCACGCTACAATGAGTTTAACATGATCGAGTAAAATC
Source organism: Clitarchus hookeri (assembly GCA_002778355.1). NCBI lineage: Eukaryota > Metazoa > Arthropoda > Insecta > Phasmatodea > Phasmatidae > Clitarchus > Clitarchus hookeri. The sequence continues at coordinate 121,822 of NQII01000009.1, forward strand.
TCCTCTGGGTACTTGTCAGCAGTAGTCCGTATCGGATCACTACATGGTCCGTTCGACCGTCGATTGTGATGCCACCTCACACACACACCATGACAGACCCAACGACAAACATGTCCCGTTCCTGGACTACTGCGTCTGTTTACTGCTTTCCTCGGCAACGATACACCTGCACACATCCATCACACTCAGTTAGGTGAATGCGCGATTAATTTGTAAACAGTAAATTGCGCCACTGTAGGAGTTGCCAGTTACTCTGTGCATATGCAAATCTCAGTCGATCTGTCTTGTCACGAGACACCAACCGCAGGCCTTTATGAGGCCTTCGCGACCTTAAGCACGCGTCTCTAAGTCTGCTGTGAACGGTTTGGCCATTGGCATTTGCACCAGTTGCTTCCCTCAAATAATTTTGTTCTTCCAGAGCCGTAGCACTGTGCCACCGAAAGTGCGATTTTGACGACATATCGGTCGTCTCTGACCTACGGGTACCTCTTCCTACCCTGTCGTGGTCTCCTCGTGTCCATTCCTGTTTACCTGAATCGATTTAACACCCTTCCAACAACAGATTTCGCCACATTGAGTTCTGCAGCGACTGCGNCATTCCTGTTTACCTGAATCGATTTAACACCCTTCCAACAACAGATTTCGCCACATTGAGTTCTGCAGCGACTGCGCGAATAGTCCATCCTTCCTGAAACAGTGTGATTGCACGAACAGTTTCTGCTTCCATTAGGAACCGCATTTGGACTAACTGAACGTACACAAGCTCTACGAACATAAGTTTGTAATTAACAGACACTAGATGTCGTTGTAAGACTACATGCATCATTGATCCACCACTTAAGTATTCCACATAACACTTCTTACTTCACGATACCGTAGAGGGAATAGTTATGATAGTTAATTTCACAGTCTGTTTGTCTTTGGACAGAGTTTCCGAACAAGACCAAACTATAGTCATAGTGTAAACATTATCTGGTTAAATGCTACAGTCGACCAAAATCATGCCCTCTAATCTTTTTGAGCTGTGTATTTCAGTTGACAACCAACATGTAAGTCATGATGTGTCAACGTAGGCTGGCGTGACATTTCGGTGTCGGGTCAGTGTAATATGCCAAAGTTGGCCCAACATAAAGCCAAACGTTAGGCCAATGTTGGCCCAATGGTAGAGCCAGACGTTGGGCCTGTGTTGCCCAAACAAAATTTTGTTACTCGGGTATGGTGACTCATGTTTTAAAACTTGGCTATTTAATTTTACACCCGCAAGTATTTGCCATTGGAAAAATATATATAAACATTCGTTTTATTTTTGTCGTACCAATAAAAAAATTAGTACAGCGTAGAAAGCATGAAACCACATCAATGCTTTGGAGTTTCGATTAAATCATGTTCGAAACAACATATGTACTAAGCAAAACTTAGTGAAGAGAACGTGGTCTCATCATACGCGACATATTCATGATATAGACTGTAGAATATACAGTACCTTCCTAAAGCTACACAAAAGTTGACTTGTCTTTAACGGAAGGGTCCTTAATATTTTTCAAATGTGTAAGTTATGTCGTTAGAGAAAGGCATTTTAATAAGAGGTTCTCGAATAAAATGTTTACGTTATTCGTATTCACGTTTACACACTTTTGAAAAAAAATATAATGCAGATAAAACTTAAAATTAGCATTAAGAGTCTCAAATAATAAATACTTCATATTATATAATTACTGTACCAATCATCTTTTGCAACGCCAAGATTGTCATTCAGCTTGATTTTATTTTGGCTGCCAGCATTTTTAATACTTTTACTTAGAGTAACTTAACTAATTAAAAATTGCATCGTTTGTTTTGCCCGTTAGGTCGCCAGAACTGTTGCGTACATTATGGATCACATCTTATTGCCACAAAAATGTCTTGAATATAAGTTGTCAAAACTAGAGTCATGTGGCCGGTTAGATGACGATATCAATTAACGAAGTAACTTCGTCTTTACATTGGAAGTCGTGGAAATAAAAAATTTATTCAAACCAGAAATTTAATAAAACTAGAACGCTACTTTATGTTCAACAATCGGATTGTTAGGGCAGGTGAAAGTAAATAATTGCGGCCTGTTTATAAAATAAGACATTAATCATTAGTCATTACGCTTTCGAGTAAAAATGTAGAATAGTATTTGGGTAAGAAATAACGATAAAATTTTCTTCGTGTTAGTTCAATTCACTATAAGTGTTTATAGGCATGAAACGATTTCTTCGCAGTAAAAAATAATCTTCACAATGCTCACGAAAGAAAACGTAGTTTTCAATAATATTTAGGATAAATGCAGCTGGAATCTAACCTGCGATCTTGAAACCCATAAGCAAGAATAATACCCAGCACTTTTTGGAGGTACGTGCATTGTCACAAAAATGTATGCATCTTGTAATGATTATTTGTTAACATGGAAGTTTTTAAACAGACACAAAAGTAAATTATTTGGATATACTTTAATTTTCACGGGAAGGCGTTTGCACATATGGCATAGGATGGCTCTGATTTCACTCTTCGTGAGCACATGAAAGCAGTTCTTAGAACAAAAAATATAATGTGACAAAAACATAACTTGCGATATGGGATGAAAGGACGATAGGCACGTCAAAATACGCACTAGACATACGTACAAACAAAGCGAGTTTGAGAAATGCTGGATAATAGCGCCGCGAGAGGCACGCAGTCATGAGGGTACTGCAGAGAATTAAAAGCTGTTCGAACTTATCAGTAATATTGGGTTAGTAGAGATAGGTAAGTAGGAACCTATACATAATAAACTGGTTCTGGACGATCAGGACAGACAACTAAGGGGATGGTCGGCTTGACTATCAGAGAGGCACGAATAGAGCCAATGGCTTTCTTTTGCACTATCCAGCGACATGTGGTAGCTTCAATAAATCTTCGTATCTCTTTCAGGATCATTCCCATGTGCCTAGAATAGGTAAAACTGCTTTCCCGAAGGCCATTGTGTGTTCTAACAATAACCTCGCTGCATCGTCATGCTATTTTGTAAAAGTGTCAGCATAAGAAAGGTAGATTGCGACACACTGGTGACGTGTTGGCATTCCAACGGATCATGTTTTACTTTGGGTACGCATGGCAGCAGGTGAGCGCCCAGTCCTTGCCTCACTTTACAGTGGGAGATGAATCCGACTACTAGGTGCTATCAAAAATTTTCGAGACCAGCTCTGTTTAAAATAAAGTAGTTTGCTTATGTATATATATACCTTCCCTTGCACAGTAATGCAATGCTCTCAGCGTTTCTGCCACTTCTGATATGTGTCTTTAAAACCTTCTTGTCGAATCTTGTCAAGCACCTTCTACAATCAGCGCTGTATCTCAGCAGTGGTGTCATCACAATTGACTTTGAGCTGGATATTCAACTTCGGGAAGAGGGTGAAGTCCGCAGGAGCCAAATCTGGCGAGTAGGATGGGTGCAGAAGCAAGACAATGTTGTATATGACTGGAAACACATGTGTGAGGACAGTTCGATGACAGGGTGCATTGTCGTCGTGGAGCATCTGGTTTTTGCGCGCCACAAATCCGGCATCTTTCGCCAAATGTCCTCCCTCAGACCCCTTAAAACCTGGCGTTCGAACACAGTATTGACCGACTGGCCATTGGGGACAAATTCTCGATTCACAATGCACTCTCCCAGTAGGCTAAACAATTTAAATTTAACTATCATGCAGGTTTATACTGGATAAACGGTTTTAAAAGCGTAGTGAATAAATTTGGGCACCGTGTTATTGTCTGCTGGTATAACTGTCTGATATTGTTCATCGGCCGTTTTCAGCCTACTTTCCTTGGGAAGAAAGGTTAATGCAATCATACGAATATATGTCTAGGATGTCGTTCCGTTATAAATTTTTAACCCGTTAAACGAATTTCCCAAAACTCGGCTTACATGCAGTAATTGGAAAGGCCATCCTACTTGTTTAATTTTCTACAACACGTTTGCTTATTTTCAAAATGGTGACTATTTTAATATTTAGGGAACCATATCATATCTCAGGAACCGTTGAACCAATTGATACCCAATTTCGTAGTTTTGCAGATATTCATACACATATTTAATGTAGGTAGGAATCTTGTTATTAATCCTCCATTTTGGAAGCTAGCAATTAATTAAAAAGTTATGCCTCTATATCATATTTTAAAAACTACCCAATAGATGCCCGCCAAATTCCGCAGGTAACAAACACAATGGTTGGCCATCTTACCATTCAAGAATTAAGTGGGCAAGGAACTTTTTCCGTAATGGCGGCGATATAAATATTGTATGTTAAAATGTTACTTGTACCGTACTCTTTTTCCATTTTCAACCAAACTTGTTATGATAAAAGTATCAACTACAAGCTATAATTATGATAGTACAGAGGTTTTTGGCCCACTATTTTGTGAGATGAATAAGTGAACGTTTTTGTATCGTATCTAGGAAAACAATCAAACGTTTCATGCTCACTTTGGTAGACAAGTAATACTATGCTACGCCATGTAAACTGATATGTTCTGAGTTGGCAAGACGATTANGAACCGTTGAACCAATTGATACCCAATTTCGTAGTTTTGCAGATATTCATACACATATTTAATGTAGGTAGGAATCTTGTTATTAATCCTCCATTTTGGAAGCTAGCAATTAATTAAAAAGTTATGCCTCTATATCATATTTTAAAAACTACCCAATAGATGCCCGCCAAATTCCGCAGGTAACAAACACAATGGTTGGTCATCTTACCATTCAAGAATTAAGTGGGCAAGGCACTTTTTCCTTAATGGCGGCGATATAAATATTGTATGTTAAAATGTTACTTGTACCGTAATCTTTTTCCATTTTCAACCAAACTTGTTATGATAAAAGTATCAACTACAAGCTTTAATTATGATAGTACAGAGGTTTTTTGCCCACTATTTTGTGAGATGAATAAGTGAACGTTTTTGTATCGTATCTAGGAAAACAATCAAACGTTCCATGCTCACTTTGGTAGACAAGTAATACTATGCTACGCCATGTAAACTGATATGTTCTGAGTTGGCAAGACGATTANCATGCTCACTTTGGTAGACAAGTAATACTATGCTACGCCATGTAAACTGATATGTTCTGAGTTGGCAAGACGATTATTTTCAGAATAATGGCAGTCAAATTTCTTTTAATTTCAACACATGTGCACCTTTTATCTCAGTCCTACAAGAGAACTCGTACGTATGACCTTGCTAACGATTCAGCACACGTCATTAGAAAGTGCTTGTCTTCCTTATGTATGTTTTGAGCGTAAGCAATGCGTCATTGTGTCGAAACGCTGCTTCTAAGCATTTCGCTGCACAGTTTCGGCAATTTATAGACTAGATTAGAAAATTGTTCCCTTCAGTAGAGCCGGCTGTCCAACCTGAGTGACAAACCTGGATACCGGGAGAGCCGCGAAAGCGTATGAGGTAATATGAATTTTTTTTGACCTTGTTGAAGGACGGTTACTGACTGGGTCCTAGCCGTCCATGAAGGCCGCGATGGTGTGGTGGTTAGACTACTCGCCCCTCACCAAGGTGAACCTGGTCCGATCCCGGCAGGGACACCCCCGGATTTTCACATGTGGGAATTGTGCTGGACTTTGCCACTAGTCGGCGGTTTTTTTCCCTCGGGGATGTCCCGTTTCACCCGTCCTTGCATTCCGGCGCTGCTCCATACTCACCTCGCTTCACCCTTATCTGACCACAAAACCTCGATGATAAGATCCGCCAATATCTCTTTACTCACTCACTTCTAACCGTCCACAGTGGTGAAGTGAAACATAGATGGAGTTCGATAGAATACAACGGTGGTGGAAACGGGAGAACACTAAGGGAACCTGCTGGTTAATGGTAATTTCCGCCAAGTTTCCCAAATACGTAAATTGTGTGTAACATCCCCAAGAATCGAGCACGGACAGTCTTGAGATAGAAAAAGTGTGGCTTCCGTTGAAGCACTGAGCGTGACTGTACAGCACACAGAACTCATTAAAAATATTTTTAAAAAAATCCGAAATTGTTAGAGAAGAAAGATTTATTTTGCATATTATATAATAATATGTATGTTTTGTAATACTGTAAAGTATGTTCTAATTTTTTAAAATATTTTTTATCAGTTACTTACAACTTATTTTCGATAATAATTTAGGCATTTTTATGTTCTGGATGCGTCGGAAAACACAAAAATACCTCACCAGGCAACACTATCATAACAATTCCTCTGGTTGTGTGTAATGAATAATGAATAATAATATTTAGAAATATTTTTAATAATTTATTTAACGCACATTTATTGCAGCCACGTTTTTAAAAAGATTAATAACAATATTTTCTCACGTAAAATCATATTAATTATTGTGATTGCCCTACTTGACGAATGTTTTCTTGCGAAATGTGATTTTTGAGCAAAGAGTATTGAAATTCGCTTGAATTTTAATGGAATTTTATACTTATTTATTCACTTTTTTTGAACAATTGTATAAGTAGAATATAGCAAAATAATTTACATTATAACAGAATATGTACGTTCTTCTTGTGCATGCAGTATATATCATAATTAGGGATACGAAAATTTCGCGAGTTCAATTACCTTTAACGCTAGACTCCACAGTCCTGTGTATACTGGAGCCTTAGGTGACTTTTCGTTGGCTGCTGCCGCAGAAAGTAGCCCTAGCAGTATGGGATTCGCTACTTGTTTCCTTGCAAGTCTGCTATTGGTTCAGAAGCGCCCAGGCGCGTGTCTAATAAACTGCCATCCAATAGAAAAGTTGACTTCACTGTACATGTATTTAACGCCTGTCTTGTTCCGAAATTAATTTGCTAAATTTTCGTATCTAAAATCATAATTTTTTGACTATTTTCGTAGCGTTTTTCTACTTTGCATGTGGTACAATCGGGTGCAGTGGGCCATTTCAAGTCACTCTACTTCTAACTTAAACGGAAGCCTCTACGCTAGGCACCGTGGTACGGGATACGGAGGTTTATTAGTGTGTTGAAGAAGGAGTAAATGCATTACACCAACGCGAAACCCTGCTCAAAATATAGTATTCGCCACACCATCGACATTGCAATGCCCACCCGAAAACTTCCGTTCCACCGTGGCCTGCTTCGAGACTTAGACGTCATCGATAGGAAGCTGGAGACTAATCGCTTGCCAGTGAAATATTTCTTGGTGAGAGAGCTCTTGATTTGGTTTTTGCTGTAAATTATTAGAGATGTGGTGCTCTCACGCTTCACATTAAATAATTCGTGTAATTTAATTACACGTAACCTACTAAGTTTTACTGGAGAATGTCAATTATTTCTGCCAAAATGTGTAAAAATATATTTTAAAATTTAATGCAATAAGATTTAATACAACTTCAACACAGAGTAATGTTAAATAAAAATTATGTGTGAAACATACAAGCTATACTTTTAACCATTTTATATGCAAATATTTTTTTTATGTAATGTTTGGTAGCCTAAGCGTATTAGTGCTTTTGGAAGTATTTGTGTATGAAAGCAAGTGTTCAACATGTTGAAAGTAATCATAGATAAGAAAATCATTTGGTTTAGAATGGCAGAATTTTAAAATGCATTAATGTAAATTTCATTATTATTATGATATCGGATATTTTCACTTTCCATAATTCAGTCTTAAATTCGTGATAATTAGATGAGCCTTGTAAACAATGCTCATTTTACTGTGGCCTCTTATGCTTCCCTCCATTGTGCAGCTCCGACGGGCAATTTTCCAACTTTCACTTCCAACCCGGTCTCCAGGCTTGTCGCTTAAAACAATATGGAGCCATCTGAGATGGCAGCTATAGACTTCAGTGGATCTGAAAAAAGGGTAAATGTGTCTTGATGGTGTAATTAGTGACTCGTATCATCATTCCCGTATCTTAGCCAAGTTTCTTTCCATTTCGACATCTACTGCTGGGTGCGGTGGTTTTAATGGTAATTTCTTTATCAATAAGTTATTTAAAGAAGTGTAAAGTTTATCACTACATACCACTATTAGCAACACACTTGTGTGAGTTAAGGAAATTCGTTAAATTTATTGTTGTGCTAATCGACTGAAACGTGAAAACATGTCATCGAAGTCGCATATACACTGAAGAGCCAAAAAACTGATATAGGCGTGCGTATGCAAATAACTAGGGTATGGAACCAATAAGTGTTACGCGATGCGGTCGGCAGCGCTTATATAAACAACAAGCGTCTGGCAATGTTGCTAGATAGGTTACTGCTGCTGCAATGGCAGGTTATCAAGATTTAAGTGAGTTTGAACGTGGTGTTATAGTCGGCGCACGAGAGATGGGACATAGTATAACCGAGGTAGCGATAAAATTTGGATTTTCGCGTACGGCCATTTCACGAGTGTACCGTGAATATCGGGAATCAGCTAAAACATCAAATCTTCGACATCGCTGTGGCCCGAAAAAGATCATGAATGAAAGGGACAAACGACGACTGACGAGAATCATTAAACGTGACAGATATACAACCCTTTCTCAAATCGGCGCAGATTTCAATGCTGGGGCATCAACAAGTGCCAGCGTGCGAACTATTCAACGGGCCGTCAATGATATGGGCTTTCGGAGCCGAAGGCCCACTCGTGTGCCGTTGTTGACTGCACGACACAAAGCTTTACTCCTCGCCTGGGCCCGCCAACACCGCCATTGGACTGTTGATGACTGGAAACATGTTGCCTTGTCTGACGAGTCTCCTTTCCAATTTAGTCGGGCGGATGGACGCGTACGGGTATTGAGACATCCTCATGAATCCATGGACCCTACATAGTGTGAAATACCTCCTGCATACCTGCAGACATTATTTGAGTCCATGCCACGTCGTCTTGTGGCAGTTCTGCGTGCTTGCGGGGGCACAACACGATATTAGGCAGGTGTACCAGTTTTTTGGCTCTTCAGTGTATGCCTATAAAAGAAACAGGAGTAGTTTTCACCCGACAGAGATTGCTGGAGTAAAAAAAAATGCTCTACACGTACGTCATTTGACTTGATGTGTAACCAATTTTGTTTTGCAGTTGTTTTCCGAAGTAACATACATATGCATACCAACTCTCAATATATTCGTACCATAATATAGAATGCAATATATTGCATCACGGAGGTCGTATTTAGAGCATCAACTTCGGAAGTTATCAGTCTAATGTTTTGAATGATAATATTTACTAAACCAACTCATGCGTTCGATATTTGCATGCTGCACTCCGGAAACTTTATTCTACCACCATTCTAGGAGCATTGTTAAAAAGTATTTTCATTTCTCGTTAGTCATAAAATTATTAAAGGGTAATAGGATTTGCTTTTGAGGGTGGAGGCTAACATGGAGTTATACAATTTAATGAGAAATTTGAAAGGTTTAACTGAAAATACTACAAAGCAAAAATTAAAATCGTTAGTGGGAACATCTGCTATATCGATCCACTTTGACGTTTGTTATCGCATACTTCCTTCTCTCGTCCTTCCTGACACGCAATGCTCTGAACCCCCAAGGATAACACAAATCCGCTCACGCACAACCTACTTTAAACTTACTCGTTCATCATTCCAATATACATCCCGCGCTTCCCTTTCATATAGACCAGCGGAAAACACTGAAAATACCATGAAGCTATTGTTCTAGAAGATGGAAAATTTAATCACTCGCTGGAGGCAGTGAAGTTTCACAGTCATGCGCATGATGCCATACTTGAGTTTATAGAATCTGAAAGGTGTTGAAAAACAATAGACCTTTTTCTTAGCAATACTACATTTATTACTTAGTAATTTTGAAAATGTGCACCACAAAAATCCTTATGATATATACAGGAAAATTCAGTTTTTGGAATCTTGTATTGCTTTTGAAGTACTAACAGTTTAATAAGAAATATCTAACAGTTTCTAAACATTTTCTTACAAATTTTTTCAAAGTCACAATGCTCTATTGTTGGAGCCACCGATAAACTCAATAATATTACTAGACAACATAAGCGATGTAAAGAGTGTGCTAATTTTATGTACAAAAAGTTGACGTAAATGCATTCCGTGAAGCCTGGAGAATACTGTCGCAGCTAATAAGTATAGAACGTTGGACGGGCAAAACAGACTGTAACGTGTTGCTGATAAATGGAACGCGATAACTTTGTCTGTTACCTACTTTGTGCTACGGAGTTTGACAGGCCATTCTATAACACGTGACCTGTCTGCTCTACTTCCAACGTGAACAACTATCTACGCTAATTGTCTCTACCTTCGGAGGCCACATTACTATTAAACTTTTGTCGCGTTTGTAAAATACAATGTTCCTACTGTTTCTTCATTATCACTACCCGAGGTCTTCGCTATGAACTGGCGTGCAATTAATCGCATTTTGATACGCCAAGCTAGAAAAAATATATTATAAACCGAAACCTGCCGATCTTAAACCGCTTAAGGGGCCTGCCTAGCTGGAGCTATTTTCTGCGTTTAAGACTGAGAAGCACGGGAGTGACATTGCTCTGTCCCCATAGCTCAGGGACAGAGTGGCTGACTGGTAGTCCGAGGTTCGGGAGTTCACACCCCGGTTCCTACTCGGCAGATTTTCAGTTCGCATGTCGCGCACTAGGTGCACAGTGAATTTGTCGTCAAGTCGGTCTATTTGAGCTCGTCACACGGCAAAATGCACTCACACTGTCAAGCGTCACTCACGCTATGTCCAATGGCAAATGTATCGGCCAATGAGGCCAATAAAGTCACCTTAAAAAGAAAGCGTAGAAAGACAACATTGCCACGCGCTTCAGTGCGCTAACGCCGCTTCTCTTAGAACTCTGGACTTGTGTGCAGTGTTCTCGTCACGCTACCTCTACCTAATGAATTTTAAATGTCGATCCTACCATTTTATTGATGAAAATGTCTGTTTAAATGTTCAGTACAGACCCTCGAGCAATTTTGCATGAATCTGCCACAAATGTTTTTTAATGCTGCTCTTTAGAAATACCGTTTTTTTCCTGAAGTTGTGTCGGAGTGATTCCGAAGTGGTGTTTATAATGTGAGGGATAGCTTGTAAGTAATCGAAAGGCATAATCTAAAGCGTCTGTTCTTTCGTTATTCAGCACATTAGGCGCATAGTTTCGGTAAAAATGTTCTGAATTTCAAGCACACTCAAAGGCATTTTGAGCGACAGGTAGGTGAACCCATTAACCGAGCCCCATTAGATTTGCAATATAGTACAAAGAAAATGTTATGTTAATAACTTCCTTCTTCCTGGGCTCGACTGGAAAGTTCTATAAAATGCAAACAGGGCGTGGATCAGGAGAAAATATTAAATCACCGAACAGAAGATAATTAAGTATGTGCCTTATTAGAAAAGATTTCTAATAAGAGAGCCAAGGAATTAAAAATAATTATGTAAGTTTATAAGATGTTGTTTGCTCACGACCATAGAAATATCTGTTGCATCAAGAGAAAAATTGTGTTGATAACCGTTATAAGCTACAGGAAAACGTTCTACAGTACCTACAGATTGCGTTATAACCCGGAGATACTTGTTAAATAAACGTTTTCTTATAATTATCATTTGTGAGATTATATGTAACTTATTTTTTTTACATCCCTTCTTTTCAAAAATTCTTCTTGCCCGAAAGGTAAGAATACTTATTTATGAGGCAACAAAGAAGGTTCAAGCAGTTTACACATAAAATAAAATAACAGCAACAAGAACAAACTATATTATTTGTATCTGTATGTATCTATAGCATGGCTTATAATAAGAGGTTGCATAAAAACGTTTCAAGACTAGCTTTGTTTACAAGAAAATACTTTATTTATTTACGTTTACACATTGTCACCTTCCCTTGCACAGCAATACATCGCTCTCAGCGTACCTGCCACTTCTGGAATGTGTTCTGGAAGTGTTCTTGTCGAAGCATGTTAACCACCTTCTGCGATTTGCGCTGGATCTCCTCAATGGTGCCAAGATGGTGACCTATGAGCTGGATCTCCATCTTCGGGAGGAGGGCGAGGTTCGCTGGAGCCAAATCTGGTGACTAGGATGGACGCGGAAGCAAAACCATGTTGTTTCCGGCGAGAAAGTCGCATGTAGGGTGAGTTCTATGACACCGTGCATTGTGCATCGAGAATTGGTCCTCAGATGCTTGAACCGTCTATAGCGCGTTTTACTGCCTGGATTTAATATATCTGAGGGAGGACATTCAGCGAAAGTGAAGACACATGCCTGTTTTACAAAAGTATATATATATATANATTTAATATATCTGAGGGAGGACATTCAGCGAAAGTGAAGACACATGCCTGTTTTACAAAAGTATATATATATATGAATTTCTCCAAGAAGATACTAACATTCGTTTGAGTAAATTTTAACTGTGGAATAAAATATTGTTTATTCAGAGTGAAATATCTCCCAAAATGGCGGGTGAAAAGGAAATTTCTGCTTCCGTAAGGCACTGCTCAAAAATAACATTCGATTAAAGTGTGTGTATTATTTCCAGCGGCACAATGTACTACGCTCTATGAATATAAATACTGGGATTTCTTAGTTAACTTCCTCGTCTGGAAACTTAAGTAAATGCCTAATCACTTCATTACCACTTTTCTTCTCATGCCACATTTCTAGGAAATCATTTTAAAAAAGCCAATAATATGTCATATGTTAACTTTATAGTTTGCGTAGCGCCTATACTATGAAATGGAAACTGTAGAAATGTTACATTAGTGATGGAAGTTTGGTTACAACAAATGTCACAGTTCCAGAAATATGGTATATTACCTTAAACACTTTACAAGACCGCCATTTAGAAAATAAGGACCAGTTCCATCTTAAATCACAAATAGTAAGTGTAACCCGACTTCAAAAAAATTTAACACAATTTTATGTTTTTTAAACTGCAATTTTAATTATATAACCTGTCCATAATAAGCATAAAATATGTAATGGTTATGTTTAATTCAGATAATTCTGTATATGGATACAAATGTAACAATAGATAACACAGTAAGCTAGTAAATCATGTGTGTGTGGGGTATATATATATATATATATNAGATAACACAGTAAGCTAGTAAATCATGTGTGTGTGGGGTATATATATATAGAGAGAGAGAGAGAGAGAGAGCGAGAGAAAGAGAGGTATGTAAACAGCGGCAGCACAGTTATTGCATTAAGTCTCTTGCCAAGAACATTAGCCCGAAGTAAGAATTTCAGGTATATAAATTTTGGTATATAAAGCAACGTCGCAAAGAAAAAAACCGTGGAAGGTATAATGTCATGATATACCTATTTTTCATTTGGAATCTCCGGAACAACTACCGAGATTAAAAGTTGGCGTAAAAAAATCTGGCTGCCAACATAATACAGAAAGAGACAGCGGGTCGAAAAATAGGGATGTTGTTAGTCATTTATTGCCATGTGTCCTGCCTATACAGGATATTGGGGATACTGGGTACGGTTGTAACAATTTTGCTTTGATCGCTCGTAGCATTGCCATTCTTGCTGTAAACAACGAATAAGTCGCTTGACATAGAAGAGTACTCATTTGTCTTCAAATTTATATTAAATTGATAGGCCTAGATGCAATATTTGCCAGACAGGAGACGTTTCACAAAACGTGTGCCTACTGTTACAACTGAANCATTTGTCTTCAAATTTATATTAAATTGATAGGCCTAGATGCAGTAATTTCCAGACAGGAGACGTTTCACAAAACGTGTGCCAACTCTTACAACTGACCCCATGCCAAGGACGGTTGTAACAGTGATGGGGGTCAGTTGAAACATACACAAATAATACACAATGCACGCATTTCAATCAGTTTTATTACTAATAAATAACATGTGAGTACTTTTACATTCTTTAATGTTAATATGGCACCATTTTAGTAACATGTTAAACAGTTTTCTTTAATCACCTTATAAAATTTAACATTTTCAAGTTAACGTTGTATTCAAAAACAATCTGAATCTAGTAAAATAGTATCTAATCAAACAAAACAACTTCTAAATGGAGGTATCTTTAAGTTGTATTAAACGGCGAGTTCATTTGCTAACTTTGTTACCTCTATAGTAGAAAGACCGAAGTATATATCTGCACAACGGGTGAGATATCTGGCGAGTAGATTTTCTTGGTCTTCAGAAAAGACTCTGTTACAAGCTACATATCCCATACTAATATTTTCTGTCTCGGTACCTTCGTTCGTGGCATCCCTCTTTCGTATGTATCGCAGCAGAGAGACGTGGTTAACTCTGTATATCTCTACTACTCGTCTCAAAGAACTCCCACTTTTAACATCGTCGTATGCATCCTTGTAACGTGATATGTCGATTACATCTCTCGATGTCTTCCTGACACGTCTCCTGGGCATCTACAATGTAAAATAAAAATATTACTAATGTTACAACGGCACCCACCAAAAAATTTTACAACCGTACCATCCCCCCCCCCCCAAATTAGTATTGCGCCAATGAAACGGTCTCAGAGGCGAGAGAAAATAACATACAAAAACTTATTACGGTTTACTTACCTCTTAAGTCCACCAATTACGTAGAAAAATCTCAAAACGTCAATTATAATATTAACGAAGGAAATCAAGAAAGAAATCGATAAAAAATACTTACTTTTGGGTGACAAAACACAATAGGTCCCTCAACAAGCGAACAAAGCGCGCGGAAGGTGACGCAACACTGCCGATCAGGTCCGTACAGGCAAGCCACGTGTCTTTCTCCTTGTGCCCCTCCCCAAACCGTGGATAGTTTTGCGAATATTCGAGTTGTTACAACCGTATCCTGTTACAACCGTGCCCCGTCTCCTCTACTCGAACAAATGATAATAAACTCCAGAGTTTGGTAGATGAGTACAAATGGAACACATTTAAACAACGAACCAAATGTCTAATAACTATAGTAAATCCACTAATAGCAGTGGCCATGTGCTTGGGCGGGTATGCAACTTTGCGCACTTGGTGTTGTAACCAGCCTGTGAGCCAATGGTGCGCGCCTGATAACACCGCTCCATACCGCATGGTCTCTCAGTGCTACGTATCTCCATCCAGTTCCAGAGAACTTTTTTAACTGGAATTCTTGGAACATGTTCCTTTAAGTGCTTGTGAGGTGATGTGATGCAGCAGGATGGGGACCCACATCATTTCGCCATTGCTATTCGTTATCACCTCGACGTGCACTCCATGAACCGGTAGGTAAGTAGGTAGGGGAGACCTCAAAGCATTGCCAACACGCTCACCTGACGTCACACCACCTTTGTTCTGGCTGTGAAGCCACATAAAAACGTTAGTGTATGTCACACTACTTGACACGAGAGATAAGCTCATGACGCGGATACGGAGAGCCGTTTGACACCATCAATGGCNCTGGCTGTGAAGCCACATAAAAACGTTAGTGTATGTCACACTACTTGACACGAGAGATAAGCTCATGACGCGGATAAGGAGAGCCGTTTGACACCATCAATGCCAAGCCGGAAACCTTTGCAATGTGCGTCGCAACATGCTTCAGTGCTGCACTGTCTGTGTGGCCAACGGTGGCCAACACTGAACAGACAGTTTGAGCCCCATGTCTTCTGCCCAAATGTGTAAATAAATTGTAATTTCATTGCAAAGCCTGTTAACTATTTCAGTAGTCGCATACCCGTCCCTGTACGGTGCCACTCCCATTGTGGGTTAACTATGGACGTTATACAATTTGTTCCTTGGTGAAATATACTCAATTTGTGCTCATCGACCCCTCTTTGGTGTTCATGATCATTTGTTATATTACATCAGGTATTTTATTAGTTTATTTGGTATTCTACAATCAAACTTTGTTCTTTTGAAAATAATGGCTTATGAGTTACCTCTGTAAGTGCCTATGATTATAGCTGTGTTTATGTATGTGTCTCTCTTCCTTATAACTTTTAAATCCTTGCACCGAAAAATGCAAAACTTGATATACTTCTAATGTGTAAAAAAATTATCACTTCTACAAATTTATCCTACGTCAGAATTCTGAATTTATGGAACCGTTTAAACCCAACCTAATTAAATGTCAATGTTCATTTCGATATTGATTGCGTTGACTTTTAACATATCATTTGCCAATGCAAAGTTATTTGATATTTAGTGAATTAAATCTTAATACTAATCTCAAAAACGATTCTACTTAATCTGCCAAATGTTGTGTAAAAGCACAGTTACTAAAGACTTGCAAATTTTATATTTACAAAATATTTTATCATATTTTTATGTTGTAATTTTTGTAATAATGAGATACTTTTAATGTGTAGAGCCACAACAAATGAAACTTTAAAAAATTTAAACTTCGTATGCCATAAGTAGAGGAATTATGAGGATTTTGGCATATTGGGACCTAAGACCGGAGCGTCGAAGCTGTTCGTGCTCTGTCATTCAGTTCGACCGGCAGTCATAATATATCCAGGTGGCCTTGACCTTTGACTTTGAACCTTGTAAACTTTGACATTTACCCTGGTGACCATTGACATTGACACCAGTGACCTTGACCTTAGTGACCTTTGACGTTTACCATGGTGACCTTTGACACAAATAATCCAAGAAATAAACAAAAAATATATATATTAAAAACTATAAAAAACTATTTAAAATTATTAAATAAAAACTTATTAAAAATATTTATTTAAAAAAAATTTATATATCTTTAGGTTTACCATACCCCTCTCCATCAATACTTACTACGCCATATTGGTAGGTGCAGTCCAACATCTTGGTAGGCATCACCCCCACCATCCACGACATTGATAAGTACAGTCNACGCCATATTGGTAGGTGCAGTCCAACATCTTGGTAGGCATCACCCCCACCATCCACGACATTGATAAGTACAGTCCGCCATCTTGATAAGTGCTACCGTCCACCATCTTGGCCGGTGCAGTTAACCATCTTATTTCCAACCGCCATATTGGTAGGTGCAGACCACCATCTTGGTAAGTGCAGTCCGCCATATTGACACTGTCCGCCAACTAGATTTTTCGTTTCTCATTTGTTTAAACATTACTGTAATTTGTCTCTCACCTTCGTTCGACAGCCATATTGTATTTCAAAGTTTTTTATCACCTAGGTGGCGGAAGTGTATTAATTTACCTACCAGGCGAGTTGTCGATGAAGCCACCAGGCAGCAGCCATATTTGTCTATTTTTTAGTATAGGCTACGCTGTCGGCGCCCTCCATATTTGATTCTATTTTCAATACCTAGGTAGTGATATTTTTTCGATTTCGTCACCAGGCGATATGCCGATTTAGCTACCAGGCAGCAGCCCTATTTAATAACGTTTTTTAAAGTATCGGGGGTGCTGTCGGCAGCTGCCACGTTAAATTCTATTTTCAACAATAAGTTGCATAAATTTCTTGATTTCACTGCCAGGCGATCTGCCACGTCCCGCTCATTCTGGCGATTTAGCAGCAAAGTAAGCTGTCGTAAGTCATATTTGTAAACATNAGGCGATCTGCCACGTCCCGCTCATTCTGGCGATTTAGCAGCAAAGTAAGCTGTCGTAAGTCATATTTGTAAACATAGGAATATCTGTAAATTTTCGTTCCTATTTTTAAAAAATTATCATTCCAATCAGCTGTATGCTTTAAGCATTAATTATCTAATGATGTTTTTATAAACACCTTGAATTAAGAACAACCAAAACATTTTGCGTTTTAATGTTNAAGCATTAATTATCTAATGATGTTTTTATAAACACCTTGAATTAAGAACAACCAAAACATTTTGCGTTTTAATGTTAATAAAATAACCTTTGAAATTGAGTATTTATTCTCTTACCCTGACCTTACCACTTTAGTCCGACCAATTATTCACCATCGCTTAATCTCTTATCGCTACACCTCTTGTTTTCAGCATTGTTCGCCAGAGCGTACAAGTGTGGGGAAAGTATTTTATGGAAACAATGTCAACCCTCGGAACAGTTTCTCGTATGACGCCAGAGGTGACATATCGCTCTCTCAAACCTCGTATTTTAGCATTCTGACTGGTAAGGCCAGATATTTAATTACATCAGGTCACAGGATATTATCAAGCGTGCACGTAATATGCATATATATTCCCGCGAAATTAAAATGTATCTCAAATTTGGAGTATCGGCCCGGGTCAGATAGTCTCTGGAGGAATATTAAAGTACGATACTAGAACTTAATTTTTTATATTTATATATTTATCAACAATTTTATTTGCAATAACGTTACCTCAGTACCCGTGCCGCTACCGTAACACTTCGTTTCCATTCACAAAATGTGCTCGAAGATACGAAAAGTGTGGCTTTTCGAATAATGAAAATAGAGTGGCATATAAGTGTGGAAACTGTGGCATGGCATTAGCTAGGCGCGATAAATATTAGGTNCGAATAATGAAAATAGAGTGGCATATAAGTGTGGAAACTGTGGCATGGCATTAGCTAGGCGCGATAAATATTAGGTGCATGCAAAACACCTGCAGAGCTGTTGGACCTTTACCTGCCAAAATCCGTCGTGTAAAGTCTCGTTCACTGTAGCGTACGAGTGTACTCCACAAAACCAATGGTTCAGGATGACTATTCACTATCGTACCAGCGACCATCACGCCCAAAAAACGTGGCAGGGTCTGGGTTGGTTAATGACGATGGTTTCGTGGAGGTCCAAACTGCATTCCAACACATTAAAAATACCAATACCGCCACAACGAGAGTGGGTATTTAATGGATTTTTGCACATTTTTTGCTCGAATAGGCCAAAACATCGCTGTTCTCTCTGCACATAAACACGCTGCCAATAATATTTAAGGTAAAGGTCGAACGCAGCTTTGCTAAACCGACCCCATTCACTGAAAGGAAAGTATTAAAATCGAAAGTCAAGATATGGAAATTACTATAAAGCCTCATATTGTAAATATACGTAACTAGGAAAAAGCATACAAACAGCGGGTTTCGTAGTAAATATTAACGAAAAATCAATCACATAGTGTCCCTTCCCCTCTAAACAACATGCTTGCTNATGGATTTTTGCACATTTTTTGCTCGAATAGGCCAAAACATCGCTGTTCTCTCTGCACATAAACACGCTGCCAATTATATTTAAGGTATAGGTCGAACGCAGCTTTGCTAAACCAACACCATTCACCGAAAGGATAGTATTCGAGTCGAAAGGTAAGATATCGAAATTACTATAATACCTCATATTGTAAATATACGTTACGATAAGAAAGCATACAAACAGCATGTTTCGGAATAAATATTAACGAAAAATCAATCACCTAGTGTCCCTTCCCCTCTAAACAACATGCTTGCTCCCCCTAACAAAAAATTTTTAGAAAATCATATTGGAAAAAATTATGTGCCATGTACGGATGCGTTATGCAGCTTTCTATAAGGTAATTATTACTCGAAAAATCAAAAAACAGAGTTAAAACCATTTCGCTACCCGCGCTGTATGCGATATGCACAGGGAAGTAGACCATGCATTCCCCTCTCCAAGGCATTGACGCTCGTCATTAAAATATTTCCTCTAAAGTTTAAAATAAATACATAATAAATTTATGCAGCAGAAAAAAAATGTCCATATGGTTACTCCATGTACGGCGATTTTTCTAGCACCCATTTTCAGCAGATAAAACTTTTTATACACATAAAAAATGCATATATAGTAAGTTTTGCACAGAAAATTATACACCGTGAGTAGAAGCTTGCATAAATGTACACCCACCACAAGTACAAAATATCAAAAAAATTATGCCTTCAGCAAACAAATTATCAGTATTTTCATAAATTCGCGAACACTTGCTACATTCAGACATATATTCAATCCGCGTTAAAATACCCCTCATATTAGTCCCTTTTGCAACAACCGTCACGTCCAGAGTCACAAACACACTGATACATGACTACCCTAATGAAAACTGACATGCGAACATGTGTATATATGTTTGTGGCCTCTACGACAACACCTGTCAAAAATGTTCTGTCTTTATGAATAACGCTAACTAAAACATAGTTTTACTCCCGAGATGCTAGTCCACCATGCAGATTTATACCACAATACGAATTCTAGTAAAAAAAACACGCTCATACAGCTCTCATTCTCCACCCTTCAACCTCGTCGAGACATACAAGGAAAGACTTCACATGTGCGAAAAAAATTGGATCATATTGCAGCCAGTGCACTACGGAGACCTTGAAATTTTAGAATTATGTCAATCCCTTTCGAATGTAGAAAATTAATTATACGTACACATTTTTTTGTAACTTAATTCTGGCTCGAACTCTACCTTTAATTTTTTTCGTAAAAAAAAATTTAATGTGAAATTTTTTTTCATTGAGGCGAATCAAAGATACATCGTAATTCTCTGAAACTAAGAAATAAGGGGAATAAAATTACCTTTCTCAACTTGCTCATACGCAAACATATACACACGCCCACACACCTACACACACACAGAGACCGAAATGTCCAAATTGCAGGCGAGACTGACGTAGACACAGATGTATCCCCAGCTGCCGTGACGTGTCCCTGGATGGTGCGCAGCGACGCCTGTGGAATTCTTACATCATGTCGCACGATGAAACGATCCCCCCTGTTGGTGGTGCGCCGGGGTCGACCCGAACCTTCTTGACGGGTGTGTGTACCCTCCTGTTCCCACTGCGTCCAACATCAACACGTGGTGTAGGCAGAACTGTTCAAGTGGGGCGAGAGATGCGTAGAAACGTCCAACGTGCCTTTCGAAGGCCGATAATACGGTCTCTCTCATACTCATCCACCTGGGCAAATGCTTATCGAATATGCCGTAGAGGCATATTGCGTTTTCACTGAACTTGGATCTGTGACTCGCACTGCTCACATTGCTACTAAGGACTTATTCTGTCTCTTGCAGCTATGAATTGTGGACGAACATGTTTGCCCCCTAGTGGCCTCTTTGGGAGTCATTCCCTCCCTCCTCCTATTCGTCAGTTTATTCTTTGGTACTATCCCATCGAAAATAATTCTTAAAATGATACTCGATACGTCAGCTATAGTCTTTATATTTACAAGGCAGGCACACACACTTGAAAAGCTTATCCATCACGGTTAAAGTTACCACCTAACTTTATCTACAGCATTGTTTTGCATGTGGCTTGAATCAGACTATTTCATGACATATTTCTTCTCAAATAGTTCCATCTTTCAAGTTTAAGCAGCTGCCTCGACACTTCATACATCAACATTATGCATCAGAACCCATTTAATCACTTCAAACCCGAAAATTATGTCTCAAGTGTGGGAATTATTCCCAATGCTTTGTATAGAGTCTCATTCTGTAAACCAATTGGTTTATTCGTCACAGAATATTTAATCGATGCTGTTTCCAGTTTATATTTTCTTTAGTACAATCGAAGTATTAATTTACGCCCAGAGTCCAGACACGTTCAAGGTCATACATACTTTCCAAGTTCTCTTTAATTCCTTACAATAAAAACAAATTGGATAGTTGCAATAAAGGAAGAGAAATCTCTTGTTTGCGGAATTATAAATTGTGGATGAGGGAATAACCTAGCACTTAGGCGAACAAAATATTAAGTTTTGTTTGTATTTTAAAACTAAAAAATAACAGTGGTTACAAGTTCAATAATCAATATTAGTAATTTACGTCTAAATATTTATAAGCTTGTTTTCTGTTGTTATTTCGTAGGGTTCCTAAATTTCGCAGTCAGTTTTATAAATATAGTCATAAAATATAACATTGTTTAATATATATGACATGGTAAATTATTATAGATGGACATCCAGATTATTAGCCAACGTTGCATAAGGTATTATTACTTTTAAGGAGTCTGTTATTGGACATAGAAATAATCTAAATGGGCAATATATAATAAGGTATATATGGTAGTTTCTCTCTACAACGAGTCAGAGCAGAGTCGTTGGCCAATCCACATTGAAAAAGTAAGCTAGAACATTTGTTGTTGCCCATTCGTCGTATGTTAAGTTTTATCTATGTTGCTATAGGCTGCTGAAACCATTATAGGGTTCAGCAGAACGTTTTCGAGGTAAACCTTTGGTAGGCTTACACTGGTTCCACTTATTTAGTTACCCACTATTTATGTTATATTTTAATGAGCGAATAGTGATCATAGGTTTATAAACCGGTTTTCAAGTTTCTGGCAATAGCGCTGCAGTAATCTTGTCCTACGTTAATGAGTAAAGCTTTGATTGCATGCACAAGCAAATACTGAGTTGGGATTGTTTTAAGCAACTTAAAGCAAAGTTACTTCTCCTATCGTGGGATGACCTGGGTATCGATAAAGAACTATCACATTCTTACGTCGAACAGATTAAAGTTTCTTAGTGAACTCTGCACAATTCCTACATTACTAAGATCCCTAGATGTTGCTAATTATGACGCCATTTTTCTGAGTCGAATTACAAAAGTGGGTGGTTCATTTTTATGGATGCTCCAACAGAATATGCTGGGCATCAGTAGACCAGGACTAAATATTTAACACGAATGAATTTTCTTTTAAATTATTTAGAAAATACTGAAAGTATTCAACTATAATTTATATAATACAAAATATATTTTTAAGTGTTTGCCACATATAATTGAAAAATATTATACTGCAAACTAATAACAAATAGATATTTATAATGCATAAAAATTTTTTTTTACCAAATTTAAACAGGTGTGATTATTACTAATTTTTATATAACAAATTCCACGGAAAATGGTAAATTAACGCTAAATTCCATTTAATTATATTCACCTTACCACACAATACGTGATACTGTTCTAAAAACAAGTTTAAAAAAAACTGAGATGATACCTTATGCAAACCAACAAAGAAAACATAAATGACTGAAAAGCCAAAAAAACTGGTACACCTGCCTAATATCGTGTAAGGCCTCCCCGAGCACGCAGAAGTGCCGCAAGACGACGTGGCATGGATTCGACTAATGTCTGAAGGTATGCAGGAAGCAATTCACACTATGAATCCTTCAGGAAAATCCACAAATCCAATCTGCGCTAATTTGAGAAAGGTTTGCTCGTGTTTCACGTTTAATGATTCTCGTCAGTCGTCGTTTGTCCCGTTCTTTCACAATATTTTTCGGGCCACAGCGATGTTGAAGATGTGATGTTTTACCAGATTCCCGATATTCACGGTACACTCGTGAAATGGTCGTACGTGAACATCCAAATGTTATCGCTACCTCGGAGATGCTATGTCCCATCTCTCGTGCGCTGGCTATAACACAACGTTCAAACGCACTTAAATGTTGATATCCTGCCATTGTAGCAGCAGTAACCGATCTAGCTGCCGACCGCATCGCGTTACTCTGATTGCTTCCATACCTCTGTTATTTGCATACGCACGCCTATACCAGTTTTTTCGGCTCTTCAGTGTACGACTTAAGACCTACAGTAAGATTAAAACTTTTTGTTAAAAAATATGTGGTCACTAGTTGTCATAAAACCACATATTTATGATTGGACTTGTGATTTACTTAATATAATAGTGATTTTAGTATTTATTTTTGGGTTTTATATTCCCTTTCGTCATTAAAAAAAATCCAGAATGGTTTCGTATCTTAAAGACAAAAAAATTGCACAATCTAAAACTTTTAACTTTTTCTCTTGAGAACCGTTACCCTGGGGGTGTTGCAGCCGGGCAACAGTTTATGATTATTTAAACGCGATAATTAATATCTATCATAGGAACTTTAATCACATCCCACAGTTTCAAGTTTTGTATGATGATAACATGGCATCCACAATTACCTTAGGTAAGCAGGTAGATATTACCCAACAATTTTCCAAACTTTAGAAATGTTTATTGAAGTGAAAACATTAATTATTTTATTGTTTCATGTTAAGTACTTTGCAATATTTTGAAACAAAGTCATTTGGATGTTTCCTTTTTAAAGGAGCTCACATCTCTTGAGATTTATTTTGTGTCTCAGTTAGAATAAGGAAACATCTTGTGTTTTTTTTACACAGGTTTCAGAATAACTATGTATTGTGTAAGTATAAGATAACTTACCAGCAGTAATTGAACTAAAACTTACTAGATTTGAGGTACCACGGACATACCGAATTTAAATTTCTGCTCTTTCTTAAATGTTGCAATTCAGTGCTGTAGCCACGACGAAGAGTATGTGTCGGGAGTTTTTAGCCAACTTTCCTTGGAACGATAGGCTCATGAAGTCACACGAATGTAAATCTGGACGTGTGTCCTCCCTCCCTTCCCTTGATAACTTTTGAACCCGCTCACCGATTTTCACCAAACTCGGAACATACATAGTACTTAATAAGTACATCCGACATTTACAGATTTCTACCATGCCGTATGTTTATTTTAAAAATGGTGGGCATTAAATATTGAGGTTACTATTACTTAGTTCAGGAACCATTTAACCAATAAAAACCTAATTTCGTACTTAGGCAGTTCATCATGAATATTTTTAATTAAGAGTGTTATATTGTTATTAATCCACTTAATGAAAAATAAAGCTTTTACATTATTTCTCGGAAACTACTAAACCTACTCCCGTCAAACTTGGCATGTAAACATATACGATTTAAATAGACAATACAATTATTTTCAAAATGGTGGCCCTATAAAAAGTTAGCTTAATAAGTTATATCTACGAAACCATGTTACAAATTTCAACTTTACTTTGTATGCTGACAGTATCTATAACAACCATCAATTGTATCTATACAGAGCCTCATTTCTCCACCACTTTGTAATATAGCACCACATAAAATTATAAAGTCTCCATATCATATCTCAGGAAACAATGCACCCATTCCTTCAAAACTTTGCATACAAAAGTTCCATGATATGCCATTTCAATGAGTATTTTTTAGGTTGGTCAGATACTTATTTTCAAAATGGCTGTCATGTAAATATTTTATGTTCATTTGCAATAGCTACGGAGCAATTAAACTTAAATTTGTATGCTGTCAGTATATATTACAACTATAAAAATTGTTTACACAGGGACTTTCTTAACCACCATTTCGTAAGATAACACAATTTGAAAAAAAAAAAAATTTCATGCCATATCTCGGAAAACAATCAGCTGATCCCTACTATTTTTTTTTTCAAATAAGTAGTACTACTGTAGGCCATGCAAACTTCATTTTTCAATGGGTCAAGCACTTTCCAAAATGGCGGCCGTATAAACATTGTAGTTTAGTGTGCGATATATATTAAATAATGTAACCAAATTCAACTAATTTCGTATGCTCGCAGTATCTATTACATCCATCAAATGCGTCTTCCCTAGGTATATTTTGTCTGCGATTTTCTGATATGGCGTCACATAAAGTAAAGTTTCTGCGCCATATCTCGGGCAATAATCAAAAAATTCTTACATAATTTGGTTAACACATAGGTAGTACTACTGCATGTTTTGCAACTGACATATTTTGAAAGAAAAAGACACGTTTTTCAAAATAGTGGCCATATGAGCATTTTTTAATAATATGCTTTATCTCTTGAGACATGTAGCCAATTTCAAGTTAAATTTGTATTCTCGCAGTATTTATGCAAGCATTTTGGAAATCAGTACTCATGGAAGTTAAGCTTTTAAGTCCTATCTCCGGAAATACTTTAGTTATTCCCAACGAATTCAGGCGACAATTGATAATTCATTAGCACCTCTAGATTTATATGGCTTAAGGAATTTATCACATATTTTCAAAATAACAGCGAAATAAATATTTTAGGTTAATGTGCCATACGCGCCAAAATATTTTTAAAAAAATCTTAATATGCGGGAAATCTCCGTGACAAACATCAAATGTGCAAATACACGACCTTTCCGTCTGTGATGTATTAACATGGTATCAAAGGAGACAGTGGCGCTTTAATGCATTATCTTGAGGACAACTCAACCGATTTCCACACAATTTTCCACGTAATTAGCGTCACGGTAGAACATGTAACCTTTCATATTTGATGTTCCTAATGCTACCTATATTTTGCAGTTCGTTGCTTGCCAGCTTACGGTACGAAGTTTCAGGCTTTGAGTCCCGGGTAAAGCACGCGTCTATTTGTAATTATCTCAGTAGTGTTGCGTGTGTTTTTTGTTTCATTATTTAATGATATTATTGCCATTGAGACGTCAAGGCCTCTTACCATCAAAGTTTTTAAGAACATCATCAAAATGATTTACATCATATAGGGGAAAGTAGGCTCATTAGTAATATTGGTAACTTCTTGTTGATTAAGTGGAAATCCACGGACACCATTCGCATATATTCGAGTCTCGTTTACCCATCGTTCTGTACGTTTTCAGTGTTCAAGGGCTTCGAGATGCGTGATGTGCGTGAAATGCGGTTTGTAATCAGTTTTTGAATGCACGAAACATGCAACTAGTTTGTGAGGGTTATGCACGACTTGCAATGAGTAATTCAAAGGAACGGAAATGATTGAGGCAATTTAATGAAGGACGCAGAATGGGTATGATGATCCACAGAGCACCCCACATTTTATTGTTGATTAAGTTTTGGTGCATTAAGTTGATGAGAGGCTAAAGAACAAATGGTTTACCATTTAGACATTTTCCCTACATTAAAAAAATAAAAATTACGGCCACTCGTGAACACATGGTTTGCAACGTAGGAAACATCATTCTACGACAGAAAGGTACAAAACTTTGTACCCCGCTACAAGCGACGCTGCGTTGTTCAAAAATTTGTAGCGTATGCCTCAGAAAAGTGGATTAGATAAACAATGTTTTGAAAAGCATATCGTAGCCTCCTCTTTTAGGATATCCTTCGTAAAAATGTTCCTATATCTGAAGCACCGTGTAACCTAAAATAAAATTTCCCTTAGTGATTGACACAGGTAAAACAAGGCTTATCAGTTAAATATTTGAATTCTTTTTAAAAAAATTATTGTGACGGTTGATTTTTAGTGGTGAGACTCACAGAATGTAAAATCCTGGTACAGAATCTTACTTATTTAAAACGTCTACCAGGAAAAAAATTGTATTTGAGTGTGTCAACTACTTGTTTGCATTGTTTAGAATAAATACATCATTTTAGGAATAAAAATAGTTTTACTATGAATAAGAAAGAAATGTAGACTGACAATTGCCAAGAGAACGTATAATCGGTAACCTCACGAAACCCGTTGCGTCCACGTACTTCTGCATAGGTCCAGTCCAACATAGAGTACGTGGAGGTGTGGACGGCCTCCAAGAATCAATGAGAGAGTGAAGTTTACCACTGTTAGAGACGCATTTATTAATACTTCGCGAGACTTTGACGACGTAATTCATTTGACTCGTGTCACGTGTGGGCCTCGATGGTGTACAGGCTATCAAGCATTAAAACGTTGACGTTTCAATATACTTGGCGTATGAGTGGTAAAATGCTAGAGGAAAGTCACCTTGACTTTTCAAGTTATATATAAGCGATTATGTATGTCCCTGTTTAATGCCTAGAGGATTAAAATTGGAACGCCAGTTGCTCTGACTTGGAGACTGACTGAAACTTGCTTTACCTGACCGTTACGCGAGAGCAGTGGAAAATTCCTATTGCGAAGGGTAATGACACCCGCGCCGGGCTGCTTCCGTTGAGGTGGCCTTCTGTTATACCCATTGCATAACAGGAGACATGGAAGTCTCTTTGGCAGAAGATAATAAAAAAACGCAATAATTCATAAACAAACCGTAGCTTAACATGTGGACAGAAAAATGTAGTTGTCAGTTAAAACAACTCGCAAATTGCAGACAGCCCGCAGTTGGCAAAGTCACAAATGAAATTAAATCTTATCTGCAGGACCTTTTTGGTGCATATAAAAATTCCGAAGATTGTTTCCCCCAAAGACTGCATTTATTTCAGTTTCTGAGTACGAATGCTATTGATGTATGTAAAATGATCTGAGTAACGGCACTGCTTATGTGTGAAAATCAAGGTATTCACATTGTATATCCGATAAACGTTACGCCACTCATCATAAAATTCACAAATTATTTAAACTCTTCTCTCTAACAGGCATAATAACCTTGTGCTTTACGTAACTATACAAGTTTTAATGGTTAGATGGCCAAAATAAGACAAAAATATCACAATATTAAAATTAATGTTTTAATGCGTGGATTTTAAAATTATTTATGCAACGTAAGTTAAATAAGCTACTTAAAAAAATTATTTGATTAGCAAACAGTCACATACAGTGAACTGTATTGTGCAGTTACTTGCGTATTATCGGTTTTAGACTAATGGGTTCTAGAAATCAACTTTTTATAAGAAGACCGCAAGTTACAAAGAGCAATAATATATCATACAACAACTAAAAATAGTTTGCTGTGGTACAGGCATTTCAACTTCGATACCTAAAATATGATATACTGCGCCGCAAGGCTTCCCTATAAGCAACACAACCAGTTATAATACATTTTTTAATACAGTAGGTGGTGCTACAGTTACCACACATTTTTTAAGTCGTGTTTATTGTTTTATGATGACCACGTGAGTTATTTGAAATTTTGCTCGCTACTAAATTAATTTTCAGTTTGTACAAAAATACGTTTGACATAACCCGTAAACTTTTCATAAACGAACATATGCGGCTTTAGGTTGATGCTCGGGTGTCCGTCATCATTTCTGTCGCAGCTCCGTGGGTATAGCAGAGATTAGAAAACGTTCTATTACCTTTTCGCTGAATGCCCGTGGGTAGGAAAACAGTTATACCCCAAGCCAGACTCCCCTGGAGGGGGTGAATTCTAACACACACGTTTGCAGAAACGCTAGCAGAAAATAGGTATGAAAACTGCTACGGAAATAGGAATTGTGTAGGGCAGGCTTTAACGCCGAATTGGGTAAAGCGAGATGAAAATGAATCAGCGACAGAATGCAGTGGAGTGGGAAAGGCATTTCCCCGAGGAAATCCACATTACAACGGTAACGTCAGCCACGTTTCCCTCATGCAAAAACGAGGAAATCAACCATGATCATGGTGGTGTGAAGTGAGTGGTCTGACAATCAACAACACCGTTGACCCCGGTAAAAGTTGGCACAACTGGATGGCACTTTATGTTCGACATATTTGTCATTTTACCCTTGTTGCTCTTCTCATTATTATTTTCCTTGGGCGGCCGCGGTGGCTGAGCGGTTAGAAAGCCCGCCTCTCACCAAGGAAAACCGGGTTCAATCCCCGGCCGGGCAACTCCCAGATTTTCGCAAGTGGGAATCGCGCCAGACGATACCACTGGTCGGCGGATTTTTTCAGGGATCCCCCGTTTCCCCCACCCTTACATTCCGGCGCTGCTCCATTATACCTCAGTTCACCCTCATCGGCTCTCGAGATGTCGTTGTTAAGAGCCGCCCAAATATCTCTCAACTCAACTGTTTTCCTTAATTGCTTAAAAAAAATAGATAAATCACGAATCACATGTGCAGATATATTTGAAAAGTACATCGCAAGTAAGGGTAGAACCATAAATATACACACTCCACATTGACTTTGAGCCCCTAGTGGACGGCCTTGAAAGTGCAATGTTTCCTGTTGTTGCGGTCAGAAAGGGAAAACAAATACCACGTCACGTCTTGCAAACACGGATAAGTATATGTGGCATATGCGCGTGCGTTACGAGCCAGAGGAAGTGTGTGTTTCTTCCATCACGAAAAGCAGGGCAACAAAAATGGAACAAGGTTACCGTCGTATCGAGCCACTTCGATGCACAGATTTGTGGCTGAGGTGATCATAAAGCGGAAATTTTATGTGGCGAAGAATTTCGAGGAAAAGCAGTTATTCCAAGAAAACCTTTCGCGCCATCGCAGCGTCCACTAGAGTTTGGCCTTCTTCTTTCGCTCGTCCACTGGTCCTCATCAAATCGCTCCTTTTCTGCAAGGTCAGTATCAGTACAATTTTAACTCCTATCCTAGATGCCTCAAAAGTTATTCACTACTCACATGTTTGCAGCTTCAATGCAATATATATATTTAATTGCAACCTCAACAGTGATAAATTGTTGTATTAAGTGATTCCGTTTTATGCCATGCTATCGATATATAGAACTAATAAAGAAAAATATCAAAATAATTTTTATATGGCTCTTGAGGTTACTTTCTCGGAAAATGTAAATTTTCAAGTAATTTTAAATGTTTGCTGAGTAAGGTGTTATGTTTCAAAGACGAATGTTATTTCAAACCCTCGTAGTCGAATAATGCAGAAGAACGTCCAGAAATTTCTTTTTGAAGCAATTAATGTATGACAAACACATGTAATAGTCAAGACTGCCGGATAGGTTTTAACGGTTAAAAACAACATAAGATCGTAACACGGCAATATTGTACAGTCACGAATTGATAAATATTTATGTGAAATTAGAATAAGGCCATAGTGAGATTTTGCGTGTTTGTGTGAATAACATAATGATAATGTCAAGTAAAATGCATTAAAAAAGTTCTCTTTAATTACATTTGGTTTAGTAGTATCTAAAAACTTTCAAAAGCAAATTTAACTCGATTTTTTTTACCAGGACATATTGACTAAAATATGCTATATGTTTTAAACTCTCTAAATAATTTTAGTGCAACGTTGATGTTATTTTATGCAGTATTATTACTGAAGATAGGATGGCTATATTATGGCTTAATTATTTAAGACCTAAACTAATTACAAACGTTTTGTATGTAAATGATTAAAGTAACTATTTCCCAACAAAACTAATGAAAACAGTTATATATTAAAATTTATCGAGATCGGCTAGTCAGAAAATTTAAAATAATGCCATATTTCATGGAACCGGCTATGGTTTTAAAAATGATATTTTCGTAGCTATTGAAGTTCGTTTATTTTAGATCTTGATCTAAACGAAAAGGGTTTTACAGCTAACTTTCGTCAAGAAAACCAATTTCTCAAGGATTATTATTTGGAATGTTCTGTCGTGAAATTTGTCGAAATAGGCTTCGTAGTAGTGTTCAGGATGAGTATAAAAGAATACCCCAACTATGAAGGTCTAAAATATCAAAACTAAACAACCTACAACCTAGATTGACCAATCAAATGAACCGTGGAACCATGAAGTTCGTTTACCATACATTCATAAATGTTTAATGTGATCACCACGAACGGCCCGAACGACATCTACGCGATAATAAAACTCGTTCCTCACTCTTGTCATCATGTCCGGTGTTACGTTTTGGATGGCGTCCATCAATCTCGTTGTAAAGTCGTCAATGTTATCCGGCAATGGTGGACGAAACACTCGATCCTTTATGTGCTCCCATAGAAAATAAACGCACGGGATAAGATCCGGGCTTCATGGTGGCCAGTGATGAAGAGCCTGGTCACCAGCTGCTCCTCAACCAATCCAGCGTTGCGGCAACATCTCGTTCAGGTATTCGTGAACAGCTAGGTACGGTACCAATGGGGTGTCGCACCATCGTGCTGGAAACTGAAGTCCCCCGCCGCCTCTTCTAACTGAGGAAACAACCTCTCTGTAAGCAATCCAAATAAGGAATTCAAGTAACAGTGGACTCGTGAAAAATGAAAGGGCCGAAAACAGTGTCTTTGGATACATTGCAAAACACGTTCGCTTTGGGGGAAGCGCGCTCGTGTTCGGTGGTTTCATGTGGAGGCTCCTGACCCTATATCCGCATGTTGTGCCGGTTTACCTTACCATTTGAATATAACGTTGCTTCATTGCTACAAACCAGCTTAGAAATGAATGCATCGTCTACCTCGTTTTGGGCAAGAACGAACGCGCAGAAATCACGTCTCAGTTTGTTATCCCTTTCGGTAAGAGCCTGTACAATCTGTAACCTGCATGGTTTTTACAGCAATCGCTTTCGCAATACTGTCCATACCGTCGATTGAGGAATTTGCATTTCCCGGCTAGATTGTCGAGTTGATTTTCTCGGACTGCGAACATGCGCTTGTTGAAACCGTTGCACATTCTCTTCGGACACACGCGGCCGCCCGCAACTTTTGCCTTTGCAAAGGCATCCTGTGTCACGGAACTGACGAAACCAAAATACTATATATACTCCACCTATCGGGAGGACGACGTCTGTATTTGCGATGGAATTTAACTTGAACAGTCATAACCGATTCACATTTAGCAAACTGAACAACACAGAACGCCTTCTGTTGTGCCGTCGCCATCCTGATGCAGACTAACACACAACACACGTTCATAGTGTGACGACAGACGCTCCCAGTATGATATCTCGGCACATAAAGGAAATATCAGACCGTCCCCTTTACATTGACGTGTCAAATGCGAGCTCGCTACCCCCTCACCACCTCAAACCGAGAATTACGAACGCCATCCAAACCGTAACACCGAACATGCTGACAAGAGCGTGGAACGAGTTTGATTATCACGTAGATGTCGTTCGGGCCGCTCATAGTGGTAACATTGAACATTTATGAATGTATGGTAAACAAAATTTATGGTTCCACGGTTCATTTGATTGGTCAATCAAGTTTGTAGGTTGTTTGGTTTTGATATTATAGACCTAGACAACTTGTAAATTGTGTCTATCAGAATCCCCAAGAAACAGTGAAGATATGAAACACATAAGTTTTATTATGTGTAAACGTTTCTGTGAATTATAAAAACGCCTCAAATATTTCAACGTAGTGCAATTAAATGGTTAAGTACTCGAAGCAGCTTTATACAATTCGACATAAATCTAAATATAATACGTTACAATACTTAAATTACTTCTAATAGGAGATACAGAGTTGTATAAAAAATTGCTTTCACAAACAATTGGACAAATGTGCACACACGAAAAAAAAAATTGCCTTAAATTTTTTTTACCTGATGACAAAAAAAATACACCTTTGAAAAATTGTCCTGTCAGCAATGTGAAAAATGCCAGAGTGATGGTCCTGTTCCTTAAATATAAGTTCTGAATTTATTTCAATATTGAGGCTTGCTAAATTATTCTTGAATTAGATTTAATGAAATTTAACATTGTATTGTTTCTTAACTGGTGAGGTTAAATGGTTTCAAAAATAACTTTAATTGAAATACTACTACCATACAAATTTTGTAGTCAATATTTTATAACACATTTATTACTGGGAAGTACTTGAAAATATAAAAAACAAGTACCACGTAGCGGTTTCACTTCCCAGTTTCATTTATTTAAAGATTTTATCTATTAATTAAATAATTTTATTACATTATAAAAATCATGAGAAATTTAATGCTCCACATGTATCCTGTTTGCTGTTCACATTAAATGGGAACACACGATGACCCTGTTATCTGGTTTCGCTGGCAGACCTGTGCAACGTCGAGCTGGCTTTGTCTTTTTGTTGTCGTAAAAGGGATTGTTTACGAGATCGTCGGTTCAAGGGTGGCGAAGATTTTGCTTCGGTGCGACAAACGTAAAATTGGTGGACTAAAGATGTTCGACAACTTGTCAATTCAACGTCATACTGCACGTAGCATTATTTGAGGGGACTTGTGCTTAGTGAGGTGAAATCGCTTCTAAGGAAAGTCGCTAGACTTGTCTTCTCGAAGTCGTCGTGCTTGCAATAGCCAGTTATTTTTCACGACGTCTCGCGTCACACCCACGTAATTGCGTAATTGGCGAACACACGAACTTTCGGAAGTGTGATTGCCAAGCACTAATGTACCCAGAAGCCACATGATTGTCGGTTTGCTCCCACGAATATCGCGTCATACCTGAAAACCCATGGTTTGGCGATGGTAAGTAGGTACGCAGCAAGACTGCCCTAGATAACCAACTACTACCAACCTAACGTTCCGCGTTTCATGTTTTCATCAGGTATACAAAAACCTGTTATCCATGCTGCCGTGCAGCGAACAAACAATGTGGTATCTGATTCATTTCAATTCTCATTCTGCGTGCATATTTTGAAATATATTACCGAAACATGAACAAAAATAATGGCATAATGGTTCCGAGGGGTATTACGAAATTATATTTGAACACAAAATAAAAGACAACCACAACAAGAAATCGTCGATTATGTAACTGAAGGTCACAATTCTCTTACTTTTTGTGTGATGTAACCAGGAAACGTTTTCTTTCCGTAGCTCGCAGTTTTCAGGTTAGGTCATAATTATGGAAGATGACTAGTAACATTCAACGCCTCGGCTGATGAACTCCGCTAAAAATTACAAGAAAACCAGCAGGCAGCGTAAAATTGTGCCTTAAATATTTTATTTCCGAATTACTTAATTCAAGAAGTCAGGAAGCATTACCTTGCTTTTAGAGTTTAATGAAATTAATCGACATCAAAGAAGACTTAATTTTTTAAATTAAAATATAATATACCTGAATATTAGTATATTTTAAAATAGAAGTCGCACAATTCATGGTTTTTAAACATTTCAAATGAGCCTAATATTTGAGGTCGTAGGATATGTATTGTAACACATATTTTATGAAACAGAATACAGGCTGAACTGGAATCAAGAAATAACTGATTTTTTAAATATGAGTCCACTTTTCTAAACATGGGTGCAAATAATTTTAAATGAATTTCTTCTACTTTTAGATAGTAGGTAGATCTTAACGATTTTTTGACAGAAATACCATTAAAGATGAAACCAGAAAGATATGCAACAGTAGTGATACAATCACAAATACACACAGGCCAGGACTAGAACCTAGAAAACCTCGTACCATAAGCTAGCATGCAATCAACTGCATAAATGAGGCAGATTCAGAGTATCAACTGTGTATGTAATCAGTATAATGTTTTGATTGATGGGGTTTACCAACCTGAAATATTTACATGGCCGTCATTTTGAAAACTAGTGTCTGAGCCTTTTAAAACCGGTACGTTAACATGCCATACCGCAGTGCTACTTGTGGGAAGAATTTGGTGGAATTTGGTTGATTGATCCCTGATATACAGCATAAAATAATATTTTCTTATTTGTTGCTATCTTACTATCTGTATAAGATGCTTCTAATAGATATCAACGTATAAGATTGGGATAAATTTGATTAATTAGTTTAATAGATATGACAAACTTGTCAACAAATTTATACGGCCACCATTTTGATTATGAATGCCTGACCCCTGTTAAATCATGTAAGATTGCATTGCCTTCTTAAGCACTACTAGTGTGAAAATTTGTTATATACAAGTTTAATTTTTCCGGAAATATGGCAACATGTTTAATTTTGGCACTATTATGAAAAAAGACCGGGAAAAGACTATCTATTTGCATAATTGGTGCTTTTAATTAATAAAATTAGTGTACAAAAATTAGTTTTATATTTGTTGAATTGTTTAATATATAAAATACTAACCCAAATAAATTATATTAACGGCATTTAAAAAGGGCTGCCATACCTGAAACATGTCAGTTTGCATACCTTACTTTATCGCTACTTTAATGTGACATTTAATGGGAATCGGGTTATTGGTCCTCGAGATATGCAAAAAATATCTACTCTTTCACGTGACGAACTTTATAAATGGAGGACCAGAAGGTTATGTATTACCACATTAGACGATTATCATAGATATTGTCAGTATACGAAGTTAAGTAAAAATCGGCTACAGATGTAGCACACTCCGCTAAAATGTTTTTATAGCCGCCATTCTGAAAATAAGAGTCTGGTGCACTTAAAAGATATAACTTAATATGGCCTACCAGAGTAAAACGTCTTCGCAAAATTAGGTAAGAATCGGTTGATTGTATACCAAGGTGACATAAAAGCTGTATATTTTCAAAGGGATATCTTCCAAAATAGCGGAGAAATCAGACATTTTATAGAAAAATTTTATATATATATATATAATATATCGTCAGTATAATACAAAGATAGGGCTTAGGATGAAAATCGTTTCGAAGTTTCGTAGATATAACAAACTAAGCTAAAAGTTTTATATGACCACCATTATGAAAAAAGTGACTCAACAACATAAATTATATAAAATTACACGGCATGCTGTAATGCTACGTATTTGCCAAATTTGGTGAGAATCCGTTTGTTTTTTGGGAGATATGATATAAAAATGTTAATTTATCATACAATGATATCTTGCACAATGGCGAACAAGAGAGACTTTGTATGTACACATTTGATGGTAGTAAAATATACTGCCAGCATACAAAGTTAAGTTGGAATTAATATTACGGTTTCGAAGATGTAGCATACTATGATAAAATGGCTACATGGCCGACATGTTTCAAATAAGTGCCTCACCTACTTAAAACATACCAGTTTACATCAACTGCCGCAGTACTAGGCCTTCTTGTCTGCCAAATTTGGTATAAATCGGACAACTGTTTCCCGCGGTATGGCATAGAAACTTCTTTATTTCATGTAGCGCAAACTTACGAAATAACGAACAAAAACGCATATCAGTTAACATATACAGTGCTTGTAAAAGATACTTTCAACGTAAAATTTGGTCGAAATAGGTTAAACAGTATGGTAAAAATACAAAATAAACAGAAAATATTAGTATGGCCACCATTTTGAAAACAAGTGCCTGATGAATAAAAATATCTTACGTTTACATGGCCTACCATAGTATTACTTACTTAAGTTACTTGCCGAAGTTTGCTAGAATTGATTGGGTAGTTTTCAAAATAAAATATAACAGCTTCAAAAATGGCAGACTAACAACAATATCTACCTCTAAGTTCTATGCCTACATTATTCACTGTAAAAATACAAAATTTTGTTGAAATTGGATGGATTGTTCCCCATATATAACATATCACCCTAAATATTTAAATAGCCGCCTTTTTGAAAGCAAGCTCCCGGTGTGGTCGAAAACTAAAAAAGTCAGATGTTCTTACTAAGTAATATGAATGTACCGAGTTTGGTAAAATTCTGTTAACTCGGAAAAATTAAAATATGGTCCGAAAAAAGGTGGCNGGGGGGGGGGGGTTGCACAGACACAAAAACAGATATACACACACACACATTCACACACTGACACACACAAATACAGAGAGTAAATAGATCTCATAAGACCCTCTTTCATTCTGAAAGTCGGGCAAAAAGGAAGTATTTGTGATCTAAAGACATTTATTCAACAAAACCCAGTGAGTCGACAATTTTCTTTCACTTTAGTAGTAGACTCACATAAGCTCTAAACTGTCACATGTAAAAATTTACAATTTGCTTGGTCAATGATAAGAGCGGGAGTGGGTTTTTATGCTACGCTATAGAATATAAAACAAAGGTTAGATGGCTAAGTTTCATCATGCCAAATAATAGCTGTGACAAGAGTACCTCTATATATTTTTATCTTTACTATCGTAAATCCGCTTTCGCTTTACTCAGAACCACGAATTAAGTATTACTAACAGCTAAACCATTAATCCGGGGTAATTTGTGGATGAATAAGTTATGTATGGCGCTCATAACTACACGGATTATCATGAACTTAGGCTATTGATATATGCCGTTTCTATTTCTTTCTTAACGCACTTTCCGAAGGAAAAAAAGAGTTTGTGAGATCAAATTCCTGCCTGCGTGTTTCTGTGTATGTATGTGTGTGTTCCCCCCACCCACCCTAAAACTTTAAAACCGGTAAACCGAATTTTACACAACTTAGTGAGGAAATCTAACTTTATGGTTTTCGGATATGCAATATGCGGATTTTAATATTGTGTCTCCTTTAAAATTTAAGACGTTATGTCATATCTATGCAACCAATTGACCATTTTAAACCAATATTGTATGTCTATAGTTAATCACATAAGAACTAAAATTAAAGACAGATATTGTTACCGGTAGAACATTATGGAAGACAGCGCCACATTACCAAGAAGTTACTGATAACTAATGTGCCCCATTAAAACATGCTTGCCGCACATAACACATGGTAATTTACATATCCTACCGTCGCAATGCTTGCGTGAAATTGTGGTATGAATAGGTTGATTGGTCCTCGAGATATAGCATATATAATTTTTTTCAATTTACTAACCCTATCATACCATTTGACCAATTTCGACCAAACTTGGTATGCTGTAAGAATCTATTATTAACATCGAAACTGCCAATAAATATTATTTGCCCTCCATGTTGTTATAATCTGCATTGTTAAAAAAGTTTTTAAATTATATAATTGAAAAAATCAACCGATTACAACCAAATTTTGCAAAGAAGAAGTACTTTGGGAAACCATGTCAACTGATATGTTCCAGTAAGTCAGGCACTTACTTTCAAAATGGTAGCCACATAAACAGTTTAGATTGGCATGATATTTCTACGAAACGATGCCACCAATTTCAACCAAATTTGGTATGCTGGCAGAATCTATGACAACAATCATATGTGTCTACATTTTGTAAGATATCACCACATGGAAAATAAATTTTTATCATATCTCAGAAAAAAATAATATACCGATTCATACCAAATTCGCAGCTAAGCAGGACTATGGTAGGCCATGTATATTGATAAGTTTTAAGAGTGCCAGAAACTTATTTTCAAAAGGGTAGACATAAAACCTTTTTAGCTTAGTACACTATAAATATAAAACCATGTAGCAAATTTCATTCTAATTTTGTATGCTTGCAGTAACTATTAAACTATTACAAACATCAAAAGTATCTTACGGAGTACCTTTTGCGCCACAATTTTGTGCGATTGCATGACATGAAAAAATAATTTTTCATGTCATATCTCACGGACGAATCAACTGATTTTCACCAAATTCTGCACACAAGTAATGCTAATATAGGACATGTAAAGTTACATCAATTAAGTGACTCAGATAATTTATTTTCAAAATTGCCGCCTTTAAATAATTCAGGTTAGTAAACTCTGTCTACCAAAACCGTTAGACAGATTACAATCGATAACGATGTTCTTAATATTAGCCTCAATAATGCCACATGTGTATTTGTAATTGTCTCACTAGTATGGCTTATGTTTTTTGTTTCATCTCAAATAATATCTCTTTCAACAAGATTTCAAGGCCTACCTTCAATATACGGGTTTTAAGAACTTCACCGAAACTATGCGTATCCACATAGAGAAAAATAGGCTGAATAGTTAAATGGTTAACTTCTTGTTAAATATTTTCTTTCGTGTTCAGGAGGTTAGTAACTGCTACTCAACAAGGGGTTTGGAATTTCTAGAGACATTCGTCATAAGTAATTAATTCGGTTGGTACATTTAATGCAAGTATCCTGCAGTTTTAGAGGCAACAGTCATACTATTGTTTAAGATAGAGGATCTCTGCCACAATTTATGTTACATGACGATGTAGTCATATGAGATATGCATGTTTCTGATAATGTTGGCAACATTTTCCCTTAGTAGTACTGGGAATCAGGTGCAGTTTTATTAACAGAAATTCTTGCTATACGTAAAAAAATCACCCGTCATCTTTGAAAATCATATAATTACCTCATATATTTTAAATAACGTTAACATTTATACAACGATCTATAGACTTAAGGTATTGGAACTGGCATTTCACTAGTTTAATTATTCAAAGTTAAAGAATGTTTGCCGCTTGTTCGAAATCTATGTAACCAAAACGAATATGAGTATTGCTACATATATACATTGTTCCTTAAACAGTTTACACAGTTGATTAAAAAAAACTATTGAAAATTTAAGAATTAAAAATAACCAGCTATATAAGATGATTAATTTTACCAATTATCGCATGCGACAATGAATACTTAAAATATTAACTGATGAATTGTAATGTATGATTATCACAGTACTAAAAGAATGGAGATAAATAGTTTGATAAATTATTCATAAATAAAAACTTAATATTCTTGCTGTGTGGTCTCATAGGATACTACAATAAAGTTTGCCGGGAAAAAAAAAGAATTAAACCATCTCGTAGCGGTTATTTGTACTGACTTCCTGCTTGTTAAGTTGTTTGAGACCTCAGATGAAGTGAGACTTAATCAACTGAATATCTTGGTGTTCAGGCATGTAGTGTGTCGACTTTGATTTTTCTTTTCGTACTCTATAGAAACATTAAATTTTAGCATACATATAACGTGGCACCCACTGGCAATATCTAGGGGCTTTCCTCAGAACTTTTCGGTCTTCCTATATTTAGATTATTTAAACATAGTTTTAATATCGCCCAAAGCAGTTGTCCACTTTCTGGATTTCTTTACCCAAGGGCCGGTATCTTTAAAATGGACATCACCGGCCTTATTTGCAAACAATTATTTCATAATTATTTTGTATTTACATTCATGCATGTATATTTATATTATAGTTCATAGCTACTGTTGAGATTCAATAACTGTTGGTGTTTGTGTTTGTGATCTGCGAGGCTATAGAACCCATGATACCTACGCAATCCATCAGACCTGAAATCTCGGAGACTAAGTATGTTAAACAATACAGAGAGTTGTTTGTAGTCAGCAATACTTAATGTAAATTTTGCAAGGAACAGCATGCATTACACAAATGCGAAGAATTCGGGAATGCCAGCATTCAACAGCTCGAAGAATTTGTAAGATATTACAACTTCTGTTTCAACTGTCTACAGAGTGGTCCGTTCATTGGGCAATGTATGTCAGGAACCTGTCATACCTGCTCAGAGAAACACCATACCTTGCTTCACAATGTCATACACACGGACCAAGCACTCCATTTTAAGAGCAATAGTGAAAACCAGCTGCAGAACCCATACCAAGATCACATTTCACCCGACAGCCTAAGAGGTAGCAATACAGGACAAGGGTAATCAGCTTTCAGTAATTGCTCTCTCAAAATTCAGTCACAAATGCAGATCCTACTTGCCACTTCACTGGTGAAAATACGAAACAAATACGCCCAGTTACAAGTATGCAGGACACTTCTGGACACATCTTTCCAAACTAATTTCATTACAGAAGAATGTGTGCAGCATCTGGGATCGAAGAAAGAACTGAACGCAACCCCGATACAGGGAATAAATGGGAAACTGCAAAAACCAAACACAATTTTAAGACTATGGAACTCTCTTACGTAACAAATTATGCTGTTCCACTTGAGTGTTTGGTTTAACCCAAGATTTTTCGCTAATCTGGCAGGAAGATATATAGATTGTTACCAATGGAATATTCCAAATAACCTCCATTTGGCAGATGCAGCATTCAATCAGCCAGAAAACATTAATCTCTTGGTTGGAGTAGAGGTCTACTTTGAAATTCTCCACACTGGAATAATGATTATGTTTAGAGACCACCCCATATTGCAAGATACCGAATTTGGTTGGACAGTATCAGGAACATTCCACGAGACAGAAACTTCCCATGATTTAGTAAACAGTCAGGAGATGCATTTGGGTTGTACAGTAGGATGTCATCAAAGGTATATAACATTACCTAGAGGATGGTTGTAACCATTATTGCATCAATATTTGATCATTTCTGTTTCATTCGTCCTGTAGTTATCCCTTGTAAGATTTTTCTTCAACAGTTGGGGCAGAACGAATTAGGATGGGTGGAGTTTCTACCCTCAGGTCTGGGTAAAAAGTGGCAAGCTTTATATAAACAGATTCCCATTGCATACAATATTTGAATAGACAGATTCATTTTAGCACCAGGGACACCTTTTGATATCCAACTTTATGGATACTCAAATGCTTCTGAAAGGTCTTATGGAGAATGTCTTAATGTGAGCTCAACAAACGAAAAGGGAGAAAACATGATCAAACGTATGTGTTCCAAATCAAATGCTGCACCATTAAAGGGATTTCTTTACCATGCCTAGAATTGTGTGGTGCACTTATGTTAGCAAGATTGTTCAAGAAATCCAGAAGTGTAATCAAACACACTACAAGTCGAGCTATTCTATGGACTGACTCCACTATAATTCTGGCTAGGCTGTCTGTGTACACTGTACGAAATGTAAGATGTTAGTGACTAACAGTGGGTCATAAATTCAAGACAGCACATCATTGGCTGAGTGGAGAAATATATCCTCAAGAGAAAACCATGGACATTTAATTTCGCATTGAGCTTGTCCATATCTGCTTAATATAATCTCTTTGTGGTGGCATGATTGTCCATCATGGCTTCAGACTCCTTTATAATATGTCCTACAAGTATATACTTTATCATTCAAGGTGTAACTGAAGAATTTTAACTTAAAGTCAGCCTCATAAAGACCAAGCCAGATGATATAAAGAGACTTTCAAAGCTAACCAGGCTCCAAAGAGTGATAGCATATTGTTTTAGGTTCTCATGTAACTGAAAGTGGAAGACTGATCCACTCTAACTGGAAGAACTAGAGGAATCATTACATGCATGTATCAGAATAGACCAGTCGCAAGAATATCTAAGTGAAATTCGTGCCCAGGCAATGGCCAGCAAATATGTAGCAATAGCAAACTCAAGTACCTTAATTCAATTTTCTGCATGGTTCAACTGCTGCTCATTGGAGGCCGGCTCCAGAACTAGAAGCTTCATTTCGAACAGAAACATCAAGTAATTCTGCATTCGAGACATTACTTTCACACTTGGTCATCGAAAGGGAACATCTGTTGCTGATTCATGCTAATTCGCAGATGCTATTTTCATCATTTAGGCAATTGTTTGGGTTGTAGATGGAAGAGCTTCCATACGAAGCATTCTTCATTACTGTATTGTTTGTAAAAAATCGAAGGCAGTAACTTCGCAGCAGCTCATGTGCCAGTTGTCTCACACTCGAGTCAATTCAGCAAGACACTTTCTTAACTGTGGAGTGAATTATACTGAACCCATCTACATAAAATCGGGAACACATAGGAGTAAGATTCGAATTAAATGATAAGTTGCTATAATAATTTGAATGGCTACAAAGGCAATCCACTTAGAGGTTGTGAGCGATAAGTCCACTCAAGCATTTATGGCAGCTCTAAAGAGATTTGTGTCACAACGAGGTCAGTGTGAAAACATCTACAGTGACAATGGAAGCAATTTCGTTGGAGCTCAGGAAGAACTGCACGAGTTGTACACCCCACAGGAAGAAACAAAATTGTATTTAATTCCTCCTCGAGCACCCCACTTTGTTGATCTGTGAGAAGCAAGCGCAAGGTCTTTAAAATGACACTAATGCAGAATTATGAGAACCAAATGTTTGTTATATGAAGAGCTCGTCACATTGGTGACCCAAATCGAAGCATGCCTAAATTCTAGACTCCTTGTCATTCTCTCCTATTATCCCAGTGAACCCATAGCTCTCAAACCTGGACATTTCCTTATTGAAACTGCTATCACAAATAGTCCTGAACCAGATTTACTTGAGGTTAAACTTGGCTTGCTCTCTAGATAGCAACTACTTCAAAAGAAACTTCAACAGTTTTGGCTTAGATGGTCCAAGGTGTACTTGAACCATCTTCAACAGAGGGTCAAATGGACACCATCTTCTGCAAACATAAAAGCTGGCGAATTAGTGGTGCAAAATAATACAGTGTACCACCATTATGCTGGCGGATTGGAGTCATCGAAGATGTCCATTCATGAACTTCGGCCCAGTACGAAAAGCTATTCGGACATCTGCTGCAACCTACAAGATACCATTTGCGAAGCTATATCCTCTCCCAGTGAATTAATGGTAATGCTCGAACAATTTTTCTATGTACTTGTCAAAGTATAAATTATGATGATAATATAATTATTTATGTATATTGACATTTATTTTGCTTAAATATACAACCCACAAGTCATTGTGTATGCAATTTTTGTATCACTGATATTCAGTGTTATCACTGGTAGATGTAATTGGTTGTTTGTATGTCAAAATTTGTGATGAAAAGCATTCAGCATTTAATCAATCTGGATATGATTAGTAGAAAAATGC
Source organism: Clitarchus hookeri (assembly GCA_002778355.1). Taxonomy (NCBI): domain Eukaryota; kingdom Metazoa; phylum Arthropoda; class Insecta; order Phasmatodea; family Phasmatidae; genus Clitarchus; species Clitarchus hookeri. Next base: position 165,546 of record NQII01000009.1, read on the forward strand.
CTAAAAATGTTTTGGGGGCCGGTATGTTCAGACTCAATACTTGTTGGTGTTTGTGGTTTGTGAGACCCAGGCCTCAAGGACGTGTTCTTTGTTCAACAGCAAGGAGTCGCTCGTGGTCAGTTGAGACGAAAGGCTAAACGAAGACAGGCGTGTTGTATGGCCTCATGCATTTACTCACTAACAAAGTACTGAAAACTTGCAAATTCAGTAATTAATTTTCGCCTATATATTGGAATACAGTCCACATAATTATTCGATGCAACAGTAAATGAGCTAATGTTATTCATTTGGATCAAATAGACGTCGCAGTATCCGTGACATATGGTCGTGCAGGTTCACTAATGTGCTCCTGGTTTTTGACATGGCAAATGGCGTGTTTAAGACTGAAATGTGTTGAAGTAGTGCCATATCTAGCATCTGAAATGGTTTGACAATATTAATTCATTTTCTAGTGTGCAAGCAACTTCGATTTTGATAGAATGTAAATCTCTCTAGTAGTAGATATTGTGAACAATGTCTGATTTTCTTACATATCAAGACCAATATATTTATTTACTCACTTGCAGCTTGGAACCTTAAGCAAGGTTTTTATCATTATCGCCAATAGTTAATGTAATAAAAAGTAATAAGCCTACAAAATCGGATGTTGGCAACATATTTGTTTAAATTATTAATGTTATAGCCGAAAGAAAAATAAGGCAATATCCCGAAAATAATATATTTCGAAATTAGTGTGTTTTATCCGATCCGGATCACGATGTCGGATCTGGGTGACCTTGAACTTGACCTCACACCAATATCCTTGACCCTGTGTCCATGACCTTGAATGACTTTGATCCCAAACAAAATGCCAAATTCCCCCAAATATTCCGAAAATAATAAAAAATTCAAAATTAATATAAACAAAAAAATTTAAAATAAAAAAAATGTGTAATGTTACAGCACAGAGGTGATAGGGGATAGGAGACAGACACAGACTCCNTTTTTCCATGGTTGTGATGTAACCCGACTCTCATATCGGATCTGGGTGACCTTTACCTTGAACTCATGCCTGTGATATTGACCCCGTGCCTGTAACCTTGGATAACCTCGAAACCAATAAATTATAAGTAAAAATAAAAATTAATTTTTTAACATCAATGCATAAATTTATTTTTAAAAATCCTTTTAAGACTTATACACAGCAGGTACGGTTTTCGGTTTCAGGTGCAGCTAGTAAGCTCCAGGTACGAAGACACGACCGACCCTCGTAACTTTTTATTGGCTGTTTAGTTGGCTGCCTTCCGATCTCCACCCTTACCATACCACTTCTACTGACCATTTGCTATTTGTATCGCCCACTAGAGCTCACTGTTAACTCTTGTTTCGGGCATCAGCCACCAGAGAAATATTTACTGTCGGCAAGAGTGCTATCGACCTGTGCCGAATGGCGACGAGGTCCAAACCCACAAAGTACATAAATTGTCATTTTAATTTTTGTTTTATTTTAACATAGATAATATTTTATTAAAAATATTTCTTTATATAAAAGCAGGTAATTTTTATCGTCAATAAATCACATCATATTTCTTGAACAACTAATTTTATTGAGTAACATAAAACATTAGAAAATCCAACTGAAAATACGAAAATACACATGAATATTCATTTGAATCTTTAGTGTTCACTGCTTGATGTCTGCATCGGCGACCAAGGAATTGTAGCAAAGCCAGGTAGCCCCACTACTTGACACAAAATAAGGCATAATATTTGAGATAGAACCATAGCCATCATTTTTCACATGCTCGCATAATTTTTTATATAAAACAGACTCTCGCAATCGAAAGTATACAGCATTTATTTAAGAAGTCTTTCAGATAATAATTAAACATATATTACTGAGTCTATATAAATTGTATTTATTTACTTTCTATATATACTTTATCTTTCTAAATATTTTGCACATTAGATATTTACATTTCTCAGATGTTAACAGATCGTGGACAGCACGAAACAGTCTCATCGATATAACCCCGATCCTTCAGGTCATAAATTAATGAAGATATCTCAACAATGTGTGAGAGACCCTTGTATTTGCAGGTCAATCAAATGTATGAGTCTATAAACAAGATCATTGGGGTGTTCGGAAAATATGTAACGAGAGCTCTTGACGTGTTCTGCCTTTTTCACTCCACTTGAAACAGCAACGACAGCCCCAGGTAAACGCCTCACTTGGCAGTGACAGCGACGGTGAGTGGGCCTAGGCTCGTCTCTGGAACGGGAGGCAGAACGGTCTATGGTGGGTACTTACACAAATGCCTGGCATCGGCGATGCACTTGGCAGTGTCCGGTCGTCTGGCTGGCAGCATCCTTCTTGGTTTCAGGCTGATGGGTGTAGACCGATGGTTCGTGCCCCACCTCGGACAACTCCACGGCACAATCTGGTGTATGGATGGTAGCGTTAGTCTCTGCCGGGCCGATAATTTTGTCCATGTTGCAAGGCAGCTGCATCTGGGGTGTCATGTGTAACATGGCCCAGGCTGATGATCCCTGACGGTTTACTTGAATCTGCGATGGTTCGTAGGATGTTGAAAAATGTGCGAATCGCCAATGCTGGGCCCCTTCACAGCAGGTCTTGGTGTAGATACACAGATATTCATCTTCTGCGATTAAACAATACTGCATGCTACCGTAGCCTGGCTTGGCATTTACGTAAATGTTCATAGAACACAATTGAGTCATGGTGAGGATGAGACTTCTGGGCGACGACTAAACAATATCGTCGATTTTTCCCACTTTTATATAATGTGGATGTCAATTAGGTGTGCCATCAAGAGAAAAACTTAATTTTCTTACATTTCGACCAGATATGGACGATTTTGTGTCTAGTTGTAGGCAGCCGATTCCTGGACCAAGAATGAGGAGCACAATTTGCACAGAAACTGCACATCCTTCAGTGCAAAGGCCCAGTCAGGTTCTGACCTGTCGCAGACATGAAGATAACACTCTGCATACATTTGAGAGAGTTTGTGAAGCGAACGACAGCTGTGGTCGAACTGCACGCGATAATTTCCACTTCAAATTTACACATATCACTCAGTCGTTTTTTTCTGCTCAGGTCCTGCTGCATAAATCGGGGCCTTCGTGTATTGCTGTAAAAGATCGCGGGCCACATTTCCCACCTGATGATACGGAATCTTGCCTTTTTCCTATTCCAGTCCGTGGAAGTACTTGCATAGCCAGTCATTGGTTTTCTTGCTCTTTTCGTACAACAGTTCCCAGAGGTATGAAGGTCGGAAGTTGCGGGTTTTCATCTTACCATTATTCTCGTATATCATTGCGATCTCCTTGAGCACAAAGCCATTTTGTCTCTACAATCCCTGCAGAATGCAATACTTTTTGGAACTAACGATGCTCGAAGACGAATAAACAGTTATCATGTGTGAACAGTTTTATATATATATATATATATATATATATATATACATTATCCACTTTGCTTATGACAGTATTTTTATGGTCTAATCTCGGTGATTGTGCAATACGAGCCGGTCGTGAAGCATAAGGCAGAAGTCATATGGGTGTGCCGGAATATTTGCATAAGTCATTAATTCAATCCTACAGTCGATTACATTGGATGTAATATGCTCATCCTGTTTAATCATATCGAATACAATGAGTGGGGCCAAACTCTTGAAAGTATCAGTGCTCAGTATCGGGGACTCAGCATTTCCATAATATGAATTGGAATTCAGTGTAAATCTGATACGCTAGAAGCAATGTTCAGTTTCACATGAGGCAGCATCCATTAGACAGAATATTGCTTCAGTTCCAAAGGCTCCAGATTTTCTGCCATACCTATAATGATTTCTACAAATGTATAAGCTAGAATCAGTACCAGTTCTTGCTTCGGATTGATGATAATTCGTTTGTACTCTTCGGCGAATCCCAGTAACACGGAGCGAGGGATGCACACTTCGAACTTGCCTCCATAATGAATAGGAACACTGAAATCATCTTCGATTCTCCAGCCTGCCACCTTGGCCACAGACAGATTATTCGGTGTGAGCTACTGGTAAATTTTCTTCATTGAGATTATGCCCACTTCTCGCAACTAGTCTACCTCTATGCTGTAGAGAAAATATGTGATGCGATCGATCAGGTGAAGAATAACATTGCTCGAAATTTTTGTTGATGCTGGGTTGGATCTATCTTCTTTTTTAAGAGTCCACCTCATTCGCAGGAAATACTGGCAAGAAAGAGTGCAGATATCTTGGTGTTGGACTGCAATCCAAACTTCCGATGGTAGTGTTTATGTTCTGATCAGGAAAGGCTGGTATGCATGAAGTTCAACCTTCGTCACACTGTCTTCAAACACCACTGTCTCTTCGTTGTTTAGGTAATCTTCCATGACGATCGACTTGGAAGCTGCGACTGCAGAGGTAAACCTCTTTATCACGTGTTAACACCTTGGTGACTTATGGTGAACTGATTGCTGTTTTCCATCACAATTTGTTTTTTTACTTCTGGTTGTTGTAAATCTGATTCCCATCTTCTCGAATGTATGTGGTGATTTATTCATTTCGAAAGTTTACCCACTCTCCATGCTGGTAGACGACTGCCACACCACCTCGTGTGCTCTCTTCGCGACGACTGGAACATAAATAATGCTTTGCAGTGCCACGACCAGTTTAAAACCTGGAGGGACTACAGTCAAAGATTCGTTCGCGTATTGCTCAACTTGCCATTGATGTATGTGCCACTGGCCAAATTGCAGTTTATTGGTACATGTACCACACTTACCAGCATGATATTTATGGGCCGCGACGACTCGTGTTTTTTGCTTCCTTCGTTAATGTGTGGCTCGAATCCGAGCATTCACCTAATAGTATCTGGTTTGGTAAAGTCGATATTTTCGCTGTATCTGATGACATTCTTCAGAGTATTGCGATTTTCATGTAGTTCGAATTAGTTGTCTGAGGACAGCGAATCTTTAATGTTCCTTGCAATGCCATCTATTTCGTAAGAGCCTACGTGCAGTGACACCTCATAGCAATTATGCAAATGCATATAATCCTGTTTAGTCATTTCTATGTACCGGGAGCTTAGTCGCTCCACCCGCCATCGAACTGCGGGCCTCCAATCTGTACCTACGTCTTTAAATAATTTTCTCAAAATTTTTAATTTTTACATTTTTTTTTTCGAGATTTACATTTATTACAATTTTTTATTTTAAAGGTTTATAAGGTTGTGGGTAAGGGGTAAAGGTCACCCAAGTCCAATATGGTGGTCTGGTGACTACACAACATGACGGCCGGTCGGCCTGGTGCCGTTGTTTACGCGCTCTCTATATCATTCTACTGTTGAGCACTGAGAATTTTTTTTCCTAGTATCATATACATATATACTTAGGAAATATTTGTTTATGTTGAACAATATTTGGTTAACACAACCAAGCCACTGCTGCCCTAAACATTCGCATGCTTTCTGTCGAACCATATAATGTTGTTGAACTAATGTGTTGGGCTAAACACCCTTTTGGTTGTTTTGACAGCATTAGCATATACACGTTTCATATTATCATTGCAAATTAAAATCACTAGCTTGTTTCTAATTGAGTAAATATTTTGATGCCTTAAATAATCAGCAACAACAAATTCAAATGGTTACAGTACTGGCTTTAATTTGATCGGTGGCACCATTTGAAATTTTAGTTCGAAAATTGAGCTCGAGACATCATATATAATATTCATGACATTTTGGATACAAGCAGAGCTTTACAGTATTACTGGTACAATTTTTTTACTTTGTTGTTGATTGTTGGTATAAACAATCTTATCAATACAATTTCACGCGAAAGCATAAAGAGCACATCTGAAACTGAACAGGTGTGTGGGGGATTAATTCTAGAAACACCATATCTCACACTGTGTTCACTCGAATGTATATGGTTTCGGTAAGTCAGTGTGCAAAGCGTCATATTTCTGAGCCAATACTTGTTGTTCAAGTTTTGATAGTTGTCAACTTTTTTTTAAGTTTTATAAACTACCTATCATGACTCAACATAACGCCAGCATAATGAAAATTGTTTTTATTTTACACAATAGTTAATGAAAAAAGTTTTGTTCCCTAACAACATTTCTTTCCTTCAGTTTCAGACACGGTGAGGTGATGTGCCTTAGGGAAAATAGCAGGTTCACACTTGTGAGTGTTGCTAAAATTATAACGTAATAACCCTTCTTAGAACAGTTATAAATATGCTGTAAACTAACAAACATAAGAACACAAAAGGCCATTGATAAATAAATAATAACGATGGTTATCAAGTAAACAATTACATCTCGCAGAACATAAACATTGTAGGTGCCTCAGAATGGAAGTATTCGAGGAATTAAGCAAGTTGAAAAAAAATGCTAAGAGACTCGAAGTTGTTTGTTAAACATTTCTAGTGAAAGCAAAAATACAATTACATAAACCTTACACTACCTGCAAAAAATCTATCACATTCTGTGCAGAAACTTATTGTGAATTGGTATGTTATTGGGTAGAACTTCAGTGTTCCAAGCCAACGTTCGTGTTCAAATTTCTGTTGGGTTTGCGAGGGTTTTTAATTTTTACTGAATGTTGTATTATATTTTAATATACCAATAGAGTTGATTTAACTAACGTCTGAATAACCCGTAGGGCCAATGAACGAAACATTTTGCTCAAGTTTCTCTTGGAAAAACCAACGACCAGCCACCATCTTGCGAAAATACTTACCTCCATTGCTCCTTTGCTCAATTTTAGTGATAAAGTTACATAGTGATATTTACAACACAAACAACACTGCTTGCAACACAAAAATCCCCCTGACCAAAACTAAATTTTCTTTACTGAGAAGGAAGGGAACTCAACTTTCTGGTGGGATGCTGGAGAACACGTTCTGAGTAAATGTAGGATACTCGAACGACTCCATCTGGATCTGCGTTAATTTCAGTAACCTGTCGCAACTTCCACTTGGTAGAAGGTAACTGGTCGTCCTTAACCAGCACGAGGGTGCCCACAGTGATGGACGACTGTTGATCTGGCCACTTTAACCCCTGCCGCAGAGTATGCATATAGTGTGGTGTATTTGTAAGATTAGTTGCCAACGACTTAAGCATGAAACAGGGGTGTTTGTCAATACAGGTTCTGGAATTGCTGTGAAATGTTCCATTAGCAGGAAATGTGAGGGCGTCAAAGCAGTTAGGTCATTATCATCGTCGCTAACAGAACAGAGGGGGTGGGAATTCAAAATTGCCTCAACCTTATCAAACAAGCTATTCGATTAACTCGTAGGTCAAAATTTAGCTACCAACAGCATGTGATAAGTGCCTTTTCACAGATTTCACTCCCGCCTCCCATAATCCTACGAAAGGAGGTGCTGATGGAGGGTTCAGGTGCCACTGGATACCTTCAGATGGTAAGTTTGTCTACATTTGTTGGTGATATGCATTAGATGTTACAAAACTGTACAGCTCTCCCAGCGCTGCCTTAGCCCCTATCAAATTTGTGCCTTGTTCTGAATACACATGATCGCAGATTCCACGACGGTCTGTCTTTCTTTAATTGCTGCTAGGAAATGCTCTGTGAACAGTCCTGTTACAAGATCCAGGTACAGTACCTTTGTACTCATGCACACAAAAAGGCAGAGGTATGCCTTGTAAGATTTTGCACCTATCAATCTCCCCGTGGTGACCATAAATGGGCCAGCATAATCAACCCCAAAATGCAGGAAGGCTCGAGCTTCTTGCACTCTGGAGCTATGCAAGTCACCCATGGGAGGAGCACATGGTTGTGGCGAATGACAGAATCATTGATTGCACTGTTTCAGCCTGTGTCTAATGGTGCGACAAGGAGCCAATGCCCAATAACTTTGCCGGGCCAATGAATGTATGTACAGAGGACATGAATTAATATATTTTTTATGTGCAGAATTGATTAGCAATAAACTGAAATTATACTTGATAAGAAGTAACTATGGATGCTTTTGTTGGTAGCTTTGGAAAGAATGCTGTAGGCGGCTTCCCACTCGCAAAAATTCTGCTCCATCTACAAATGGATTTAGGCCACACAGCTGGTTGGTGAATTATTTCCTTGTCTGCAAATTCTCAATTTCCTTGCTGAAGCTTGTCACCTGCACAATTATTTACCAAAGCAAGAAGAGTCTGCGGTACCTCGAAAGTGGTGAGCAGCCCTCGGCTGGGTTGACTTGAACGACAATTGTTCACAAATCTAAAACAATATGCGAAAATCCTTTGTTAAAGAGTTAGAGAAGAATAATTAGTGAAAGGAAAAGAATTCACTTTTATTACTGTAACGGAAAATACATGTTGCTGTCTCTTCCTGATTTATTAGAGGGTCATTGTCTTCGCTACCTTTAGTGAAAGGGGAGCCCTGAGATAGCCAGGGACGTTCTTTCCATCAAAGGGGGTGGTCGAGAAGATGAGCGGGTAATACGCCTCTGGAGGTGCAATACGATGGGTTTTCCTCTGATCGAACATGCGCCCAGTGCATAGCTGGCACAAGATATTGGATCTCACCAACTCGATTAAGTGCAATGGTCTTCTATTCCTTGCTTTCTAATTGAATCCAAGATAAGGCCACCATGGAATCTGAACAAGCGAACAGCTCAAGCCCTGGCAGAACGGCGTAGACTTAAGTGACAACTTTAATCAGATTGGCAAGTAACAGAGCAGTACACAGTTCGAGCTTTGGTAAGGTGAGAGCCATTAGAGGCGCTATTTAAGATTTGGTACTGACCAGAGAAACGACAATCTTATCGGTCGCTTTTACCTGAAGATAGATTACAGCAGCATATCATATTTCTGAAGCATCTGCAATTTCGTGCAACTCAAACCTTTTAACTCCCAACAGGACTACACAGCATGGACCAGTCTCTTTTAATGATCATTCACTTCCTTCTGAAACAGACTCCATTTCTTGAACAAGGCCTCTTGGAAGCGGATCATTCCAACCTAATTGAAGTGACCACAGTTGTTGGATAAGCGGTTTAACAAGCAAAACTACTGGTGTTATTAGACCCAAGGGGTCAAAGATCCTAGCAACCACTGACAAAACTGAACGTTTGGTACATTTGATAACTGCGGTAGGTTGGACAAATACATGAAACAATCAGATTTAGAATTCCACAAAAAATTAAGAACCTTTAGAGAATCATTATCCAGGCATGTGAATGAACCAGAAATAGAAGAAACATTTGGTGGGAAAACCTGACTCATTAAAACTCAATCATTAGAAGACCATTTGGGTAGAATAAAATCACCTGATTCAAATATGCCTGTAAGCTCATGCTGGAAACGAATGGCTTTCTCAGTGGAAGAAAACATATATGTACATAAACATGTGAATATCTTGCAAGAATTTTTGAGTCTCAGTGGGAAAATTATACTTTTCATCCTGAGCCAACTTGTGATTGGCCTTTATCGCTTCGGTAAGGTGATGATGAAAAACCAAATATTACCATTTTGACCTGGTATTGAAAAAATAGTTGTTCTGACAAAAATCTCCACACAATTTTTTTATAGGTCAGATCATTAGGATGTAGTAGAATTTTACGATAAATCTGTCGTACGTCTGCGGTAAGGCTACACAATTAAGCCGGAAATTGAGCAAAACCATTACAAGGTCAGGCAATATCTTCGGTCAAACAAGTAAACGATTATTGAGAGATTCCCCATTACGCACATGCTGATGCATCAAACACCACTATGAGGATGGTACTTAGACTACCTGGGCGAGTTACACAGTGGTGAGGGATCAAGTAATAATTGGCACTTACTAGTGAAAGCACCCCAAGCAATCCCATGTGGCTTTGGTAAAGATAATACTGCAGGAACAAATATACCCCACCTTCAACCTTTGGTTTTGAGCAAGTTTACCTTCCAGGGACAGAAATAAACGAGATACCACTGTCTTTGAGTCTCCAAAGTTGGGGCTTTCATTCTTGAAAGGCAACACTACACAATATCTTCCACATGTTTAATCAAAGAAAGCTTCTTCTTGCCTGTCTTCTTCAGTTCGGACGGTATGATTGGTTGTCGCTTCTTCTACTTCCCAAAACCTTCCAATTAAGTTATCTACCGGTTTAATAGAGGATACAAAAAAGGTTTGGAGTGGCGTTTCCGAACATCAGTACATTAACCTTGATTAATCTTTCCCATTAATAGCCATCACAAATTGGTATTTATGGCAACTTACTCTCCTGGGGTTCCATGAATTTGACCTTCAAGAATAATTTCGAGGAACACTTCTGCACCAAGAAGCATATAAATCTGTTGAGGTTTATGAAAATTGGGATCTGCCAGGACCAGGTTAGACAAGTGAGTCCACTCCTTCTTCTTGATAAGTGCCTGAGGAATGGAAGATGCGATTTGAGAGAGTACGAGACCTTCTATAACTATTTCCTTACCATTACCCAGAAGTGGTTTTATCTTACAGCTTGTTACCCTCTTTGCCACTGGAAGAGGTGATTGGCAGTCAATGGCAAACTGTGACGAGGAAAAGTAAGATGCAATATCTGAAGATATTCCTCAGTAATGAAGGAAGCTTGTGCACCAGGGTCTGTAAGAGCTGTAACCCTGTGTGACAGACCTGATCTATCTAACACCTTGACTACTCCCGTGGGTAGAAGCACTGCGGGCGACTCAATATTGGTTCCTGTGCAAGACACATACTTTGTGGTACTGTTGTCACTACTGAGTATGTATGATTTACTGTTTTCACTACTAGGTAAATATGAATTTTCACTATCATTCCTAGAACCAAAGCTGCTTGTGAAGGGAAAGGCAAGAGAGTGTGATGACTTCTCCTGCATGGGAAATTAGAATAACAATGCCTCATGATGTGCCTAGTCTTCGAACAGTTTATACAAAGGTTCTATTCCTTCAGACAATGTAGCTGTTGTTCACTCGAAAGCTGCAGGAATAATTCACATTTGACAATATGCAGTGCACACAGTTTTGAGAATCTGGTTTCAAGGTACTGAAGACAAATTTCGAGATTCCAGCAGCATTAGAAGATTTCTCACTCTCCCATCCTGGAGAACCACTATACCATGACCTTCCACTACGTTTGATACTCTCGAATACCTCCGACTCTCTTTCCAAAAGAGACATAAATTTTTGATATGGAGGAATTTCATCTTGCGGCACAGAAAGTTCCCAAGGTTTCCTTAGTTTAGAACCAAATTTACGCATTAATAAATTCAGCAATATTACATCCCAGTGATTTGTAGGGAATGCTAAGACCTCTAAGGCATCCATATTTTCCGTAACTATATTCAGCAAATCTTTAATAGCTTGTGCAGATCTGCAATTACCAGGGGTGCATCAAAGATTGCACCTAAATAGTGTGATGATATCACTCTTGGCTAGTTATACCTTTGAACCAGGAGATCCTTTACAACTTCGTAATTGGCATTCGTCACTGGCAAGTTGCATACCAAGGCACTACTGGCTTGCAATTGCAGCGACGAATTCAGGTACAATAATTTTTCAACTGTATGCAACTGGTCATTGTTAGGCACCAGTGCAAATAATAAATCATAAAAGGATTGCCAATGTGTCACGGCCCCATTAAATATAAGCAGTTGTATAGCTATAATTTTTAGCACCGACGGCCTGTATTTATCTGCCCTTCCAACACTAAGCCTAGGATACAAATCGATTCACAGCCTCTCCTTTATAGAGTCCATTTCAAAATAAACCGAGTCAAATTTATCCCACAATTAAATAGATTCGACCGGTTTTGGGGGTTTATAACCGCAACAAAGTACCTCCAGGTCTGAGAAATCGGCTTCAAATTTGTCTTTGATTTCCTTGCACATCGACCGATGGAAAGCACATTTTTCACTGTCTTCAGGGTACGCTAGCGCTTTCCTTTCCCCATACAAAATTAAGTTCAACATTCGTTCGTGCAACTGCAGTTTTTGGTTTTTAAAACACGTTATTAACCATGCTTTTCTTTATGGTGTCTTGGCTAGGTGTACAGAGAATTTGACAAGAATTCACTGACGACATTTTAGCGGGAAGATACTTTGTTTATGCATTCACTTGACCTCATTTCGCAATATTAACTCGTCAGGAATAAAGCTTTCCTAGATGTTGAGCTGAAAATTTGCACACATGAACACCATAATTTACTCAAAGAGAAAATAACTGACGTGGCAGACACAATCTGATACACGAATAACGTGCAAAAGCACGCGCGCCCGCCTTTCACGATTGTATTTCACCATTTGTTAGCTTGAAACACAACCAACGAAACGAAATCTTGGTTGCGGCTCGCGTAATCCGGCCCGCCATTGATCATGATGATTTTACCAACGTCTAAAGAACACGGACGACCATTAAACAAAACATTTTGCTCAAGTTTTTCTCGGAAAAACTAACGACCAGCCGCCATCTTGCGAAAACACTCATCTTCTTTGCTTGAGTCAGACTTGCCAACTGTTGCAGCACACAATTTTAGTGATGAAGTCATATAGTGCTATTTGCAATACAAACAACACTGTTTACAACTCAAGCAGCTAGGATAACGAGATTTGTAAATATTGTTGTAGTAAAATAATAATAAATTTAGTTTAATCTTCGGTGAAATGAATTTTACATACCTGAGCGACATTATGAAATTTTTCTTTAATTACACAATAGTATTTCACCCAAATATGTGCGGTTTGGTTTGTGCAAACTAATGTGGTGGAAAATTTTATTTGGTCCCATAAACACTTTGCTTCGTTGTATACAAATTTACAATTTGTTTTGCAAAACGAATTTTGTTTCTCTCTAACATTTCTTTTCCTCTATGCAGGGCTACAAGGATGATACGAATCACAATTTCAAATCTGCCGCCACACTGTAGACAACCCGACTTGGAAACGGGCGGCGTCTGACGTCAACTGATGCCACATGTCGTCTTTTTACAATCTGACGTGCTGCGTCGACTGTCAGTCCACTTGCTATTCAGTAATTGATGAATGCGTTACAGTACAGGATCGCCGAATACACGTTTGCCGAGAACACTAACATGTTGTTAATCTACGGCGAAGATCAATGTAATGATAAACTGCTTTACGACTGTATCAAGGGGGTTTTCCGCTTCACGTAACTCCATCGCATACAATTTTTTTCCAGATTTGAACAACGGATGCGTGCCAACTGCGGTGCTCCACGGAGATGCCACACCCTTGAACTCGAAGAGGAATACTTCATCGAGTTGAAGAGAAACAGCCGACAAGTATTCGAGCCACTGCACTTGGCATGAATGTAACACATTGAAGTTTTTAGCATGTTCTGCATTAACAGCAACTACATCCTTACCACTCCCAGATGGTACACTGAATTGGCGTGGCTGATTACGCATCATATGCAACTTCTATGAATCTCACTTCACCATGGAAGCAGTTTTCAGTTGTTGAAACACCCACATTTTTGATAAATAAAACTTTCGTTTCACACATCCTCACAGATTTCAGCAATGGTTCAGCATCAATATATAGGCAGTTTTCATAGACTGGTCGTGTGATTGGTCCATACAGTCTGCCGTACCGACAAACTGTTCCGTCACACTTGACGTTCCTCAAAGAAGTACTAGTGAAGTTCTTGGAAGATGTGCCACTCAGCATTCGTGAGCAAATGTGGTTCCAGCATGATGACGCACCAGCAAATTTTTCACGTGCTGTCCAACAATTTATCAACCAAGCATTCGAGGAAAAGTGGATAGGTCAGAGTAAACCGATTGTCTGGCCACCACAATATAAGGATGTAATTCTTTCTACTTTTTCGTGTGGGTCCATTATCAAAAGTGTGGTTTACGAGACCCTTGTAACGTCGGAGGAAGATTTTCTTGCACCAGTTGTGGCTGAGGCAGAACAGATTAAGCACGCACCAGGTATTTTTGAGCACGTATACAATGTGAGCAACTAACGTTATGGTCGCCACATCGAGCAGCTCTTGTAGTGCACGCAGGTAAGGGCTCGTTGACCAAGGCGGGGCGGAATATGTGACTTCCTGATTCGTGTCATCTATGAAGCGCCGAAACGGTACGTTTCCAGGCATGCGTTCCCAATCAAAATTTATCTACTATGTGTCTTCTTCAACCTCTAGAATTGTGCAATAGGAATTATGAAATGTTCTGTATACTTCCTTTGAGGTTACAACTGAGCGTGGGCCACTGCACTGCACACATTTTGGTGTGTATGGATGGACGTCTAGTCAACAGCGGAGTTATTATAGACGGAAAAAGTTGTTGAAAAAATATCAAGAGGTATGAAAAATATAGCCATGGCCTTCAGAAATAAATTGTTTTGGTATTTGTCTGTAGAAATTTCGGAAACCCCACGAAAAATTTAAACTTGGATGGCCGGAATAGGAATCGAACCTGTGTCCACTATGTTACCGCACAGAAAACTTGCTTGGCCATCTGTTAAATGTCGTGTCAAGAAAGAAAATACAGTGTTTCCTTAACATCCAAAATTCATCGATAAAAATTCTTCAAGTGGCTCGAATAAACTGGCACTTCGTCGTACTTTTCGAGAGATTTCCCATCATGATTTACTGCTATATTAGTACAAAGCCCTGTCCACATTACCTAATGTCACAATAATTAATTTATTTTTCGTATTTAGAAAATGCGGGTGTCCGTTTTCTTTTACAGTTCACTGACACTTTAGGATCTTACTCATATGTAGAACTTTTCTTTTATCTTGGTCAAATACTGGTCACCTATTACGGATATAAAAACTGCAATGTATCATATAATAACTTTAGGCCGTTACCTTTTACAGTTTATTGTTACCTTACAGTGTCAGGATTGTATTCATATCCGCAAAATTTTTTTAGCTTTAACAAATATTGGTTTTTCATTACGGGTAGAATAACGGCAATGTATCATGTCACACCTTTTCAAACCACCACCTGCTTTGTCAACATTGATCTGTTTTTCGCTTATCTTCTAATAGAGAGATTTCAATAACAGTGCACTGCTAAACAAATAACATAATTACTGTGTTTCAACGCCGAATTATTTTTGGCAGCATCACTGATATTCGTCAAAGATGAAAGCTTGTGCTGAGGAAAATTTTTTTTGTTGTACAAATATGCATTATGTAGTCGAAAGTGCACTTTCATCACCTTATTCTGTAAATTTCTAAGTTGACCCTGAAGTGATATTTTCATCTGCCTACAAAATGAAAACAGCGACTCAAAATACTTGTAACTATAGATACAATAAATTGCGTTCACTGGAATGGTATTTCAAAAGTATCACTTGGCCAGACATAGAAAGCTACCCCTATTGTATCATGGTACCGTTCATGTTTTCAACAGACTAAATGAATAGCGGAACTATCGGAATGGCTAACAGTTGACGTCATGTGACTGATCCTTATAGCAGTAAGAACGTATCGTAGCTAGTTATTCGGAAGCGCTATCAAAGTAACACGCCTTATTCACTACGAATACACAAATATTAAATTATTCAATTTTAATATAGCATCTGTGCTTCATCGGTTTCCATATATATTTACTCGTAACGTACACCCACACAAATCCACACATTTAATAATTATTTCTTATTAAATCAAGTTACATATTCCAAATTTCTAATTTAAAATGAAATAAATTAAAATAAAGATTTTTTGTTGATTACAATTTTTAATATCAATGTCTGGGAACAATATGTATTTCATTTTCATTCGTGTCATAGTTAAGCCTTCATATGAAGAAAATATTGTTACCATTAAGCGACTGGAATCTATCCACTCGTATGTTTGCATCAGATCCATATATTAAAATAATATGTTAACTCACCTAAACTTAAATATGAGCTGCACCTTGACCTGAAATAAATTCTAATAAAAAGCTAGTAAATTAAATTGTTTTTAAATAAACTTATAATGGCGGTATACATACTGATTACAAATCAAATAAAGATTAATCGAAGACTATCGATTAATAAGCAAATTCCTCTTAATAGACTAAAATACTGCCAAATTCTTTAGGTTTAAAGAATATACCTATTACTACCCTGGCTAAAATTAAATTAAATTTAATTTAATTTAATAGTATCTGTGTTTTATCGGTTTTCATATATATTTACTCGTAACATACACCCAGACAAATCCACATCTTTAATAATTATTTTTTATTAAATCAAGTTACATATTCCAAATTTATAACTTAAAACGAATAAAATGAAAACAAAGATTTTTGTAAATTATAATTTTTAATACCAATATCTGGGAACTATTTGTATTTTATTTTCATTCGTGTCATATAACATGAACAGTGAGAGCATATTCATATGAAATTCCAAATAGTTTAAAAGAGGCATATGAGATAATATTGAATACACCCGTATATATACAAATATATATTTAGTATACATAGATTATTCGAAAATAATTCCAAACCTCACTTGTCATGATAAATGTTCACCAGCACATGAAATTAATTAGAATTTTGCAAGAATAGCACAGTGAAAACACATTCCTCTATCGAGAGACTTTTAAACGAAATGTCTGAGAAAAGACATAATGTTTACTATTAAAATGTATTGAAAACTCGACGGATGCAACCACTTTTTGAAAATAATTGTTCGATTCTGCAAAAATGTTTAGCGTCATTACTATAGCTGCAGAAATATTTTTCAACCTTAAGTAATAGCATATTAATTTAAAACACTATGCCTTCAAACGTGTTTTACTCTTAAAATATTGGCAATAGTTCATGCTTCACGCATGAAAAATAATTAATGGTGAGAGTTTAGCAATTTTCTTTAATAAACGAACATCCTGGAAATTTCAGAACCTTAAAAAAAAGATACTGCTATGCCTACAAAACATACACATTTGTTCCAATTCATAATCTCCTTATTATATTTGAAGTAATGAAAGTTTTGAAAGTCAATTTTTTTATTCTAATTGCGACTATCTCCTGTATAACAACACCAAAGTCTTTTCTGATACTGCGACTGAAATTTATAACACAAAACATGCTTTTGTGAATTAACTTCTGAGATAACTCTTAGATAATCAAAACTATAATGACCTACGAGGCTTATATTTATGTTTATTGGTATTTACGTTTGATCTTGTATTTCACTAAGCTCCACAGATACAGTTAACTGTCTCGGAGATGCTTTTTAGTTTCACAGTGAAAAATCGAAATAGGTTAAACTGCTCCAAATCTGCGAATTCGGCTGGAGATCTGTTGAAACTGCTCCACTTGAAACAGTGAAATTCTACTGAGCAATTTAGTTGCTGGTATTCACTGATACAATTGTGAATTTAATTGGTTCCTAAGGAATTGCACTGGTCTGGCAGTAAAACCTCAGTACATCCCACTGATTCGCCAGAAGATAACAGCTCAGTAACTAAAAAATTCAGTCAAATATGTCTACTGATTAAAATCATCGATTCAGATTAACATTGCACTACATTTTGAAGTGCAGTTTCATTTTGTCGTGTTTTTACTTAAGGTTCCATTATTAAAATAATTAAATAACTGCAAAAATTTAATTTCACACTTACAGCTTATATTTTATAGAATACAGAACGACAGCTAAAGACAGGGGGTGGTTGTTTCAAGTTAAATAACTCAAAAATACTACCTTCAACGGGCGAGGCTTTGATCACTTGGACACTATTATGACATGAAACATTTTACAGAAATCTTTGTTCACACATGTGAAACGAAAAATTACAAAATCGATAACAACCAACTATCTAAAACTTCATTTCTTTCACTCAGGGTTACCCCACGTCCAAAAATAATTTCTGTTAAGAGTCTGAAATATCTCCAGTTGACGATAGAATTTGTAATTTGTTTGAATAAAAATTTCAAAATAATAACTGCCTTAAATAATTTTTAAGAACTTCACTGTAGCATAAAAAATTTTTCAACTAGATGGGATGGAAGAAACGTTTAGCTCGTTGCCCTCTATCGCCAGTCACTTCAATCCATCGTCAAGAGCAGTTAATAACTGCGCATGCGCTGTAGATTGCATGCACCCGCCGTTCGGCCGCATGCAATTTTACACTGCGCAGGTTACCCCGACATTGAAAATATAGTTACGTAAGCAGCTCTTACCCGCTCGTGTTTATATAACGCCGGTTTGGGTGATGTAACGTAACTCTTCGTGCCATTTTCCCACAGTAAACGTGTCCACCAACGCTAAAACAGCCAGCTCTAGGTGGGAAGAGGTGTTTAAATGCAAAATTTCCTCGGTACAGGTGACAAACCACATTAAGCATTTTGAAGACGCTCGTTTCGGGAACGTTCGAGGCGTCTTCGCTAGGATGTACACAAACACTCGCTCCCTTGATTGGCATGACTTTCTCCAATGTTATGAAGTGTCATTGTGCGAGGATTGAAAATGCTCGACAGCGGTTGTGTTCCATAAACCTTTTTTTGTGCGATGTGCTTTTATAAAGAAGTGGTAAACCTGTGCACACACATATATATTTCCGTGCACGCGTGAGTGTTTTTATATAACTACATTTGGTGTTAACCGAACATGCAAAGAGTCTACAGTTATTACGATTTCCGGAATATTAACTTATTTTGTAACACTTGTATATAATATTTCCTGTGAAGAAAATAACTATATTTGAAATGATAACATTGAACTAATTTTTCTAAATTTTCTTGTTAGAATTAATAAACGAAATCAGTAAATAATTAATTAATATTTTGGTCTATAGTAATAGCCGTTTGACTCTAGAGGCAATCACAAATGTGTGAGTAGTATGAAAACTAAACTTTTAACTGTCATCTACGATTAACATTATAGTTACTCTTGTTTCTAATTCAAAACTTATATTCAAATTGATAAAGATCTCTTTTATATATAATGCTTTATAATAACGTAATGTGAGCTGACGTGCCAGTGTGCACAATGAGGTGACATAGGTATTCTGAAAGTTACATCAATTTGTCCTCAAGTCCCTCGTGCAGGAAGAGAATAATGATTTTGACTCCGTAACTACACTAGTGCGACACAAATGCAAAGATTTCCAAAACGAAATGTAAACTCGCCGTTATTCTTACACGAGCGAATAATAGGTACCTGCGGACTCACTTCGCTGCTTAATTCATTGTTCTATAGTTTAAATGTTAAAGAAAATGTTAACAGATTATAACGATGTGTTGTAGTGGTAAGTTTTAGTATACTACGTCATTACTATCACATAGATATTGTGAGTGCGATCCACAAACACTCTACAAATATTCCAGCAGTCATACTATTATTGGAATAATTGCCGCTAGGATTACTTGTGCTGCATGCTCGAAGACAGAAACTATGTTTAATCATCATCTTCAAAGATATGCATGTGGAGCGATGATCCCAACTTTTCAACAAGTAAAAAGAAAGTAGCACAACGAGAGAGGTCCTACAGCTGACCTTCAGATGACCTTGATTTCGACTTTCTCGTCTACTCTTTCGCCTCTTTCAGGCTTCGCCCACTCCTCCAGTGAGCGCTTGTCCATTCTCCCTCCACCCTCAGTTATCACGCCATTGCAAAACCAACCCCTCTCCAACCTCCAGAAGGATAAAAATATTTATAATTTGGCAGTCTATAAATCTACAGACATGCTACATTAAACGCAAGCTACTCGTTTTCAAATACCTTTGACGAGGTAAAAGATGAAAATAAACGTTTCAATTATAACAAACCGGAATAATGATAATTTATACTTCATTTGTTATTTCAATGATTAACCCTTTTACAATTGAGGGAGGGAGGAGTAATGAACCCCTCTAAGTCAGTTGTTAACCATACTTAAAAATTTAATTTTCGTAGTCATGGTTTTTCCTTTTATTTTTAATATTTCACTCAGTACACAAGTGCCGGAAAAAGTTCTTCTCATTTATCAAAAAATTATTTGATTCATTATGTGAAGTAGATACACGCCCCTCCTGGTAAAGATCGATGTATAAAACATGTTTCCGAATGGTTCCAAACTATATAAAATGATTCCTCATGAAAAATGAGACAGAGAATATAATACAACTGATAGTCCAAAGTGTGTTTCACTAAGTGGCCCTATTTGTTAATGTGTACATGCTGAGTTCAAGTATCAAAACCGGAGAGAAGCTGTTGGTTAGAATGTATTCTTTGCGATCATAATCTGTTAGCCTTAATTTAATTAATGAAGAGGAATGATTTCGCGAATTAAATGTTATGTGGTTTAAGATCTTTTATCAGCTTAACATCATCTAATAATAATTTTTTGTTTAATTTCACGTTGAATTGATATATTTAAATACAGTAATTACAAAATTTATTGTTTTAGGGGTGCATACCCCTATTAATAGTCACTTTAGCCTATGAGCATTATTATCATTTCTGTCTCCTTTTTTCATGAGAAATCGCTTCAAAAAATGTGTAACATACTTTCAGCGACACGTTTTGTAGTGCCTATGCTTAATAAGAAATATATATATTTTTAATTTTTCTTCGAATTTTTTAACTTTTCAGTTTAACACAATTTCCAGGAAGTATTAATATATAAAGCGGCAATTAAAATTATAGATACCAATTGAGTCATATTTACTAATTTCATTATTTATTCGATAGTCAAAGTATTAAACCACTTTAAGTTTTCTCCACCTTGATTATTTTGCTTATATTTTCCATGCTCATCGTGCTATCTAAGGATGGCTGGAATTCTATACCTAAAGATTTTAGTGAGAACGGGCCATGTTTATATTTTCGGGAAAAGAATAAAAAATAGTTCGACTTCTTCTAACACAAGTCTCTGGTTTCGTTTTTAGTCAGGTAGGTGATAACATTATACAGAATTTGTAGAATCACAAATTTTAGGTAATATACAACTGGAAATATCAGCATGAAAAATTATTAAAAGTAATTTTTATTATATATTATTTCTCAAATAAGATCAACAAATGTTATTGTACATATATTTTGAGATACTCAGCTGTCTAGAATACTCAGAACTGATGAGATGCAACAAATAAAAGCTACAGATCTATCAGCTAAAGCGTGAAAGGATTTTAATATCTGAAATGTCAGCAAAGACGAAGAAATCGGGAAAGGAGGAAGTGAGTTTGATGACGTGAATACTAAAGGCATCACATCTGATAATAAAACTAATAAATAAAATTTAAAACTTATAAATAACTATAAAGATTTGGTCTTTAAATCCTCAATTTCAATATAATTTGCAAGCCCATAACATCATGCAATGTAATAAACTGACACTTCTGTATAGGAATATCAGAAATGTTAGTGTAGTACCAAAGGCTTTACTAAGCTCCATTACTGGCGAATGTTTGGCCTTTTTTTTATAATGGCAGCTTGAAAGTCACGTAGTATATAGAAGCTTATAGTGCGAAACACCCTAAATGTAAACAAAATAAAAAAAAAATACATTTAATCGAAATTAAGGTGCTTATTAGTATTTGTATTGCAGTTTGTTAACTACGCAACAATCAAATTTACTTAATATAACTCTGCGTTTATCATTATGAATTTTGCTAAACATAAATTTTTTTTCAACAGACAAGTACAGAATTTAGTTACTCTGTTATCTACTTCAATTTGGTGATCCCTCAATGACACGAGTTCCTATTAAGACAAACTTCAGTTAATTAGAATTGTTTTCGATCTCTTTACTAAAACACATATTAATAATTTTATACTACATGCTTATCATATGGCTGTTGGGAATCTAGCGAAATGCCGGTGGCACTGTCCATTCCGAGATTACATGACATCTAGACCTCGTAGGTACAGAATAAACTTCTGGTTTTGTGCATATAACACAATCGTCTAGAAATGTAAAATTCTGTTATACACCGAAATGGTAAACAAATGAAGATATTACAACCAAGATAGATTATAGATGTGGCAGAGCCGTACTTTCCAACTGGACGAGGTATAATAACCAACAATTTTTTCAGGTCCGTGACGTTAACCGAAACACTGTCAATAAAACTGTTGGTATATTGAAAGACAGTTAAAATGTATATACCAAAATATTTTCTTCAGATTTCTTGACGAGAAGTCATCACTTTTTGCATTCACTAAAGATGTAAAGATGTGATACTAGCAGCCTACGTCTTAAATAAGAAGCAATCTGTCATTCTACTTCCAACGAAATACTGAAACCACAGCATAAACATTGTTGAAGGAAAACCGAAAATAATTCCTTATTACAAAGAAACAAAGAGCGGAGTATAAGCGGGTGATGTCACGACTCTGCAAAATACACGTGTGTTCACATAACGAAAAGTTGGTTAGTCCACCCGTTCCCAGAATTGGAATTGGAAGTGCTTATTAACGCCCCCCCCCCTCCCTTGCCAGTGTGTAATGCCTGAGGGCTTATCAGGGGACGGCTTACAAACTGACTTGTGACTTAACTTAAACAAACACCCCTGCCTTATCTACGATTCGAACCCAAAACCTCCCGCACTGTAGACCGACGGCGCACCAACCAACTTCGCCACAAGAGGTCAGCACCCGTTCCTAGAAATTCTTTACATTACAGACACAAGAGCTTATATTGTAAGTATAAACTAACAAACATTCTAAATGGGAGCGAATACTCCTATATAAAGTTGCCTGATTTTACAAAAACGTATTACGAGAACTCTCAAAGATCTGAAATCACTATGAACTACACTTACAAATTCTCAAAGAAATGCCAATTTTAGTTGAACATAAACAGAAGCCTTCTGAACGACGTACACCTTAAAGTATCATTTATTTGATCAGGAAATAGTTGCGCCCATGTACAAGATAGCATGACAGAATAATATGACTGATGTGCTGTGTAGGCAAGAAGCCAAGGAGCAATTTGCAGTTTCATTCTCTTCTATTTCTGTTGTTTCTTCCAGTTTTGTATATATTTACACACGCCATTTTCTTGATGGGCCTCAGTGTTTTACGCGTTGTGTCGTCCAGGAGATATTTGCGTGTATCTGTACGCACTGCCTTAGTTGTACTTTAATTTGCATACTCCTACTATTTTGGTGTCGTTTATTTGAAAAAAAAAAAGATAGTATATTATGTAATTATTTTAATGTTGAAAATATATATCGTCTATAGCTTATACTGTCTTGCTTCAGTGAATATTTTAGTTAATATTATTAAGTGTTTTATATAACGAAGTAAGACAGCAATTTTATACGTTTGCAGTAACTTTTAATTGAATTACATGCCTCATTGCATAAATAATTTAAAGAAGAAGTCATTACATGTTGCGAAATTATGCCTCGACTACAGTGATGCAACTCGATATGAATCACACTCCTTCCTGACACAGGCCGATTCCTTCTCTTTTGATAGGGATTGCTATCGTTGGTACGGAAGGAAGTAACAGAACATTACAGAAACGTAAAATCATTTTGCATTCTGTGGAGCTAACAAGTAAACAGAGTTCATCATTGTAAAACAAAATATGATGTGTTAAATATGGCGTGTTTTTCCCAATAGTTTTATTTTTCGAATGTTATGCAAGCAGCCTCCTGCAAGCTAATATATTCAAACTAGCATATGTGTAGATATAGACAATTACATTTTTTTATATATGTTTATCAAAATTGCAAATTTTACCATTGTTTTACCACTATTTCACATATTCAACAAGGCGAACGATGTACTTAAACACTTTTATGTGTGTTTGTATATATATATATATACGTACATATATATACTTAAGAGCCAAACAAACTGGTGCACCTGCCTAATATCGTATGGGGCCCCCGAGCACGCAGAAGTGCCACATGACGACGTGGCATACACTCGACTAATGTCTGAAGGTATGCAGGAGATAATTCACACCATGAATCCTAAAGGGCAGTCCACAAATCCAATCTGCGCCAATTTGAGAAAGGGTTGCACGTCTGTCACGTTTAATGATTCTCATCAATCGTCGTTTGACCCGTTCTTTCACAATCTTTTTACGGCCTCAGCGATATCCAAGATGTGATGTTTTACTGGATTCCCGATATTCACGACACACTCGTGAAATGGTCGTACGCGAACATCCAAATGTTATCGCTACCTCGGAGGTGCTATGTCGCATCTCTCGTGCGCCGACTATACCACCACGTTTTAAACGCACTTAAATCTTGATATCCTGCTATTGTAGCAGCAGTAACCGATCTAGCTGCCGACCGCATCGCGTTACTCTGATTGGTTCCATAGATCTGTTACTTGCATACGCACACCTATGCCAGTTTTTTTTTGACAGTTGTTTTTACCAGTTGTTTCCTTTTAGACAATCTGTCCAACGATACCATATACGACCCATGTTCCCATTTGCAATTTTAAAGGCACCCTCTGTAACCCTACATGCGGTATGTTCGTGGAAATGGAATTACTACCAATCGATGATTCATATATGGTATAGTTTTGACAATTTTTTCGCGAACACCCGGTGTTGTGTTTTTCCGAGAAAAAGGGGTAATGCGGGTACTGTGAATATATATATATATCTCTCTCACACACACACACACACATACATAATGTCACAAAAAACATGCCAATACTTCGGGGAAAATATCTGTCCCTCTAGAGGAAGAACATACTTAATATGAACATGGGGCCGGAAACTCTTCGTTTTTGCACTACAGCTCCCATTACACAATGTACATTGTATGGACAAATGACTGGATTATGTTTGTGTGTAATGCCATTGCAGCTATTGTGTGCATGGTATATGACAACCCAAACGACGGCACTACTTGCCAGAATATTAGGAAATGCACAGAAATCGATCGCATGTGAATTAAAGCTAATCGAAGCACATTGCAGACTTGAAGGAAATGTTCTAAATACACTCAATCAGTAAGAATACATGCAATAATCCACTGTTGCATGGACTCCTGGATGCTTTTATGTGTCCCCGGAGAAGTCCTGATCGTTTGAATAGTCCATTCTCTAACACTACTCCACTACCTACGTCCGATGCACACACGACACTTGCAGCTTCCAGATCGATGCTTCATCGAACAGTGCGCTGCGTCCGATTTAACGGTCGATCAGTTCAAAACATCTGGTATGAGGCTGCTGTCACCACAGCTGCGATGACATTCCACACAAACACGATCCAACCCGCAGGCCATACAATGTACGTTATGTAATTTGAACCGTAGTAAAGAAACGAAGCATTTCCGGACCAATGTTTATATAACTTTTTTTTCTACCACTAGAAACAAGGATCGTTTCCCCGGGTATTGTCATGTATTTATGGAACTATATATATATAAATATATATATATATATATATATACACACATACACACAGGATATTCGGAAATTAAACATCCAAACTGCGGGAGGTGATTCCTTATGAAAAATAAAGTCGAGAAAATAATAGAGCACCATATACCTAAACAGAATATTAAAGGAGATATTACCCTATGAATATTGGGATTTGAAAACGTATTTTTGTCGAAAATCTTGTACAACGCCTACGAAGTCCACAGCAAATGGGTGACTTATGCATCCCATGTTGCAGAGATACATGTGTATTGCTGGTCGTCCTCGGTCTGTGCTCACTATTCGGCTTGAGGAAGTGATACGTCAGCACATCAGCGACATTCCCTCCACTAGTACATGCTCTATAGCAAGCCAAATGTGGTTGACCCATTCTCCCTATGAGACGTACTGTGGGTAAATTGCCGCCATTCCTACCACTGGCATAAAGTACAAGGCACTCAGCAATAATACGTTTCCAAAACCAAATTTTCACGGGCTCATATCTCCTTTAATATTATGTTTAGGTATATGGTGTCCTTTATATTTTCTACTCTATTTTTTATTAGGAATCACCTCCCGCAGTTTGGTCAGTTAATTTCCTAACATTCTGTACATGTATAAATAAATGTATACATTTATGTAGGCCTATATATATATATATATATATATATATATAATTACTTCAAGTACCCGTTCAACTTAGTCAATATTCCACGAATTATCAATTCCAAAACGAATTACTTTTCTTCTTGGAAAATATTTTCTTATAGGTTTGTATAATAACTAATTATAGCCTACCTGTCTTTGTGATCTATACTATAATTTGTCTGATTTTAAATATTACATTACCAATGAAGGTAAATAAGTGAACAAAAGTAACTAATTATAATTGAAACATTTTGTTGTTTATCACAAATCAAACATTAAGACGCGTAAAGATTTACGACGTGTGCTGAACTTGTTGTTGACAGTAGAGACGATTATAATTAGTGGCGGTGTTTTCAGAAGGCTACCACAGAGGAAGCTGTAAAGAAGTATATTTTCCAATAAACACCTTTATATAAATACAGCTGACAGTAAAATGGCAATTATAACAGACTAGACACCGGTTAATGTTGTCATTGGGAATTTTTAATTTCTAAGCGATATTCATGTAGAAAACACATTTCTGCGACTAGTAATAAGATTTAAAAACAAATAAATCTTAATCGTCTATATGGTGTATTCCTTTTTTTTCGCTTATTTTTGCTGTGATCTTTGTATCTGTTCTTAAGACGTAATTTACACAAATAAGTTTTCTTTAACACCTCCAAAATTGATTGTGCCATGATAATAATATTATTTCAATTTTAACATGCTTTAACACCTTTAACAACTATTAATTTAGTATTTTCAGTACCAAGTGTTCCAATTCAAACATAATGTTCAAACGAGTAAGTAATGACTCAATGCTTACAAAACTATTGGTTTATAAGTGGAACTATTTCCTTCATTTTACAAAATTGTGAATTAAGCAGAACTTAAATGGATACAAACATTTGCACATTCGGCAGAATTAAACTCGTTACCTGCCATGAATTGACACTTAAATTTGAAGTGTCATCAACTGTTTACACTTAAGCAACTTACATTTAATATAACTGCCTCCATTTTGAACGTATGTAGCGTGTATGAATATAATTACTTTTGTTTTTCTGAATATTTCATCACCAAGATATGTAATGTTACATGCCGTCACTCTGCGCCCTTTCCCTTGCCACGTCCTCATCTGGGGAGCGAAGCGCGGTAGTCAAGGCATCACCCGTAAACGAAGAATAGCGTGGAAAATTACAATGGTGGTCGCCGCGCCTCTGAAACGCGTGCCGCAATAAGACTATCGGGACTCATGCCGCTTCTGTCCTTGGAGTAGGTAATGTATTGGTTTATCGTTACAGAATGTTCTGATCATAGCACTTGCCCTTCCTCAGCGCTACTCGCGGCGAGGGGAGCCTTCTGGACCGAACAAGCTGATCTATGTAAGCCATGGCGTGCCTCCAAGTCAGGAGCCTGGAGCCTTGTGCGTCATTAAGTGCCAGGTGTGTGGTACCTGGGAAGCAACGAGCGGCGACTACAGTGACCAGCGAGAGTGTAGTCTGCAAGCATCGGTACAGCGGGGAGTGAGACTGATCAGAGGGATTGTGGAAATGGATGCTTAATTGACAGATATTTGGAATTATGGCAAAAGACAGTTTGATTGAATATGTATAAATAATAAGTGCGGATTAAACCA
This sequence comes from Clitarchus hookeri, assembly GCA_002778355.1. Classification (NCBI taxonomy): domain Eukaryota; kingdom Metazoa; phylum Arthropoda; class Insecta; order Phasmatodea; family Phasmatidae; genus Clitarchus; species Clitarchus hookeri. The sequence continues at coordinate 193,067 of NQII01000009.1, forward strand.
CTGTAGCAATTCTACAGACAGTGCTAAGGACTTTAAGGTAATGAGATTTACATTGAATATTGCTCTCACTGAGCTTATAAGTGTTAGTAGTACAGATAGTGCAGTAAGTGTTGGTAATAATAGCTGCGTCTATTTTTATAATAATATTAAACATTTTTTAATGTCACTTAGTTAGATGATTTTTATTAAGAACTAAATTTTTCACAAACTCGGTTACGCCCCAGGCGAATCGTAACAATATTAAAAATATCCAATTTTTATTATATGTGCACACAAAATTAATAAATATCGTAACATTTAATATATTCGCCGAAGGATAAAGAGAAAATCTGCTCATTAGTGTGTTGTGAGATGACATGGTTAGTAAAGATAAATGGGGCGACGGTTAACAGCTGAGAGGTATTCTGCACTGGTGGGATTAAACAAAGTAAAAACAGAGCAACAATTGTGTTGGAGATGGAAGCAACCGGAGAATACCCACCCGCGAACCGCAACGTCTGCCATGTTACCCACTTACGAAAATCTGGGATTCGATCCCAGTTCGTCGTGGTGGGAGGCGAGGAGCCTGACTACAGCACAACTGTGGCCTTTGCAGATGTCACACTTATTTAAACTCACGTACTTTTCTGTATCTTAAATCCCAACACAATTCCAACGCAGCGTTAACTTAACCAGCGATAAAACTGAGAAGCTCAAAAGGAGAAATGCAACTGCCATCCTTAGAATTGAACCGGAAAATAATACTATCCTTATGCAGTTTGTTTAGCGAAGTGTAGTCACGCATGAAAAAATCCAACCAGCACTGTCGGTGAATTCACCTATGGTAATGCTTGAAATTATATTATTTGTCATTTTTATGTATATTATTTTGTAAATTTTATATCAAATACAGTAGTATGATTTGAAAATTACAGGGAGTTTTGGGTTTAATACGCCTACTTGAGGAATCAAAAATTCACGTTAATTAAAATAATAATTTTCTTATCCTAGTTGGCTTATAAACTATTTTCTGTTTCACTGACTTCTGTCTTTTGATTTTCTTAATCAAGTTTATTTTATAAAATTCATAAATCAATTACTTTCAGCCCTACAGCATATGTTAAGTGATGATGACGATATATTCTGTTAGTAATGTCAAGAATGGATTTATTTAATGTTTCTGGGATTACTTTGTTTACCAAGTTTACTACATTATAGTGTTTATTTCAAACTCGAGGCGTTTAGAAGAAATAAATATTAGTATAGGACGTCCACGGTAAACTAAGCAATTTGAAAGACCCGTTTAAGATCTACTTGTATGCACGACGTTTATTCATCCGCTATCTGAAAATAATAACGCTGCCATGGGCTTTAGTACTTTATTCATGCGTTGGTAAAATAAAAGAAAAAAATTAATAAAAGTAAATATTGTAAATACTTGCTAATTCTAACATTCATGTGCATTAAAAAGAAGGAAACAAAATAAACAATTTCAGTATTCACAAATGTTTACCTCAGAATTCTAAATTAAACGTTAAAACAAAGAACAACGTTCTGTCCGCCATTACCAACTTTACTGGGCCCATGGCAGTCAGTGTTCCCGTTAAAATATACCAGTGAGGGGAAGTGGCATTTTTAAAATGTTGATTTCTAAGCTGCTTACTTAACCCTAAACAGCGTATACTTAAGGGTATCCATTGAATGGTCTATTCGCAGTTTTTTCACACTTTTTAAATGTAACGTTAATTAAATCATCCTATGTATGACACTTTTTTGGTTGTTTCCTAAACATTCCATGTATCATGGGCGATTTATACTTTTGTTCGTCATAAAAAAAATGTTTTTTTGGTTAAATTAATTTTTTTATTTGCCTTATAAATATAATATGTAATTTATAATTAATATGAAGAAAAACAGAGAGAAAAACGGTGTGTTGGTAATGCGTGTTAGGAAGTAGTTCTTATGCAAAATATTATTACAAGGAGTGCTCAAGGCCGTGGCGCGCTCTTCCGTTGGTGGAATTTTCCAGACGCCATTAAGCTTTGTGTGCATGAGGCGGAGGAATATCCTGGATGTAGAACTTCAGTATGGCTTCAGAAAAGAGGAAAGTAACCGCAAAAGAACTATAACTGATTTTCTCGGCGTCGTCCAGTCAGTGTGGCATCTAGAAAGGAAATAAATGCATGACCTTGCATGGTAGTCGTCAGGAGCGAGGATGAGAGACCCGCAGAACCGAGCAGCGAGCGCTGTCACGACACACCTTTGAGCCGATGGTACCGGTATGGAAAATGTTAATGTCTGTAATCTTTAACCGGTGACGCAATGGAAAATGAATCTCATGTTTACAGACCGAAACTAACGGTTTGTTAAAAGCTCTGGAAGGCCAACGTGAACAGGAAATGTGGAAAACGTTACAGGATTCTCTCTGCACAAATTGATAATCAGAATTACCTAACTATCTGCTGTTAATAAAAATACGTCGAATACAAGATATAGATATTGGTAGGAATATAAAATTTTATTAAGGTAGTTTTGTTGTGTTTTCATGGCTGAGCGTTACACTTTCGAGCGAAATGTGATTTTCTTACCCATTTCGAAATGAAGTATTAATAGGAAATATGTGGACACAGCTCTCAAACATTAGTGCTATCAGTAAGTTTACGAGAAAAAATTTATGTTCAAATGATATGATCGCAATTTGTGAAAGAGGGGAGAAAAATTATATGTTTTCTCGACGTGTTTTGCTCACAAGGGCTAAGACGAAGGGATTCTGTGGAAGTTGACTGAACACCCAATGTTTATAAACTGTGGTATAACATTACGTTATGTTAACAAGAATATTAAAAATAAATAATTATTTGACGCTTATAAACCATAGAATGTGATAAATTTAAATACAAGGAAAAAATTTTTAACGAGTTTTTATGTTTTTTTTTTTGTTGCGTACTAGTGAAAAAAACTATGTTGGGCTGTATTATACATTGACTAAAGATAAGGTAGACCAATTTTCGTATTCTGTGCATGTCCAAACACCGACTCGTCTAGTGTCAAAAACTGTCAAAGTCACGTAGTCAACAATGAGAAACTTTTATGTTTATATTTGAATTTTTAACAGAAACATACGCACCCTCTACCTTCTGTGCGCTGGAGACTTTGGAAACACCCCCAAAGAAGAAACCCCATAATCATAAGGCAAAAATGTGATTATTTTATGTTGGTCTGCATCATGTAGTCTCGCAAAGGTACCCTGACATGTTTTCTCAAACCTTTCAAACTGTTTCGTTTGCGTGGCGGCAACAAAAAACATTTTATGGGAAATTTAAAAAAAATCATAATAACAAAACTTGAAATATTTTGCTTGAATATTTTTATAGAACTACTTTTATACCAAATTTTTAATAAAATATTTCGTAATATTTAGTGAAAAGATACATTTAAATATATAGATTAAATATTTAACTAAAAAGTAAACAAAAATTATACAACAAATATTTGTTATTGTATCTGCGATCTCAAAGCATTACTTTATTTTCAAATTATCATCCCCAAAATTTACATGCTTTAAGCTAGTTTTCCTTCAATTAAAAAATATTTCTGGCCAAAGCCTAACACTTCAAAATCTTCTACCTTTCTTCTACAGTTCCGTATATATTAAACCCCAAATATAAAAATACTTATATCCATGGTGAACACATCCAGAGTCTAAGAACCAAGCACACCAGCTCCAAGAATGTAAGCCTATTTATTTATAAACCTTTTCCTCACCCCTCGCCCACACTTCACATTCCATAGATTTGGCAACGGGGTATTCAGCATTTAATTCGGTAAATTTAATTAAAACCAATAGGGAAAATATATTTTTTAATAGAGGGCTCTCTTATCTACGTGGCTACAGTCTTTTATTATCTGTTATGAGCATTATCTCTCTTCAACCTGCAACACTTGGCAACACCTCTGACGTCACCAAGGCGTAGCCAATAGTAGTGAGGCACGTCATTCTGGAAACGGCAGGAAACACGAGCGTTTTCGGTAGTTTGATTTCTGACGCTGAGGCGGTTATTATGCTGGTCGACTCGCTTTTTCTTCGAAGGCCCTCTTGAGGTCGGGTGTCGAATCTGCTACGTTTTTTTCACCGTAGACGAGGCAGCATACATCTTGGTCTTCCAGAGCTGTTCCAAACAGTTCGCCAAATGTAGGAAACACGCCCATACTTGAATTCAATAACGGGCAGGCGAAAATACGTAACGTGACAAACTTTTTTATAGGGAACTGGAGCTCTTGAATACGAGACGAAAACATATCGTCTCAATATGAATAAAATCATTTAACTAATCTGCCATTTTAATTGTTTTGGCACACCTTGTTTAGGAATAATATTGTTTCCTTACATGATGGCAAGTTTAATAATTTTTTTAAGCAAAGCTTTGTTCGTGGCTTCCACTGGCATCTGTTGTGTAAGGTTGGAGAATTTTTTCCAAATATTTTGTCACTCCAAAATTGCAGCCACTATTGATTTATTTAAATGTAAAAAAAGGATGTTATTTCCTTCAAGCAAAATTTTTGAATGATGATTCTGTAATTAATTGGTAAAACTAGGTATTTAGTCAGTTTTAATATGGTAAACATAAATCATGACTTTACAGTTGCAACTTAATTTCAGCTGTCTACATCAAAAATCAAGTCTGCATATAAGTGACAGGCATATGCAGGTACAGAGTTATCTTTGACGTCTTGAAAATTGCCGTGACGATTCTTTAATTTACTTATTTCGTCTCTTTACTTCTTCAAAACAAATTTTCAGCCATGTAACATCAAAAAATTACCGTATCTGCAATGCTACGAAATTATTTTGTTATAACGTCGTCATTTTTTACTGAAAACCGCTGTTGGTAAGTATTAATTAAGGCTGTGTTAAATTTTTTTTTACGTTTTTTGTGTGTTCTCTGTTTCGCCAATTTATGTACAATTAATGTTGTTTTCTTAAAGCGCTGTTCACAGAAGACCGTGTATTTCGGGTTGCTTCCCCTGGGCCTTATGGCAATGGAAGCCTAAAGGATTGGAGTCGGATCGGATGTAACGCCGTTAGCCGAGACAACATGCCCTCCTCATAACTACTTCCTGCTTGGGGATTCTCCCAGTTTTACCAGAGGACCAGCAAACATGACAGATATGATTCAGCGTACTGATAGTATTGATATTAACTGATACTACGAATCATGCGGGTGCATGCCACACTTATGGGACTTTTTTCCCCTTAATCTTTAGAAAATTTCGGCTGTTGAGTAAGAAAAGAAAAAAAAATTTTCAACGTTTAATTGAAATAAACCCTACGACTCCACTAATAACAAAAATGTCCCAGGTTAGAATTTAATTAAAAGAAATATCAAATGTTAAAATTGAATTAAAAAGGAAAAGAAAAAGGAATACATTATAATGGTTATTAATTTTTATTATGTTATATTTAAAATGTTTTACATCACCTTAACTGAAGATTATTCTATTGGTTGCGTGAGTTGTTGTTGTCATTTTAAGGTAATTTCAATAAAATTATCTAAACCGAAGATAAACGTATTTTGTTTTTTGTTTTTTTAATTGCACCCTGGGCTCGACCAATGTTCTTAATTTTTAAGCACATATATGTTATCACGGATTCACTCTTAGTGACTCGCCCGGCCTGCGGCAGTTAGATGGTGCAGGACGTCCTAAATATAAATTTTTTTTTGTATCTTGGGATGTTCGATATTGCAGTTACCTGGGTGGGCTAACGCAATAACGTCAATATATTCTAGGTGCATTTAATATAACGCAAAAATCTCAAAAGCACTTCTCACATAAAAACAGTATTCTAATCTCAAACCCTACCCTCGTTGTTTCTGACTATGCTGGTTGGCAGAAAACAAAAAGTCTAATGCTGCAATACGGAGAATGTTAACTGTGCAGTTCACATGCACACTCTACCCCGTGATCGCTCCACGTTATTACGCAATGTTACTATTTATTTTTGCATTGTATGCTGGAATTTAGTCAGGATATTACTGTGTAAACCTACCATGTTGCTAGTGGTGCTTCACTCTGACGGCTAGTCGAATGATCACAAAATTTGTACTATAAACAAGAGAAGTTTTACTCTGCATATTAAAACACATACTATATGACAAACTCTGGGGTTCTTCGAAGCCTATCTGTTGCTATAGACACCCTACCATAATTGAAATAATACATGTAGCAATTAGTTTTTTTTCTGCTTTCTTAATGCTTATTATATTCTAACGATGATATCATTTTATTTGAACATATCTTTCAATGTTTTATTGCAGAATAATATTAGAATATAAAAAAGCTCTAATTAAAATAAACAAGCTTATATAACTATCCTATTTAAGTAAGCACTTAGAAATATTTCTAGGATATACATATGCCTGGAATTTGTTCTCTAATTTCAGATTGCCAAAACTCACCGAAGTTTGTTTGCACGAACATAGCGTTTATACACTTTTTGCTATATTATTTTACGGAGAGCATGCCAGCAAAAGGCACCAGAAATTTCCAGATCATATGTGAAATCCGCAGTGGCAGGTGATCCTGTGGGAGATCAAAGCTTTGTTTTCAGAAATTTTGTAGTAAAGTGGCTGTTGAAATATGGCGCATAACCACCCGCCAGAAACGCAACATCTGTATTTTGTTAGAGGATGGCACAATAAATAATGAACTATTTGATATCCAGACAACTAATTTTAAAAATAAAACATTAACATCTATTGAATTCTCGCGTAAAACTCTGGAACACCATGGGTGCTGTGGTAATGGCGAAGATATAAAATATGGAATCGGACAGAATATTTTACTTTTTCCTTCGTGGAGAATTTAATAATTTTATTTCCTTTTCTTCTACTTCCCGAATTCTCAATATTCGTTGTGATTATTTTTTATTATTGGTAGCTGTTCATGTACTCTGAAGAGCAAAAAAAAAAAAAATAAACCGGTTCACCTGCCTAATATAGTGTAGGGCCCCCCGAGCACGCAGAAGTAACGCAATACGACGTGGCACGGACTCGACTAATGTCTGAAGCTATGCAGGAGGCAATTCACACCATGAATCCTGCAGGGCAGTCCACAAATCCAATCTGCGCCAGTTTGAGAAAGGGTTGCACGTCTGTCACGTTTAATGATTCTCGTCAGTCGTTGTTTGTCCCGTTCTTTCACGATCTTCTTCCCTCCGCAGCGATGTCGAAGATGTGATGTTTTGCCGGATTCCTGATATTCACGGCACACTCCTGAAATGGTCGTACGCGAACATCCAAATGCTATCGCTACCTCAGAGATGCTATGTCCCATCTCTCGTGCGCAGACTATAACATCACGTTCAAACTCACTTAAATTTTGATAACCTGCCATTGTAGCAGCAGTAACCGATCTAGCTGCCGACTGCATCGCGTTACTCTGATTGGTTCCATACCTCTGTTATTTGCGTTCGGACGCCTATACCATTTTTTTTGCTCTTTAGTGTATATATTCCCCAGTTGAAGAAAATGAAAGTGTTTTTACCTAAGACTATACTTACGTCTTTAAAATATATAATCGTGTGTATATATATCACGTGTTTCGTTGTTTCCTATATATGTAAGGGGCCGCGGTGGCTGACTGGTGGACTGCTCGCCTCCCACAAAAGCGAACAGGGTTCAAGCGCCTGCCGGAACACTCTCGGATTTTCGAAAGTGGGAATCGTGTTGGACGATCTCGCTTGCCAGCGGGTTTTCTTGCGGATCTCCCATTTCTCCCGCCCTTGCATTCTGGTGCTGTTCCTTTCTTACCTCATTTCATCCTCATCGGCTATCAAGAACTCGTTAAGAGCTGCCCAAAACTCTCAACTCAACTCCTAAACGTGATTTTTAACATGTTATACGGGTGTGAAATGGGACCTGGCCTCATGTATCGCTAAAGTTTTATTCATCTGCTAAAATAAACAAAGGACTATCTAATTTTTTATTAAATTGAATTTTAACTTATAGTTTCTCTAACAGTTTTAATGTTTAATTCATAATTAGTATGAATAACAACACAAATAATATAAGCGTGCTGGAAATGCCTAGTAAATTGACCACTTTTTAAGTGTCTCCCTAAAGTCTTAACTCTTAATAAATATATTTTATTACAGACTCAGACATTAAAATTTAAGAGTGGTGAAATGCATACGCTCTGTTTATTAGTCACATTGTAATATTTATATTTAAAAGTGGCGGAAAAATAAAAATTGGCTGAAAGAAAATATTTAGCATGGCATTAAAAAGTGCTTACTTTAACGTGAGTAACCTGTAAGGAAATGTTTTCTTGAAAAATATTATTTAACTGAGATCGTACAAATGCGGTTCGTTATCCGTTTGACATAATTTTATAGACTTTGTTAGTTTTTATTTTCACGAAGCGGAGAAATATCCTGAAAGGGCATATAACTTTAGCAGGGCTTCAGAACAGTTGGAAGTACCCAAGAATAGACTATTATGTGTTTAAGCAAATCAGTAGATACAGTTTGTATGCTCGAGCATGAACTTCAGCCTATGGTTCAATTAATTTATTTTGAAAAGGTTTTTTTCGAGAAATGCTGCCACTATAGAAGAACAGCAAATATTCATGTTGCCGCGTAGAATGGCTTTGAAAAAGCCAAAACTCACATTATAAAATTTTGTGGGTTTATTTAGTTTATGCATTATTTAATTTGATGAGGCTTTTTTAAACTTAACCATCAGTCAAAAAATGAATCCCTAAAAAACCGTGAATGAAAGGTTTGATGAATCAGTTGATATTGACACTTAATCAATAAGTGAAAGAAATTTTGCTTTTTTCCACTAATTCATTAGTGAAATTGACTGAAGCGACTGTTGAATAAGTCAGGTGCTGCTAACTGGTTTAAACAGTGATCTTTGTACTGGCTGAGATTTATAATATATTCGGCCGCTGGAGAGAACAGCTTATTAAAATCCCTATTCATCGTCTCTAAAGGAACAAACTCACGCACATACACATGCAGTCACGCTACTTCGTGACTACCTTCTTTCCAGTTGTCCACACTTCCTGTTAACTCCCAGATCTTATGACACTCCTGAAGTCATAAATGGGCAGATAACACTAAGTAATCTTTATAGTGTAATTGTGGATGCGACAGTCGACTGCAAACCTTCGTACAGGGTTCCGCAACATACATAGGTCGGATGGATGTTCGGCTTCGTTGACACGTCTTTCACTTCGCTTTAACGATTTTCGTATCGTTCTCACGTAATCTTTATAGCCCTCGGTGTTAATATTTGAACTGTTTTAAATGTGATGATGTGAGTGCATTTATACGTACATCTTACGTACCATTTGTTTTAACAATAGTAATGTAGCCAGTTAAATTAAATAGGAAAAGGAAGGACAAACAGTTTAAAGCAACACATTTTCGATAAAGGTATATAACACATATATTTCTCTCCTTGTCAAACTTGTATTGGTAGATCGATTGGCAAGATAACGGTCTAGAAATGAGGTTCTATGGGCGCAGATCCTGAAAATCGCAAATTATTTGGAATTCTTTTAAATTTCACAAAACTGCACAATATAAACCGTGCCTATCAAAGATATGTGAATTTCTCGTAATAATTTGGCTAAATAAAACAATATTTAATTCGCCACACGCAGCCTGTCATTCATTCAATCAGTGAAATTTTTTCACTGAAACAAACACTGGTTTTCCACCGATTCTAAGAGGAGCCAATTTCAGTGATTCGAGTAGTTGAATTCCAGTGCAAATAATTGACTTTCCACTTATTCGAAATTAGTGTACAGAAGTGGAAGATAGGCAAAATAATACATTTGACTTGAACATATTATCAAGATTATCTTAGAATAATTTTTGAAAAATTATTAGTTCAAAATAAAGATGAATTTAACTTAAATCCAGTATTAGCGAAATCATCGCCACTCGTTGCTTGTTCTTTAAAGAAAATAAACGTAAAAATAAAAAAATCAAACTATATTAAATATTTTTTTATACGATCTTGGTTTACTATTCTAATCCATTGGCCGTAGTCGTTTACTTTGTTTTCATTTTTTCTTCTAATGAAACACTTTTCAATAGATCTAAATAATTTACCGATAAAAACTCTTTGTTAGGTGTTGTGTGACGTTGTTCTGTTTTCAACCCCTAATGAGTGCAAATTGCAAAAGAAAGAGTGATTTTGACAGCACCACGAAGAGTAGTATATTAAATAACAGTATCGATGTTTATTTGCACTATAGGGACAGTTGTGAGCCCTTCTCTCTCTCTCTCTCTCTCTCTCTCTCTCTCTCTCTTTCTCTCACTCACTCTCTCTCTCTCTCTCTCTCTGCCTTCGATGCCAGCCGTCTTTTATTTTATTGACGAACTTTGGTTCTGGGGGTACCAGAAAAATTAGAATAATAATTAAATATCTCGTGTATGGAATTTTCACTATGCAGTGCAGATATTTTCCTTCGTCACGCAGTCTGAAATTAAAATAATTTTTAATTTTTTTGTGTGTTTAACTCCCGATTTTGAAGTGATTGTCACGCCTTTTATAATCACGCTGGGGCATATGTCATATTAGGTTTCGTTCTCCATTTTCAATATAAAATCATCTAAAAACAACTATACATAGAGTTGAAGATCATCTCGTATACACCTTAAAATTTGCATTTTCTGTATTCCCCACTTGCAAGAAATTTGTTTCAGTAGTTAAAAATAGACAATTGTATAACAGGGTCGCCGGATGCGCGGTGAGGGGACGAGCCGCAGACATCTTGGATGATGTAATTTTTATTCTTTTTCCCTTTTTTCCTACAAAGACAGCCAAATTTACCAGAATTTCCCTCCGAATTTCCCTGAAAAACATATGTTTTACAGAATCCGATTAACATGGCTCATAACTCCACAATGTGGATAAGTGATTCCTTTGTACGCAAATGAGGAGTGACGACAGAGGAACGATATTCATGCTCAATTATTTCATACCAGCATCGTCCATCTTGTTCCCTACTACATAATCTTGTATTCCAATCAAGGTTTTTTTCTCAGAGTATCCCCGAATTCGAATACCTTGCTCCATGCTCTTGCATTCCAAGCGAGGAGGATCTCGCCGAGTCTTCCCGAATTCTAATGACTTGTTAAACGCTCTTGCATTCCAAGAGAGGGTGTTTTCTCCGAGTTTTCGCGAATTCTAATACCTTGTTCTTGCTCTTTCAATTCCGAATTTCTTTTCACATTCTCTCTCCGATTGACAAAGCGATGCTCTCGAAAGGGTCTTGGCCCCGATTGGTTATGAGCGGATCACGAAAGATTCTTGGATCAGATTGATTATGCGAGGTTCTCATTGCATACTTATAAGTATAGCTAGCTATAATTCCCGATCTGTTGTAATTACAGTCACCATATTCATAAAATAGACACCACCTCCAGCAAGGAAAAAAATCGCAAGCTCATTTATGCCCTATGTGAACTTATAAGCATGGTTGACCATAATTTCCGAACCGTTTAAGAAACAGTCACCCAATTCATAAAATTAACATAACTCCCGACAAGAAAAATTATCGCAAGGTCATTTATGCCCTATGCGAACTTATAAGTATAGTTGTTCGTTATTTCCGAACCATTTAAAATTAAGTCACCAAATTCATTACATTGACATCACTCCCAACAAGGAAAATAATCGCTAGGTCATTTATGCCTTATGCTAACATATAAGCAAAGGTTGCCACAATTTCAGAACTAATTAAAATACACTCGTAAAATTCATAACAAAGACATCACGTGCGACAAGTAAAATGATCGCAGGGTCATTTACACCCTATGTGAACTTATAAGCATATTTGACTGTAAATTCCGAACAATTTAAGATACAGTTTCCAAATTCGTAACATATGCATCATCCCCGACAAGGAAAATGATCGCAGAGTCATTTACGTCCTAAGAATACTAATAAGCATAGTTGGCCGTAATTTCCAAAAGTGTTTAAGATGCAGTTACCAAATTCGTAACATAGACATCACCTGCGACAAGTAGAACTAATGCAGGGTCAAATATGACCTAAGCGCAATTATAAGCACAGTTGGATGCAAATTACGAACTCTTTAAAATATAGACATGAAATTCATAACATAAACATCAACTCCAACAACGAAAATGAACGCAGTATCAAGTATGGCTCAAGAGCAATTATATGCATAGGTAGTCGTAATTTCCGAACTGTTTAAAATGCAGTCAGCAAATTCAAAACATAGGCATCACCCCCTACAACGAAAAAGGCCGCAAGTGTCAATTGTCAATTATGTCCTAAGCGCACTTATAATAAACCTCATATGGAGCTACAGTCCATAATAATATTTCAGTAATGATATCATACCAAGAAGTTTAGTAAAGAGCTAGAATACACATCGACATGAGAAGGAACGAATGATCACAAGAACCAACCACAAAAATGAATACAATACATTTGCAATACGCATTGTACGACTTGTAAAGATGGGTTTCCTTTGCTTGTCACCAAACAACATACATTAAAACCATTAGTCGCGCAAAAGAGATGTCACTGCTACACTCTGATGCAAACTGATATAAAAACTATTATTAAACAAAAGGTTATCAGCATTTAACAACCCATGTATATTCCGCTAGCATTGTGCAATGTACATCATGTTAGTAGGAAAAAAATAATTTTGCGGAGCCGATAAGAACAGGTGCGATAATGCAACACTGCTACACACTGATGCAAATAGATATAACAAAAAATTTAAAGGGGAAATTGTTATTAGCACTTACCAACCAGCACAATTACACATTACACAAGAGTCGAGTGTTGTACGCAGTTTGGTTAAACGATGTTATACAATACTAGACTGTCCTGGCCACTACACCAGAATAGCAAACGACTTCCATACGAACCGGCTGAAACGAAACCCTCGCATTTAGTGAAGAACTAACAATTATAACACTAGCAGAGGAACACATCCGACTAGTGATGCAACGAATGTCGATTTTTCCACATTCGCGAATGCGAATGCGAATGCGAATGTTGGTTTTTCAAATATGGCGCCAAAAGCGTGCGCCTACGAACTCGAATTTTACCGCGCGTTTAGAACTGGCCGGCCGGGCGGCCATGTTAAAACCTAGAGTAGCCCATATGCCCCGACTCTGAACGAAGTAAACAAATCGTGAGTGCAGGCTTACTGAATGAAGTTAGCTGCTAATAATGTTTTCGTAAGGATTGAGTTTGAGGTTACCTTGATGCGTACCGCTCATACCTACCAGTATTGGCGACGCGAATTCTTACCCACGCCGTAAACTGATGGCCTAACGACCAGAGGAATCCCCGAGCTCGAACCAACTGCACCTGTCATTTTGCCTGAGTCACGACGTGATGCTGCGAACGCGGGGAATCCCTGGCATGCTATCGCCCCTCGCCGCAAGAAATTACAAATCGGGGAAAAACAGGGCACCCCGCCTACCCCTATCCCACCGCAAACACGAGAGGGTAAGTCCCGAGTTCTATGGGAAATAGAACAGAAACGTATATATACAGGAGCCACAGAGGGCAGTTAAGTCAGTTACGCGACAGCTAAGAGAGTTACTTGAGAGTGAAGGACAGTTGAGGTCAGTTACGCGAGAGTTACGAGACGTTTACGAAGGAGCAGCAGCGACAAGAAGTTACGACGGAGTTACAATGCAGTCGGGAGTTACGCCGGAGTCACGAGAGAGTCAGATACGAGGAACGACGAGCGACGAGGAGAGAACTGCACGTCCAGGGATCGAGCCCAGGACTTCCCGGGAGAGACACCGAGACAGCACGACAACGCCAGCCACCAGCATCGAGGTAATTTCAGCAACCCGCCGAAACCTCCCCCCGACGCAAACATTCGCCGAGACGTGTGTAGGGCGCGGGATAGCTAGATTCCACCGTCCGAGGAGATATAAAAGGGGCTAGGTCTCATAGATGTACAGGTCACTGTAACTTTGGACAATAAAAGTTAAGCGTGAATAAACCGAACCCAGTTACGTCTTTGTGTCACCCCTCTTACAGCAGCCCAAGGTGCCATTAGCCAGCACCTTAACAAATTACTACGTACCCTGCTATCCACCACTCTGTATAGTACAGGTGCGATCAGCATTGAGTCAACATGCTTAAGTTTTGTTTTTAACTTGTAAAGACTCTATTGTAGTAATTGTACAGTGATAAGTGATATTTCAAAATGAAGCGGTCGTGTGTGAGCGAAGTTTGCACTTGTTTTACAATATGTGAAGCTGAAAATGTGAAATGCAAAGTATGTAATAAACAGTACTCGCGCAAAGGAAGAACAACAAGTGCTATGAGAAATCACCTGGAAACTTAGCATAAAAACGAGTATAATGCTTTAAAGAATAGGGAAAATGAAAAGCGAAATGCTTCTACAACAAGTGTTGTGGCCTCCACTTCGCGACAATGTACGAAAACCGACCTAAAACAAATGTCCTTGACTCATTGCGTCGAAAAAACAAAAAAGTGGGATAACAACAATGCCAAGTCTTTGGAAATTGATAATTTAATAAGCGCAATGATTGCTTTAGAGGACTTACCCTTTAGTTTTGTCGAAAGTGTTGGATTTGTCAGACTATTGAACCATGTTTGTCCGTCGTATAATATTAAAAGACGACAAAATTTTTCTTCGTTTATACGTGAGAATTTCTACGGCAAAGTCAAAGATTAAATTTTAGGATTAATTAAGTCATTTGAAAAATTGGCGTTTACAACTGATATTTGGTCTGATTCTTGTTCAGGAATATCTTTGCTGAGTCTTACATGTCATGGTATAACAAAAAACTTTGAGAGAAAAATGATTGTGATAAACACAGAGGTATTTAACGATGGCCGACATACTGGTGAGAATATAGTTATAAAACTTGAGACTATGTTGTCGCATTAGGAAATACCTAAAGAAAAGTGCAATGCATTGTTAGAGATGGTGGCACAAACATGAAAAAAGGTATTTCCTTGTTATTAATTAGAGACATTGATTGTTCGTCACACCTAATTCAGCTGGTTGTCAAGGAGGGCCTTAAGGCACAAGATTCCGTTATAACAGTGATTGCAAAATGTAAAAAGATGGCAACACATTTGCATCACTCAAATGTAGCTCAAGATGAACTGGCTGCTCTACAAGAAAGACTCGATCAGCCAAAGCTGAAAATCATACAAGAGTGTGCTACAAGATGGAATAGCAGCTTGTATATGTCAGAGCGTATTTTGAAAAACAAAGATTCGTTATGTCTTTATGCTTCCCAGAATAACAAGATTTCACAACTAACTTCCAAAGAGTGGATTATTGTGGAAAAAATAATAACTTCACTGAGACCTTTTGAAGAAATTACAAAAGAACTAAGTGTAGCCAATATTTCCATATCCTCAGTAATTCCATTATTGTCCACTTTGGAAAAAATTATTGGTGAATTTGATGTGACCGACGAATGCGTTGGGAATACGATTTTAGTACTTAAACGAGAACTATGTCGCAGATTTTCCCATTTGGAAAATGACGTATTGTTTGCTACGGCAACTTTTATTGACCCGAGATACAAATTAAAATTTTTCAAAAATTCTTCAACCAGAGATAAAGTTGTGAAAAATATTTTAGAGTCAATTGGAAACGATGAATCAAGCCTATCGTCTTGTTCAAATCCTAAGCGTGCCAGAATGACTACTCATCGGATTGAAACATCTGGTTCCAGTGCCAGTCTGACAGAGAAATCTATATCTTTAAGAGACACCATGAAATTGCTGATGGATTCTAGCGAAAGTGAAGAAGAAGAAAATGAATGTACGATACCTATAGAAGTTTTGATAAAAAAAACCATCAATGAATATTTATTAGATAAACGTGTGGAAAATGATGTAGATCCACTTACATGGTGGGTGGTAAATAATAAGAAGTATGGTATTATTTTTCCCATAGCCAGGCAATATTTAGTAACACCACCCACTAGTGTGCCTNGAAGTATGGTATTATTTTTCCCATAGCCAGGCAATATTTAGTAACACCACCCACTAGTGTGCCTAGCGAAAGGGTATTTTGTGGGGCTGGTCTTCTTTACACACCCCACCGAAATAGGCTGCAAGGAGAAAAGGCATCAAAACTTCTATTTCTGAAGTTTAATATTCCTCTACTCTTATTTAATTACTAAGTGTTTCACTTAGTTGTGCTTAGATATAAACAATTTTTCATAGTTTTATTTTTCGATTTCAAGAAGTAATGTTTAATGGATATCTTAAAAATTATATAACTATAGTCGGTTCACGACTGGAAGAAACTTTTGAAAATCAACCTTTGAAAAAACACCCTAGCCTTTAGCGACATGCATATAACATTACAAACAGCGGCGAGCGCGGATACAGTTATCCCGTCAGGTTGCCAGCACAAAGAGAGGAAATAGTTCCAAAGTTTTAACGTAATTGTTAATTTATCGCTTACAAATGGGTGTCGAAAAGAATTGTATCTTGTCATGCCAATTATTAATGACGTGATGCTAACACATTTAGATTTCATCGTTTCTTGCATAGTCACAAGATTACGCTCAAGGTTAAAGTAACGCTGCCATTTGTTTACTAACCTTCGTAGTCCTTGTGTTGTTGACACACGTGCCAGAGAAATTGTGCGATTATCTTGTTTAACCTATAATAATTCATTTCTTTGTCTTATTTTACTAATATCCGCTCTTTATTATTTGGTTTTTAATAACGTATGATTTTAATTTGTGCTCACTTTCAGTTCTAATTTCTTTTGTTTTTATGTGTTCCGTGCACGTGTCTTTCCTTTGCCTCTTTATTCTAACGTTGCAGTATTTGCACATAAGAATTGTTTTCACATTGTCGAAGACGTACAATCCTTCACTCGCAAACTCTGCCATCCTCTCGAAAACCGTCACAACCATTTTTAAATAACATTGCGCGAAACATCAGACTCAACCACCACGCCATTTTAACGTCTGCAGCAATTCCGATCAATACTGATGATCTTGCCTTCGATGTACGGGAATTTATCGATAGTCACTAACAATCGATTGCAAATAGATAACAACTATCGATTCATCAAAATACTCGCATTTTGCGTTTATAAAATGAAATGTTTTTTCGCTGGCATCGCATATTCTTTTGTGTGAAATTCTTAAGTTTAAAAACTTTAAGCTTGTGGAATATCCATTAATAATATGAACATTACATGACTTTTATAATGGGTACGTGCATGTACGAACTCATGTACACACACAGTGGAATGTAAACATTGCATGTAAACATTGCCATNACTCATGTACACACACAGTGGAATGTAAACATTGCATGTAAACATTGCCATATGACTGTCACTTGGCAATGTTTGTTTACCTTTGGCGGAAGGATACGAAATGGGCTTGAAAGTAAATCTTTTGCAGGGCTTCAAGAAAGTCTCTTCCAGTCGTGAATTGACTATAGTGAGTTAGTAAGTACCAAAGTTAAAATTAACAAAATGTTAAGAACATGTTAGTTTTAATTGAAAAGAAGATTATTATATTGTTTGTTTTTCTTCACTATATATTTTTAACTTTATTCATAAGAATTCCATTTGATTTACAATTAAACATGATTACTAGTTCATTAAAAGATCTCACATATTTGAATAAGATACCCTTTAGGTTGCATAAATGCATATTGTTAAGTGTTTTTACAAAAGATCTCATTTAAAGTTGATTTGTATAATTAAAAAGGTTGGGTTATATCTTATTCCATTGTTTTGTGTTAAAGCAGTTCAATGGTATTTGATCATACAGTTGTGTTATAATATAGTTTAGAAGTTTTAAGAAATTACCTGCCTTAATTTGATTGTGCTTAGGTAAATAAGAATAAAAGAATATCAAGAGTGCGTTTCTGTTATGTAATCTAGTGAATAACTGCAAGGCTGTTTCCCAAATATCATTAAAATACACTCTTATACATAAAAAATATGTTAATAAATAAAAATGTCTTAATCATAGCAGTTGCAATATTATTTAATAAACATTTTAATTCTTCATTGCCAAATACATTCGCAAAATATTGGCATGATTTTTGCGAATGCGAATGCGAATGTTCAAAAACATGCGAATATTCGCGAATGCGAATGCGAATGCGATTATTCGTTGCATCACTACATCCGACCCAACCGACTTCGCGTGATCAACAAAGAAAATGAGAATCTGAAGGGCCTCCCGCAGCCAGTCGACAAAAATAGGGGTATTTTGCCGATCTAGACTGTCAAAAGTCAATTTCGCAGAACTCAAAGCAGGTAGAAAAAAAATCGTTTATAAGCAAGTTGAATAGACAGAGAACACTAGGCAACCCTTCCCCGTCTCTCATCGGCTGCGCCCACGCGGTAACTTTAGTCGAATCTTGATCGTCACTGTAAGTGTGCGTAACGTTCTCGGCAGTCTAAGCATAACCGTTACAGTTCAACAGTGAATATTTTTTGCTGGGTGTTTTTCTTCAAGAATACAGTCATGGATTTAGAAGACGCAGGTAACTATACATACTTTTTAAGTATTTACTATTTTATTTATTAAAATAAGAATTATATTTAGTTGATTAAAAATGGGCTTCGGTTTGTTTATTTTTCAACCACATTTTTGTGTATTTTAAGGTTTTTGTAGTACTTCAGGGTGCGTTCCATTTATTATTTTTATTACTGTTGAAAGAAAAGATCCTGTACAATATAATCATTTTTAAATTAGTCGCTGATACCCGCAGGTTCTTGTCGTAAGGGTTAATCATTATGATAGTAAAATTAATGGAACTTTAGATTTTTAATTTAAAGTATCCTAACTTGGTCTTTATTTAGTTAAAGGATAATTTGATAGCTCACGAGTTAAAGTAGTGACCCAAAGCTTTGGAAATCACTGGTGTTTCAATTTGATTTACCGACTTAAGTAATTTTAGAAGTGATATCAAGTGTTCACAAAGAACATTTACGTAAATATGCAGAGAATATGTTTGAAACAGCAAAACTTCATATACGTCTCTATTCATGGCATCCTATGACGCCCACAATGCACACAATTCTTGTCCATGGTTCAACTGTGATAGAAAAAGCATTATTGCCGATTGGGTTACTTTCAGAAGAAGTCGCTGAGACACGGAATAAGCATTTTAGGCTCTACCGACAGAACTAAGAAAGAAAATTTTCAAGAGAATTATGCAATCAAGATATTATAAACAGGCTATTGATAAGCTTAGACCCACTCACAACTAGCTTGAGACCAACACCCAAAAAGAAGTAGATGGGCTTTACAAAAGATTCAATGGAATTGTTAATTCCAGCTGAGCCTAACTCTGACAACGACGAAACCAATTCAGCGGAGGCTTCAGAAGGAGAGGAGCTTGAACAGGATGATGAAGAACCGTGGCACTCATCATTAACGTAATAATTTTCCAATAACCTAATTTAAAGTTCAGTTTTTACAATATTAAAATTTTTTATCGAAATTCATATTTTTTTCATACAAATATGCCGTAAACCACTTTATATAGAACAAGTCAATTTTTAAATGTGTCAAGAGTGAAAACCACTAAATAAATCATTTTGGCCGCCTAGATTGGCGAAATACCCCTATGTGCGACGGCCAGCGCAAACACCGTGCAGGTCTCGACAAGCGAAGGGATAACACAGAACACTAGCAAAGAGAGAGTTGCAACAGGCTCCAGAGTGAGAGACCAGCTGAGTTACACATGTTATTTCCTTGACGAGAGGAATTCAGTTATACAGTACAAACTATCAATTTATTATGTTTTAAATATAATATTTATATATGTACTTATTTTGAATACGTATAATTTATATATTAGCAGAACCGTAACCACAAACGTAACAAAACACATTGAAACCATTACTCGCGCAAGAGTGAGACGAATTTGCTACGCACTGAGACAAACAGATTTATAAAATTAATTAATTATAAAAAGAAACAGTTATTCACATTTACCAACAACTACATTTGTGTTAGCATTGTGCACTGTTATGATAAGCAAAGAAATTTCCGCTGTGAAGTGTGGGAACGATAATATTAACACTGATGCCAACTGACATAAAAAAATTAATTAAAAGGAAAATAGTTGTAAGCACTTACATTCGATCCCAATCACTTATTACACATACATGTCCTTTAACGAGAGCAATTCATTTATATAGTGCCAAATAACAATTTATATCGTTTAAATACATCAAGAATGACTATTTAAAATATTTCTTCTAATAAAGTGGTGTTGTTAGAGGATATCGCTTCTGCCTAGCCTATTCACTTTTAGGTGTGTAAAAGCAGTTCGTACCACCATGCATCACTAAGAAAATTATTCTATCGTCGTCGAGAAGACATTGTGAAAACGATAGGACGTGGTATAGTGATCAGATAATTTTATTAGCTATCACCGCAAACAGAAATATTAAATCCCTTACAGCTCTCAGATTACGAGCTTTCATACCTGCTTAAAAAATTCCTTCTCGGATAAGTTCAAAACGAAATAAAATCCATCTACAAACACCTAACTATCTTTGTGCAGCATGACAAAGATATTCTTAGCGGTATCCCATGCCAAGGATGTTTTCAAGGTAGCATGCTGATGCAAACAGATAAAAAATATTTATTAACGCAAATTGTTATAACCTTGTAGCAACTTATGAATATTGCGCGAGTATCGTGTACTATACCTCATGATAGTAGGGAAAAATAACTTTTGCGAAGCCAAGAAGCACATGTGCGATAAAGTCAACACTACTACACATTGATGCAAAATAGATATAAAAAAATATAAGGGAAAAATAATTCTAAACACTGGACAACTATCGCAATTATATATTACATAAGCATCGGGACTTCACACTGTGTGTTAAACTATGCCATACAACACCAGACAGTCCTGGACAGTACAACAGAATAGCAAACGACTTCCTTATAAACTGACTGAAACGAAACCATCGCATTCAGAGTACAACACTAACAGCGGAACATGTCCGATTCGACCATTTTTCTTACGCTCAGCTAACAGGGAATATGCGAGGAAGCTCAGATGGTCGGCCGGCGATGCGAGCACCATGCAGGTCTCGGCAAGTCGAACGGATGATACAGAACAGTAGGCGAAAGAGAGAGATTTGCATCAGGCTCCACGGTCACACACTTACACTTCCCTTTACGAGAAAATTCAGTTATACATCACAAGGTATCAATTTATTCAGTTTTGAATTATATATATACATATTTCAACACTTAGCATGTATAGTGTTAGAAATGTAAGCACATACGAAACAACATACATTCAAACCATTAGTCACGCAAGAGAGACGAAACTGCTACATGCTGTTCATAGGAAATAACTAATATACCCTAATGGCACTGGAAACAGTGCATCATCCTTGAAAATAAGGTATATCAGGTTCAAACCCCATAGAGAGTCCGATTATTTCACAGGTAAATGTACAAAATAATATGCAATTTTAAAAATTGCATTATTATATATACATATTTAAGTATAGAGCTCATCATGCAAAAATCACAATGAACTATATATACTACACAATTATTTCATTCATGACCTTACTCAATGTATGTTTATCTTAAATACTTGCAGCATGTCACAAATTTATAAGTAGCTAACAAGCAGGTCACGCTATGACAACCCGAGATGGACAACACGAGCCATCGTGCCATGTAAAACTTATAAATACATACCGTTGCGTGTATATACATCAACCACGATCACGTACACTGTAAGAATATAAAGATAGAATCAATGGTTGAAGACTTACTACCTGTGACTGCATCGTCAACAGCAAGGGAATCTGAAGATTTGTTCCTTACATCGCGACAACATGAAAATACTCATTGCATGTTCTCTCGCAGTGATAGTCTTAATAGACATAGTAAGAAGTGTAAAGATAATGTTTGTTGTTCATCGGGAAGCGTGTTAGAAGTATTGTAGAAATACATTCACTTGCAAACTGCCAGACATTTAAATTCAGATAGCAGCACGTACATTTCTTATTGGAAAAATCTTAAAAAAATATCTTTTTTTTTACTTTTTTTGCATTTATTCATATTTATAACCAAATCATACACATACTTAATATTTCATTCCATAAAACCTTTAACTTTGAGTTCATCAATAATCGAATTTATCTCTTCGCCGACAGAAAGACGTCCCCTTCTCTGCAATGGAACCAACATTCTTAGTCTATCAACCAGGCGTAATTGGGGTCTTCAGAAAATAGGTAGTTAGACTTCACATCTTTCTTCACAGATGGTTCACAATATACATCATCATCTATGTTCTTCCGTGATAGGTAGCTTGCGAGATAATTCTGGGCTAGAATACTAGGTTCGAATCTGCATTTCTTGTTTCCAAAAATCAGGTAGATATTATGTTCAGAAACGTGGTAATGCTTTTGGTTTGCATATGTCGACACTTCATCATCATCAGTAGAATGCGCATATTTCTCATCCTCAGCAATAGACTTGGAGGTCACATATTCGTTCTCATTGTCTTGGTTAATTGTAAATTCTTCATTTTTCACCTTGCATGATAGCGGAGCAGGTTTGTAGTTCACAGCTTCTGACGATCTGTATGGCTCGCGTTCTTCATAGTAAATGTCTGCAGCACTCGTATTTCCTTCTCCACACACAGTTTTGGATCAATACGTAGGCCTGAATAACGTTATGGATGTTCGAACCATCGTTAGTTTACACGTCGAATCAGCTGGATAGGATTTTCTTGCTTCAATGCATGCTGTCTCGTTTCAAACAAAGGTATTTCACCTTTACATGTACTAGAGTGTCTTTTTAGATGATCACATCTACCAAATGTTGAACCACTCTTACCACATTTTAGTATTCTGGATGTCGGTCTCTTTAAACATTCGCTCTGTTCATGTCAAAGGGCATTGCCACTTTTAGAAAGTGACTTCTTGTAGAAATAGCACAAATGACTCTGTGGCCTATTTTCCATCTTCGTTCGAGATAATGTTTACTCTTCGAAATTAGAATATTTACAAAGACGGGTCCAACAATTTAACTTTATATATAGGTATATATGTACAAATATTCATTTTTCGTCAGTGGGATTTACACTTTTTTATGTATTCTGTTAACATAAAATCTAAATTATGCCTTCCAAAGGTCTGGATAATGTCAAAATCGCATGTAATCCATGGTTAAGATCTTGTCTGCATATATATTGTTTTAGTATAGGCTCACCGACTTAGTTGCTTTTCAGACTTCGAAAAGTAAACATTGGCTACGGAGAACCTGCTCTTGTTCTCCTACGACTGGATATAATCGGAATAGTTATTTGTGTAAATACTTCAAGAAGACCTTTTCTGAAAGCTACAATGCTCGCCGACACGAGACTGGCTGCCAACAAAAAACGACTTGAATTATCTTATCATGTGAAAAGTGTAAATCATATTTTCGAAGACGTGATAGCTTAAAAAGACGTATTGCAACATGCAAAGCTCTCCTTCCTTCACATGCCAATCTGTATTCGCTAAGACTAAAGCTTGCTTTTGATGGGAAAATACCTGCGAAAGTAAAAAACCGAACAATCAACATCATTAAAGGCGTCGTACCCAATCGTGAAAACAATGGCTGCATCAGTCACATCTCCTAAACATTCATGCCACTACTGTAACATGACATTTGCATATGACTGCAATGTAACGAGACATATAAAGCATAAATGTAAGCTGAATCCATGTCGCACAAGCTATCGATGTAATACATGTCAAGGTTTGTTCACTCGTACAGACAGTTTAAACAAACATAAGAACAAGTGAAAAGACCTTGTTTCTTTACATGCTAAGCAACAAAGTGTATTGTCAATGTTACAAACTTGTGACGATCAGTTGCCTGCTGTGCCGAGTATTGGCACACCTACATTATTAACTTCCGACCATCATGTGAATCATGTACACAATCCTTCACCAATATGGAGGAAAAAATTTTGCTATTCTGGTAATATCTTTAGCAAAAGTAGCAACTAACGATGGCATGAGAGATATAAAACTCTGTGTGGTTGTGGAGAGAGGTCGGGTTAGTTGTTAAAGCGTTTGCCTGGATTTGAAGCTACAGTATAAACTTTTCAAGGAACTGGAAAAAAAAACTTGGAGCTGCATGGTGGAGTAGTAAACTAGATACGATACCTGGCTGAATTTATGTTTACAGAATGCATAAAAAAGCTTACACCCCACTGACGAAATATGAAGATTTGTACATATATAATATTTAATATTGTTGGAATCGTCTTAGTTGTTATTCAAATTTCGAAGAGTGAACATCGTCTGGAGCGAAGATGGAAAGTAAGCTAGAAAGCTATTTGTGTTGTTTCTGCAAGATCTAATTTTCTAAAAGCCATCATGCTTATCGACATGAAAATGGTTGTTCTATGAACATGAATCAAACTACCTTAACATATGAACAGTGCAAGTCATAATTTAAACGACGTGATAACCTAAAAAGACATCATGAAGTGTGTGATGGACTTTCTACTGTGCCAGCTAAGCGATGTATTGTATTGTCTGCATAAAAAAATCTGAAGTTCAGGAACATGCTGCATTGGATACTAGTGCGCTGACACCATCGACAACATCTGATCTGGGCATGAATGTTGCAAACAGATCTATATAGCATCAAGATAATCGTAATGCTACTGCATTACTTGAACATGAGAAAACTGGAAAATGTTTGAAGAAGACTCGATGAGCTTACTGCACTATTTGTTGCTATAAGTGTGGTCATGAGTTCTCGTGTTATGAAGTAACAGGCGTTACAGAAAACGTGCGGCGCAAAATACATGACCATCAGGCAAAACTATGGCATAAGTCATATAACAACCATGTCAAAATGTAAACATGTAAAGCTCCTACATCTGTATGCGATGCAAACTTACCAAATGAGAATGGAGTCATAATGGAAGAATTGCTTTCCAAGGTTTTATGAAGATATATGTTGCATCCTATTCGTCAGGCATGGTGGACGATATTTGTACATATCTTAAGCATATGAAACAGAATATTATAGATCTACTTACATGCGAGATGGAAAAAGAAGGCGCAGTAAAATATAATATATGGTTGAAATGTAAATATACCAAACCAGAACAACATGAAGATGAATATTGAGAGAGAGAGAGAGAGAGAGAGAGAGAGAGCCTTCAAGACCTCGAATGTACCTCTGTATAACATGTACGAAATTGAAGACAGCATTGAAGCAGGTATACAGAAGATTTGTCAAGAGGAAGAAGAATACATGGGAAAGGGTTCCGGTTGAACATTATATACGATATATCAGCTACAATTGAGAACAAATTTACTTTGGCCACATGGCAAATATACGCATGCTGATTTCCCTCTACCCAACTACAGAGAGAATTACAACATAGCTTCGTGTTCGACCTTGGGAATGATGATATAAATTACCGCCACTGCAGAAATTCGCACTGCTGCTAAGATATAATGTAACACAATGCTATTGTGTGAAGTTAGCAGTGAGGAAGTGTTAGCAGTGAGGTGAAGTCAGCAGTGAGGAGAAGTCAGCACTGCATAGTAGTAAATGTTTTTGAGTTTGCAATGCTTGAAGATGATGAAAACGGTCGAGAGAGTGCAATCGAGAATATCATGTATGACCACCAGCAAAATTTCACCGATTATTCACCAATTTCATAGAATACAATGCAGTTACTGCGATAAGGCCTTCCTTAAAGATGCAATGCCCATCGACATGAACAGAGCAAATGTTCAAAGAGACCGACCTCCAGAATACTAAAATGTGATAAGAATGGCGCAACATTTGGTAGATGTGATAATCTAAAGAGACACACTAGTACATGCAAAGGTAAAGTAACTTTGTTTGACTCGAAACAGCATGCATTGCAGCAAGAAAAACCTATCATGTTGATACGACGTGTAAACTAAGGATGGCTCGAGCACCCATAACATTATTCAGGCTTGCATTGTGTTCCAAAACAGTGCGTGAAGAAGAAAATACGAGTGCTGCAGACATTTACCATAAAGAATGTGAGCCAGACAGATCGTCAGAAGCTGTTAACTACAAACCTGCTCCCCTATCATGCGAGGTGAAAAATGAAGAATTTACAATTAACCAAGACAATGAGAACGAATATGTTACTTTCAAGTCTACTGCTGAGCATGTGAAATATGTATATTCTACTGATGATGAAGTGTTGACATATGCAAAGAAAAAGCATAACCACGTTTCTGAACATAAGAGCTACTTTATTTCGGGAAAGAAGAAATGCAGGTTTTAACCTAGTATTCTGGCCCAGAAATATCTCACAAACTACCTATCACGGAAGAACATAGATGCTGATGTATATTGTGAGTCATCTGCGAAGAGTGATGTGAAGTCTAACAACCTATTTTCAGAAGACCCCAATTACACCTGGTTGATAGACTACGCATGTTGGTTCCTTTGCAGAGAAGTGGACTTATTTCTGTAGGCGAAGAGATAACTTCGATTATTGATGAACTCAAAGTTAAAGGTTTTATTGAATGAAATATTTAGTATGGGCATGATTTGGTTATAACTATGAATAGATGCAAAAAATAGAAAAATATTTTATTTTGAAAATTTTTTTTCGAATAAGAAATGTACGTGCTGCTATCTGAATTTAAATGTCTGGCAGGTTGCAAGTGAATGTCTTGCTACAATACTACTATCTCACTTCCCGATGAACAACAAACATTATCTTTACACTTCTTGCTATGTCTATTTAGACTATCACGGCGAGCGAACATGCAATGAGTATTTTCATGTTGTCGCGTTATAAGTAGCAAATCTTCAGAGTCCCTTGCTGTTGACGATGCAGTCACAGATGGTAAGTCTTCAACCAATGATTCCATCTTTATATTGTTTCAGCGCACATGATCGTGGTAGATGTATCTAGACGCAATGGTATGCTTTTATAAGTTTTACAAGGCATGATGGCTCGTGTTGTCCATCTCGGGTTGCCATAGCATGATCTGCTTGTTTACCTACTTATAAATTCCTGACATGCTGTAAGTATTTGAGATGAACATACATTGAGTAAGTCATGTATGAAATCATTTTGTTGGATATATAGTTCATTGTGTTTTTTCATGATGAACTCGATACTTATATATGTATAAATAAAAATGCAATTTTTTAAATTGCGTATCATGTTGTATATTTACATCTGAAATGATCGAACTCTGAATGGGGTTTGAACATACGATACCTTATTTTCAAGGATGATGCACTGTATCCAGTGCCATCAGGGTACATTAGTTATTACTTATAAACAGCACATAGCAGTTTCGTCTCTCTTGCATGACTGATGGTTTGAATGTATGTTGTTTTGTATGGGCTTACAGTTCTAACACTATAAATGTAATGTATTCAAATAAGTACATGTAAATAAATAGTATTTTAAACTGGATAAATCGATACATTGTTAATGTATATATGAATTCCTCTCATAAAGGGAAATGTATGTGTGTGACCCTAGAGCCTGACGCAACTCTCTCTGTCTCTCTCGCCTACTGTTCTGTGTCATCCATTCGACTTGCTGAGACCTGCATGGTGCTCGCATCGCCGGCCGACCATCTGAGCTGCCTCACATATTCCCTGTTAGTTGAGCGCAAACCATGGTCGGGTCGGATACGTTTCGCTGCTAGTGTTGTACTCTGAATGCGATGGTTTCGTTTCAGTCGGTTTGTAAGGAAGTCGTTTGCTATTCTGTTGTACTGACCAAAACTGTCTGGTATCGTATAACATCGTTAAACTCACAGTGTACAGTCCCGATTCTTATGTGATATATAATTTCGAAAGTTGTCAAGTGTTTATGACTAATTTTCCTATATATTTTTTATATCGGTTTGCATCAATGTTGTTGACCTTATACGCACATGTGCTTCTCGGCTTCGGAAAAAAAAATTTCGACTAATGTTAAGTATTGCACACGATGCTCGCGCAATATATATATATATAAAGGTTGTTACAAAGTTGTAACATTTTCATTAATAAATGTTTTATATCTGTTTGCATCAGCATGCTACCTTGAAAACATCCTTGGCATGGGAGACAGATAAGAATCTCTCTATCATGCTGCAGATAGACAGATATGTGTTTGTAGATGGATTTTATTTCGTGTTGTACATATTTGAGAAGAAATTATTTAAACAGGTATACGAGCTCGGTATCTGAGTGATGTAAGTGATTTAATCTTTATGTTTGCGGTGATAGCTAATAAAATTATCTCATCACTATAACACGTCCTATCGATTTCACAATGTCTTCTTGACGACGCGAGAATGAAGTTCTGAATGATACGTGGTAGTACGAACTTCTTTTACACACCTAAAAGTGTATAGGCTAGGCGGAAGCGATATCCTCTACCAACACCAGTTTATTCAAAAAAAATATTATAAATAGTCATGCTTGATGTATTCATAAGAAATAAATTAGTTAACTTGCACTGTAGAAGTGAATTGATCTTGTAATAGAACATGCATGTGCAATATGGTATTGGGATGGTTCGTATGTTCTTATAACTGTTTTCCGTTTCATTTAATTTTTTTATATCAGTTTGCATTAGTGTTAATATTATCGTTCACACACTTCACAGCGGAAATTTCTTCGCCTATCATAATGTACAGAGCACAATGCTCACACCTATGTATTTGTCGATTAATGTGAACAACTATTTTCTTTTATAATTTATGTGTTTTTTAAATCGGGTTGTCTCAGTGCGTAGCAGTGTCGTCTCTCTCTGTCGCAACTAATAGTTTAAATGTGTGTTGTTTCGTTTGAGCTTATGGATCTGCTAATATATAAATGATATGCATTCAAAATAAGTATATACATATAAATATAGTATTTAAATCATGATCAATATATAGTTTGTACTGTATAATTGTTTGTACTGTATAACTGAATACCTCTCGTAAAGGAAAGTACACGTGTGACTTAGCTGGTCTGTCACTCGGGAGCCTAATGCAACTCTCTCTTTGCCAATGTTCTGTGTTATCCCTTATCTTGTCGAGATCTGCACAGTGTTCGCGCTGGCCGTCGGCTGGCTGAGGAATGCCCTTCAGATTCTCATGATGTTAGTTGATCATGCGAAGTAGGTCGGGTCGGATGTGTTCCTCTGCTAGTGTTGTGAGTGTTAGTTGTTCACTAAATGCGAGGGTTTAGTTTCAGTCGGTTCGTTACGAAAGTCGTTTGCTATTCTTTTGTAGTAACCAGAACAGTCTAGTATTGTATAAAATAGTTTAACCAAACTGCGTACAACACTCGACTCTTGTGTATTATGTAATTGTGCTGGTTGGTAATTGCTTATAACTATTTCACCTTTAGATTCTGTTTTTATATATATTTTCGTCAGTGTGTAGAAGTGTTGCATTATCGCACCTGTGCTTATCGGCATCGCGAAATAATTTTTTCCGACTCACATGATGAACAGTGCATGATTCTAGCACAATATACATAGGTTGTTAAATGCTGATAACCTTTTGTTTGATAATAATTTTTATACTCGTTTACATCAGAGTGCAGTGGTGATGTCTCTCTTGCGCCACTAATGGTTTAACTGTGTATTGTTTGGTAGCAAGCAAAGGAAAACTGTCTTTACAAGTCGTATAATGCGTATCTCAAATTGTATTGTATTCATTTTTGTTGTTGGTACTTCTGATCATTCGTTCCTTCTCATGTCGACATGTATTCTAGCTCTTTATTAAACTTCTTGGTTTGATATCAACACTAAAATACTATTATGAATTGCAGCTCCATTGAGGTTTATTATAAGTGCGCTAAGGACATAGTTGACACTTGCGACCTTTTTCGTTGTATTGAATTTGGTGAATGTATTTTTAATTATTCGGAAATTACAGCCAACTATGCCTGTATATATGCTTAGGAAATACTTGATCCTCCGGCCATTTTCATTGTAGGTTATGATGTCTATATTTTTAATTTGGTGACTATAGCTTAAAGGGTTCGGTAATTACACCTAAATATGCATAGAAGTGCTATTGAGGTATACTAGACCCGGTATTCATGTTCGATGTTGGGGGTGATTGTTGTTACGAATTGGATGTCTGTATCTTAAATGGTTCGGTAATTGAATTCTAACTATACTTATAAGTAAGATTAGGTCATATTTGACCCTGCAGTCATTTTCCTTGACACAGGTGATTCTATGTTTTAAATTTGGTAATTGTATCTTAAACGGTTCGGAAATTATGGCAAACTATGCTTATAAGTATACTTAGGACATAAATGACCCTTTGATATTTTTTTCTTTTTGGGGGCGATGCCTATGTTACGAATTTGGTGACTGTGTCTTAAATGGTGTATAAATTACAGTCAACTATGCGTATAAATGGGCTTAGGGCATAAATTACCCTGCGATCATTTTCATAGACCAGGGTGATGTGTATGTTACGATTTGGTGACTATGTTAAACCATTTGGAAAGTTATGGCCAACTATGCTTATAAGTTTGCATAGGACATAAATGATCCTGCGATCATTTTCGTTGTCGGGGGCGATGTCTATGTTAACAATTTGATGGCTATATCTTAAACGGTTGGGAAATTACGGCCAACTATGCTAACAAGTAGGCTTTGGGTAAAATGACCCTGCGATCATTTTCCTTGTCGGGGGTGGTATTTATGTTACGAATTTGGCGATTGTATCTTAAAGGGTTCGGAAATTATAGCCAGCTATGCTTATAAGTTCACATAGGGTATAAATTGACTGCGTACATTTTCCTGATCGGGGGTGATGCATATTTTACGAATTTGGCTACTGTATCTTAAACAGTTCGGAAATTACGGCAATTTATGCTTATAAGTTCGCATAGGGCATAAATGATCCTGCGTTAATTTTCCTTGTCGGGAGTGATATCTATGTTACGAATTTGGTGACAGCAACTTAAACAGTTCGGAAATTATGGCCAAACATGCTTGTAAGTTTACATAGGGCATAAATGACTTTGTGATCATATTCCTTGTCGGGACTAATACATATGTCACGAATTTGGTGGTGGTATAAAAACGGTTCGGAAATTACAACCAACTATGCTTATAAGTATGCATAGGCATAAATGACGCTGCGATCATTTTTCTTGGCGGGAGTGATACCTACGTTACAAATTTGGTGACTTTATCTTAAACGGTTCGGAAATTACGACCCAATATGCTTATAAATTCACATAGGGTATAATTGACTTTTCGATTTGTTTCCTTGCCGGGAGTGATGTCAATGTCATGTATTTGACGACTGTATCTTAAACGGTTCGGAATTTACGGCCAACTATGCTAATAAGTTCGCATAAGGTGTAAATGACATTGTGATCATTTTTCTTGTCGAAGGTGATGTCTATGTTATGGATATGGTGACTGTACTTTGAACGGTATGAAAATTACGACCAACTATGCTTATAAGATCACATAGGGAATAAATGAACTTGTCACATATTCTTTGTCGGGAGTGATGTTAATGTTACGAATTTGGCCAATGTATCCTAAACGGTTTCGGAAATTACAGTCAAATATGCTTATAAGTTCACATAGATCATAAATAATTTTGAAATTATTTTCCTTTTCGGAGGTGATGTATATGTTATGAATATGGTGACTGGTTTTTAAACGAATCGGAAATTATAGCTAACTATACTTTAAGGTACGCAATAAGAGCATCGCATAGTAAATCGGGGCGAGAATCTTTCGTGATCCTCGCGTAGCCAATCGGGGCCGAGACCCTTTCGAGAGCCTCACGTTTTTAATCGGATAGAGAACGAGAAAATAAAATCGGAATTTAAGAGCATGAACACGGTATTCGAATTCGGGAAGACTCAGAGAAAACCCCTTCGCTTGGGATGAAAGAGTATGGAACAAGGTATTCAAATTCGGGAAGACTTGAAGAAAACCCCCATGCTTGGAATGCAAGAGCATGGAACAAGGTATTATAATCCGGGAAGACTCGGAGAAAACCACAGTCTTGGAATGCAAGAGCATTGAACCAGGTATGATAATTTGGGAAGACTCGGAGAAAACCACATGCTTGGAATGCAAGTGCATGGAACAAGGTATTCGAGTTCGGGAAGACTCTGAGAACACCCCCATTCTTGGAATGCAACCGCATGGAACAATGTATTCTAATTCGGTAAGACAAGGATATAGTTTCCTGGCTTTTAATGCAAGATAATGGAAAACGGTATTTGAATTCGTTAAGTCTCGGAGAAAACCCCTCGTTTGGAATGCAAGAGCATGGAACAAGGTTTTCGTATTCGTGAAGACTTGGAGAAAACCCCCTCGCTTGGAATGCAACATCATGAAGTATGGGAACAAGATGGCCGATTCTGGTATTGAATTATAGTGCGTGAATATCACTTCTCACTCCTTACTCCTCATTTGGCCAAAAAGGAATCACTTAGCCACATTGTGGACTTATGAGCAATGTCAGCCGGATTGTGATGGACATATTTTTGAGGGAAATTCGGGAAATTTAGATGGAAAAAAGGGAAAAAGGACGTCATCCATGATGGCTGCGGCTCGTCCCCTCGTCCCACCCCAGGCGCCCCTGTGATACAATTATTTATTTCTAACTACTTGCTTCTATCATTCTAGTATTTGATGTGTAAGATCGCAGTTGCCGAAGGCGCTTTATTTGTTAGCGGCCAAAATAAAATGTGTTACCTTCGAAACACGAGCTTCAAACCATGTGAAAGCTATCAGTATGTGTTCCTTTTCAGACGTAAGTCTGACTAATTAGGGTATGTAATAAACTTCATAGTTTTGTCATCCGGCATAAAGCAAAGGCACTAACAGGCTGACGAGAATACATCAATCAGGAAACGAAGTACAAAGCCGCAGGATTCGAGTCTTTGCTCCCATAATTTCCCCTCGTTTACCAGTTACAAATTCAGGAAGTGATCTTCTTGACCACATTATGTTATCGCATATTGCAGCTGAAATCTCGTAGACTAAGATTTGCTAGGTGCATATGTCAGAATAGTACACTAAATATACTTTATTTGCTGCAGTACATGTTTTGTTACAGCAAAAATTATTGCTAAATGTGAAATTTAATAAGTTTATATTCAATACTTAAAGCATCTCGATTCCCTCGTAGGAAAAAGCTACACCTCTTAAAGCAAATCATTAGGACTCTATTACTTTATGTCTGTGAAATATGGGGTTACGCAGCCCCAACACATATACAGAAAGTACAGATAACACAAAATAAATTCCTTCGAGCAATAGCATATGAGGTATGGTATACCAGCAATGAAACAATACATGAAATAAAAAAAGTGGACTTTATTAAAGAAATTGTAATTTATAGGAAAAAAACCACTATTAAAATATCAGTGATCATCATAAACCCCTTATAAACTAAATAACTAAATACGACCTACTAAAGAAACGGAAATATAAAAAACCGCGATTATCTTAACATCTTAGCCCTGATTTCAATCCTAATGCTGCATAAATGCCGTACGTTGGCATTCCCACTAAAAATGTTACATTAATGGTGTAAATAAAATATACAACATAACATATCCATTACCTCATCCCCCGAGTGCGCAGGTGTATAATTGACTCGCTTTAGAGTTCTCTTCCTGTGTATTACGGTTGACATCATCGCCAACAGTGTAGAATAATATCATATGGATAGCTAACTACCAGTTCCGGTGAGCTACATGCTGTTGGGCTACACTGCTACAACACAACATGCATTACTGTAAACAGTTTAATCAAGGAACCTGGGGGAGGGGGGGGGGACTTTCTTCAGGCGCCCGAACTCACTCCCGAGTACGCAGGTGAATGATCGACTCGCTTTAGAGTTCCCTGGCTGCGAACTAGAGAGACATCACCCCTGGCCTTGTGCGTTAAGCCCGTCTGGATAGCTTCGCGGGTCAGGAGCCGCATAATTACTCAAACAGTTAGAATACCTACTTTATAAAACGAGATTCAACAGAGATTTTTAATTCCAACCACATTTACACTACTCTCGGGCCAGCAGAATTCTCCGATCGGTCCGGGACAACATTTCTGTACGTTTAATTAAACTACGCAGACTAAGGCATTTATAGTGCAGTTCACAAGAAACAACGGAGCCGAGCGGAGCACCCCGGGTCTTCCAAAAACACAAGGCGGTCACAATTAACACTTACTAACACTCTAAACACTCTCATACACATTCATGAGTATTCCTAGATTAATTCTAAAAGAAATTCACAGGCAATAAAATAAATAAAGTAATTCATCGCATCTCCTGAGCGGCCGGAGTTTTCCGGTCGGTCCGACACACCCGCCCTGTCAAGGCAGCTCATGTGACGAGCCGAGCTACTGTGGGATGAACATCGTGCTCGTGGATGCTCTCTCTCCGGGATCTGCCCGCCC
Source organism: Clitarchus hookeri (assembly GCA_002778355.1). Classification (NCBI taxonomy): domain Eukaryota; kingdom Metazoa; phylum Arthropoda; class Insecta; order Phasmatodea; family Phasmatidae; genus Clitarchus; species Clitarchus hookeri. The sequence continues at coordinate 227,500 of NQII01000009.1, forward strand.
CTTGGGACCAACGAAGGCAAGAACTACGGCAGCTTGGGGGCGGCAACTATTCCGCAACTCGTCGCGTCCCCAGGTGGCGGATAGGGGATCCCCAGGCTCTGAGGTGGCTGGGAATACTCGAATACCAGCCCGCGGAACAACTGGCTGGTGCGAAATCGCCGTCGTCGTGGACGTCGGGGACCTGGGTAGCTCAGTATGAAATGGCGAAGCGCATCGTGCAGGAGGCAGCTCAACGATCAAGGCGGGGAGGGGGATCTCGAGGTGCCAAGGGCGAAGTGTAGCGAACCTCACTGCTGGATTCCGTGGGCTGCTGACTGCGGATGCGTGAGGAATGGAATTGAATGCGTCGGACCTCGGAAATTTCCTGCCATCATCCTTCACTCCTGGGCCAGCTGATTCGCCACCATGCCTTGTAGGTCCCGGATTTCACGCCGAGCCATAACTCACCCCGACCAACGGAATAATTCGATGGACGGTGAGGGGGTGGCACCTCGCGCAATTGCTCGCTGCCTTCACCCACGGCGTGGAGATCCTGATGTCACCGCGGAAGAGCGAAGATGGAGTAGGTGCCATGACTGAGCTGCCCAGTTTTCCGACGCACTCGACGAGAAGCAGGGGGGCCCTGCATTCAATAGCTGCTGTCAATGTGATTGTGTTGGTTAGCCTGCACAGAAATATTGTCAACAGTTCAACGTCAAGGGCGCTTGCGCCCACAGCACCGCCCCTTCTCTTGAAGATTTTGAACTTCATATTAAAGGGCATGGAATACTGACCTGCCACCTCCTGTATTATTTTCAGTAGTGCGTGAATAAATTGTGAACTTCTTTCCTATCGTGAGGGTTTTGACGGTGCTTATGCCGGTTTTACTCTCCCCCTTCTTAGCTATAGTCTCAACTATAGGTACACTTATCGATGCAGTTCATGGCCCCAATCGCGGCCATGGCTGCCTTAATCCCTCGCTGCCGCGATGCACGCCTCCTTTGCATGAATCCTCTTCCTTGTAGGCTTATGGGGCCTAGCCCTGAGACGCAATAAAATTCCGTCCCTACCTCTGACGTACACTTAATACTTAGCAATAGGGCAGTTAAAAAAAATCACTAATCGCAGCTCATGTGGGTGCACTGGCAGACAGTTTCGCCGCAATCTGTCGTCAGAAATCCAGACCAAGACACACACATGAGAGGTCAGGACTGGGTTGGGGGTATTAGTTTTAAGTTATTTTTAGATTAAAAAAATCTTACAAAAAGTATCAAAATTAAAAACATGATACAACATTTTTTGAAAATTTCGAAAACAAAAGAAAAATAAAAAATATTCATAGACATAAGGAAAAATTTGAAAATATTTCAAAATAATTTTAAAATAATAGATTTAAAGCAGCAAGGCCGGTTTTTAAGTTTTAAAGACAATCTACAAATGATTCCCTTCGGGAGACTGATGTAGGTACGATATTTATTTCAGGTTACCCTAATTTTGACCGCAACAGTCCTGGTATATAATGTGCCATAAAAGTTTACTTATTTCTTACAACTTTATTCACAAACGCCACACAATGAAATGACCGGAGAATAAGAGTGAGGCCGGACCCTGACTTGCAGTGCCGTAAGGGCTGATGAGCCAAGCTGGGTTGTCGATGAGCAGCGACTCGGGTTGTAGGAACTGGCCGACACAATGCGCGCGAGTTGAACTTGCCACTTGCAAACAACACTACAACATGTTCTACAGACATCGCGAAACTACAACACGCCAGTCGGGAGACGGGTGGGGAGCTTCAGTCCCTCGTCGATAACACCTACACGTAAATTTGCTAAGGCTGCAACAGCGGTCAACCACTATAAATACGGGCCCGTAGCCCAACTTAAACATAAACACGCCAGCCCGCCACCGACTCAGTGATTAGACCCAAGTCTGCCAGGCTGCAACTAGATGTACAAACCCACATAGGGAGTTATGGGAACTTCGGTTCCTGATCTCGTGACAGCACGGCCTTCCGGGGCATATGAAAGATCGGCAGTGGCGAACCGAGTTATGGGCGCCATTATGGCACCCGGATATTGCCCTCTCTACATCATGGTACGTACCGCAATGTGGTTAGTACTAAACACTTTTGCTACGTTAAGGTTTAGTTTACTCAGATTGGGAAGCCAAATGCTTTTAGTTTGGCAACTAGTAATTTTCGCCGCCTTGTTGCACAGGTGTCGCAGGTGAACCGGATTGTTCCGTTTTGTAGGTAATTAAATGAGATGATTGCAACTTTCATTAAATAAATATATTTAAGTAAAATGTTCCAATTTGTATTGTGTTAGAACCTGCATAAAGAATAAACTCTGTTCTTATCTATTGAGTGGAAATATTACGAAATATGTCCACGTGTTGTTTAATATTCTGTCGTAAGTCTGGGGTTAGCAAAACTTTGGCTTGTACATTAATTTATTTAAATACGACACCTAAATATAACAATAAATATTGTGAAACGATAAAGAAACATTTTTTTAAGTCATCCCTGCCGGGTTTCCTAAAGGCAGAGAAGCAAACCACAACGTTTCTTGCAATGAAGGATATATTTATTTTGCACTTAAATTCGTAACTTATTCCATCTAATTAAGCTTGTTTGTGAATACTCAATGCCAAACACAGTTGTATTTTTACTGTCTTCTCTTATAAACACCATTAGAAGACGTGAATAATAGCTACGAAATAAAGTTAATACTTATAATGTTGACTAGGGCAAGTATATATCACAATTTTAGCCAAATACGAACTTCTTCCCACAAACAAATATAACTTCTCCATTTAACGCCAGTTCAAAAGCGACTGCTTTGGAACACCAGCCCACCTTTTGGCAAAAGTGTTCCCAATAGCCAACTCTCCTATAAGAAATTTCGTTTTATTACCCACCTGAGTACACAGTAAAAATGTTAATGCCGTGCCAACAGCACTAATGTTACAACAACAGTTTTTATTTTTGTTATCTGTACGCAGTCAGTAATTAATGTTACTGTTAATGTAATATACTGTTCAGCTATTAATGTTAATGTAACATTATCTACGATTATAACATTACTATCATACTGTAATGTAAACATTAAGGTGGTGTTTATGTGTCACCATACAAAAATTTTGTGTTGAATTAATGTTTATATTTGTTAGAAATATTCTTGTATTTTATCTGTTTTTAAGTAATATTCCCAAGGTAAATAAAATTAAGTACGATTATTTTGTGGCAAAAATAAATATCATCAACAAAGAAAATTAATGACTGGGAAGCGAATCGAAACTGCGCCTTGTGTGCACAAAATTCTCAGGGTTACGAAACCTAACGTCCTACACATTTTTTTTATTAAAAGGTGGCTTTATTGACATGTTTACCCATACATTCGCCGTAGGACATGGCGTGAGTAACGTTTGACAGCGTTTGTTTTTGACGGTTGACGAGCTCAAGTTAGACCGGCTTGATGACATATCCACAGTTCACATGTGCGTGACATTAGAGCTGAAACTCTGCCGCGGAGGAACTGAAGCGCGAACTCCCAACCCTCCAAATACAAGTCGGCCACTCTGCCCCTGAGCTATGAGGTACCAACTATCCTATTTCAACACGTGCAAGTACGCTTAGTATTGTGTGTATTATTATAACAAGAAACTACGATTATGTTTCGTTGTGTGGAAATACTTCATGCTCTGGAAACATATGCATATTTGGCACACGTAAATTGCTTTGCAATTGATTTGAGAGATGGTCTAGGCTACATTTAGTTGTCAAACTATGCTTGAAAATTTTAATACTGTGGTTTCATTTTCCGAGGTTTTCGCTGTTCACTGGTATCCGCCATTTTACAACGTCAAGTCAGTGTAAACATATGTTGGTTGGACATTACTTTAATGTCACAGTAAAACTAAATATTTTTTCTTCCTGTTATTTTTTTAGCGTAATACAACATTTGGTTACGATAGCATTACTTAGAGCCTCTTTTAATTTAAAAATTTTAGCAGTATATTTACTTAATAGTAAAATTAGTCTTCGTAAATGGTTAGCAACATTGTTTATTTCACTACAACATAAACGTTTAAAAAAATGCCTTAACACAATTTTTTTTGTAATAACATGAGACTTTTTCTGTGTGGAATAAACATTGGCTACGTGTTCATTGTCTCGGAAACTCAGCGATAGTTGTCAGAGACGTGATCAAAACACTGGGTAGTCGTTAGCTCGTTGTTGGCTCGTCTTTATCTCGTAAACGGCTGCCTGCTGTGGTCGTGCTAATGGCCTATCGGTCTCCTTCCAAGGTGATCCGTGTATCGACTCCCGGCAGCGCCACATCCCGGGTGCGGCAAAAATGGCAGACGTTTTCGTCAGACAGCGGTTTTGTCTAGGAGTAACTATGCATTTAATTGCCGATCAGTCCTGGATACTCGTTACTTTACGTTAACTAGAATTAGAAAAATGTTAACTTGCACAGTTACTTTATTCAAATTTGACCACTAAACCAACTAAAAAATGTAGTGAAGTTGTTAATATATAATTTTTATGGCTTCCGTGCACAATTTTCTTAAGGGAAAGGAGAAAAATACAGAGTTCTTTTTGATAACGGCTGAATTTATTTTGAACGTAAATGCGTAACGTTTTTCTATTAAAATAAGCTTGCTTATAAACACTCAGTGACAAACAGAGTTGTATATTTACTGCTTGCTCATGTAAACACCATTGGAGGGAATGAATGATAGTTACGAAATGAAGTTAATACTTAAAATCTTAGCTACGGCGAGTACATATCACAAACACTAGATAAACACGAACTTAAACACACTTATAAATGTAATGTCTCCATTTACCGCCAGAGTAAGAAGCGACATCTTTGGAATACCAGCGCAACTTACGGCGGAAATTTTTTACTATGCCAAACTCTCCCATAACACATTTCATTTTGATCCTATCCTGAGTGGAATAAAAGTTAGTTATGCCACATAAACGGAAAATTCAACATTGCGGATGATACCAAGTCTTAGCCTAAGAAGGAACACGTTTCGTTATCACCGAAAATAAGATGTATACTCTGGGTTCGGTGATTAGTGATATGAGCCAGTCGTAAAGTAGATCACAAGCACAGTTGACGTGTCAGTTTCCCACAGGGAAGGTCTCTGCGCACCGACCCTTACAGCGTACAGTGCCAGACACATAATGTGAAACGTGTAGACTATTTTATTCACTAGCGCGTCGTCATTGACCTCCCTTCCTGCTGAATCACGCACTCGTGAAGTAAAGTTTCAAAATTTGCGAAAATATAAATCTAGCTATTTGCTCTACTCGGCAGTTCAGACATGAAATCGGAATTTTCGACGTAAAATTCGGCCTAATAGAGCATAACATAAACTTTGGAATTTCAATAGACTATGTTAACGCATTATCATAACCGCCATATAACACGTAATAAATCAAAACGCAGAAACCATTAACCCACTGGAAAAGTGTTAAATTTATATAGTCAGAAATGGTTGGCAATTACAATGAAGTTGAAGTTGCGGGCACGGAAACGAAGAATTTCTCATTAATAAATAAAGTCAAACTTTAAGGTAAAGGCTGTTCACGGTAAAGTGAGCACTTTTGAAATCAACCTTTGGAAAAGTTCAATGCCCCTACCTGCGTATATTTTAACGGGAACACTGACTGGCATGCGCCCTGTAAAGTTGGCGACGACTGAGGGAAAGTAGTTTCATGCATTAGCATTGAATTAAAAATATTAGGTACACATTTGTTAATGGTAAAATTATTTATTTTACTCTACGCTTTTTAATTCTTATAAGTGTAAAAATTTGTATTTTTGTCAGATATTTACTTAGCTAAAATTTTCACTTTTTCACTTGTCTGATGCGTGAATAAAGTGATAAGGTCTATGACAATGTTAATTGTGCATATGGTGGAAGAATACGCTATGTGCATACAAGTAGATCTTAAGCAGGGCTTCCGAAAGTGCTCGGATTACAGTGTACCGCCTTTAGAAGGAGAGTGCCTTCCAATGGAGCTCTGAACGCATCTGTACATCAGAACTTACTAAAAAGTAGAAACCTTACAAGGAAAGTGTCAGAAAAGTACGATTTACGTTGGACATGAAAAAGGAATGCATATATTTTGTATCACTGAAAATGTTTTTGCTAGAATTCACTTATTTAAATATTTTCAGAAGTCAATAATTAATCCTATTTTCAATAAACATTTAGAGCATATTTAAATTATGGATACTTCAGAAAGATAATCTCGCAAGAAATCATTCGTGAGGTATGGAATTCATAATAAAAGTAATGATTTTATAATTTAAAAATTTATTACAAATATAAAAAAAACTACACAATTTTATTTTATATCGAGTCCTTTCATTTCTAAATAAATGACATTTGGGGCCAAAATATATGTCCATAAAATCAGTTGTTAAAAATATTTGTTAATGTTACTACCAATTTTTTATTACAAACAACCAGAGTTATTATTATTGCTTTGCTTCAATATGGCTTTTGGTTTCTCAAATGTACTTTCATTCATGAAACATCCAGAATGAGAACACATTTAAATATTAATTAAAATTATACTATCATCAATTTAATATTTAACATTAAAATAAGTACATTAAAGAAAACATTTAACGTTGTTACAAAGTAGTGTGTGCACTCTTCTTTCTTACACAACATTAATCGTACTTTACTCATAATTTTGACAGTATGTGTACAATTTCTTTATAAGTTCTGCATTTCGTAGTCAAGTGCAGTGCTCAATTCGGATCTACTCTCCATCAACCTTACTAAATTGTCTAATGAGGGTTTACGATTCACTCTACTGTTTAAGGTGGCCGCCTGGTTGAAGAAATTTTGCACGTCTGAGGCCTAAAAGCGTGGGAGCGCTAGGGGCGACCGAGACATGCGCATCAACTCTCTTATCGCCTCTACGCGCAAAGCACTGAACTGGCGTGCAGTCTTGCCGTCGATAACGCGCCTCTTTGAGACTTTCAGTGGAGACCCTACATTTTTATGACGTAATAATACAATTAATAATCTGACGCACGTCCCTATTCCTTTTTAATGTCTTATACAGACATGTTCATACTTAAAAATAACCATGAAAACACCCGTTTGAGCCATTTTCACTTTCACAAAAACATGCTTTAGAGAGAAATGGAGGATCTGAAAAACGTATACAGACGCGTAACGTTTCTTAAATGCTATTGGTAAGCAGACTTTACTCAGAAACCTTTGACGGTTTTTTAATAAAACGTTTTCCGCTTTAGGTCTGCACACCGTTCGGCGGCCTACCCAGGCGGCCACCTTAAGACGTTCTCCTACCTGACACTTGAAATGCATTACAGTCTCTTTGAAAAATGCGTTTTTTGTCAAAACTATTAAACGTGCCCCCAATGTGTACACCTACTAAAAGAAAGTACTTACATTACAAGCAATTACGGAATGGTATTTTCAAGAAAACACACACATTGGAAACATTATTTTCAAGCCATCCGTCATAGGTTAAAACGGCTTTTTCAGACTGCTGTATCTCAAAATATATGGACAGGATACATACAAAAATACGGAAGTGGTATGCATTGGCGTTTGCTACAGAGTCGCGTCCAATAGGCCGAATATTATACGGTCGTCGCTTAAGAGGAGTCCACGGTGACACGTCTTCTGTGAAATCGTTGTTTGCGCGTATTCGCGTCATCTCGGTAAACAAATTATCTGGAAATACGACTTTATGCCAACAAAGCTAACAATTATCTATGCCTCTATGTTTTTACTATTATCATATTAAGTATATTCATGGAGAAAACAATTCGTGAAAATAGTCAAATATCGCATTTTGAAAGCGCGCCTAAGCAGTTTCCTTATGCGGCAAGTGAACAGAATAAACATACGGGCGTTGTTCAATCTGTGGGCTTTCATTGCGTGTAATGAAAAATCCCATTGTTACATATCTAATTTGTACGGTAAAGGACCACGACGGAAACACTGCACACCTTGTGCGTAGGAGCGACGACGAACTAGGCGTTCGTGTTAGTGTCGCCCGTATCGCTGCCTCACCTCTTGACCTTGGACGCGCAGCCATGGACTTCCCTTAACGTAACGTTCAGGCGATTCGCCGACGGGAAGACTGCGTGCCAGTTGAGCAGCTTGCGCGTAGAGGCGATACTGATTTATATACGCTTGTCGGAGTCGCCCGTAGCACTTGATCAATTCTTGCCTCACTCAAACATACCACTATCTAGGCGACCGCCTTTACCCTTGCTCATTTTCAAGCCCACACCAGAAAGTGTCTCTTCGTAAGTGAGACGAGCCATGACGGTCTCCTTTCCGTAATAAACAATTCACAAGTTCTTAATTGTTAACCCTTTTAACACTTCGCGAATTTAAGAACCAAAGTCATTGCTCCTAAAAGGCTAGAAGTATCTATAATGAGCTTGTAGAGAGCTGAAAATTTAATTGCATGCTGTATTTTCCTCTCGCCCCGCCTTTATCTCACTTGTCAGTCAGCTGAGAAATCACCAGGTCTACCGACAAATCCTCGTTAATATCCCGTTGTGATCGAGGGTGTGGTTATCTTCACGTCCATCTATAACACTAGAGATACTAATGAGTAGTATTTACCAGTTCATCATGCCCAGTCACGTACTTTATTTTCAAGGGGGGTTTTTTTTCGGTGGCACGGTCATTTTTCAAGGACATATTTTACAGTGTATAACCCTGGCTTGCAGAATAAAGGGTAGAATGAAATTGATGTGTAAACCATATTTTATAAGCGAATGAATTTTAACGCATTATTTCTGGTGTGGCGTCCTGACATTGTGTTACAATGTGTAGACAAAGATTTCGGTAGAGTGCCACCCATTGCGAGTTCTGCAGAACAAACGTATACCAAACTATTGTAGGGCGGGAAACTGGCAAAAATATCCGTGTGTAGTAAGTGCGGTTCACAAGGAACATTTAGAAATAATTATTTGATCTCAGTGATCAAAAAAATTACAATCTATTGACTAACATTGCTCCACAGATTGATAATATGGATGAATGTCTATTTACTCTATCTAGCATTGCCTTTCCCTTTCAGTTAGTATGTATCGAACGAAAAGTCCCGTTATTCCATAAATATTTCATTTCGCAGAGATATGTTTAACTATTTTATAACATTTATATTTAAATTAGTAGGTAGATAATGCATGTTCAAAGACAGCATAATGCGTGGGAGCAAGGGAGCCAGAAGCTTGGTAAGAAAACAGTAAACAACATGATCTTGCATGCTACTTCTATGGCGGCCATATTGGCAGCCAGATCTAAAACAACCTACTCTCTCATTCCACTGCGAAGGTGGCGATTTTGTTTTCAAAATTTCCCAAAATTGTATTTTTCAAAATATTTTCAAATGTTTTTTTTATTTTCAATATATTTTCAAAAGTTTCAAATTATTTTTCAAAAGTTTCTAGAAAGTTCCATGATGTTGCGCAACATAGCCTCAGGCTGGCTCCCTAAGACAACGCCCAGACTTTATGAAATAGCCTCAGACAGCACCTTAACACAAAGCCCCCTCCCCATTAAATCGCCCGAGGTGCGGAGTTCAAATAACCTGAGGCTACGGGACTTTGCGAGTTTTTTTGTTATTTAAACGGGGATTGCGGTGATGCAGTGGATAAACGACATGTTAAGTTTCATGCTTTCGCATTCCATAGCGAGGGGTGCCACGGTGGCAGAGTGTATAGTCACAGCCTCTGGCACCATACAGCAATGCCCACCACGATGCCATGACATAGCCTCGGGCTACAGGACGTCGCAGTGACGTAGTGCAGAGAATAATCGCATCTTGGGGGCCGCAGTGATGCAGTGGATAGACATAATATTAAAGTTCATGCACTCGCATTCAATAGCTAGGGGTGCCGCAGTGGTGGAGTGGATAGACACAGCCTGAGTCATGATCCTACAGAAACGCCCACCACGAACTCATGACAGCCCCAGGCTACAGGGGGTCGCGGTGACCAAGTGGATAGACAACTCACTTCCCAGGAGCCATGACATAGCCCCAGTCTACAGGTTGTCGCAGTGGTGTAGTGGATAGATGCCTTGCATCTTAGAGGCCGTGATGGTGGGTGGATAGGGGTCTCCTTCCTTGGTGGGCCGCAGTGGTAAGGTGGATAGACAACTCGTTTCGTGGGGGGCCGCAGTGGAGCGGGAAGATAGACATAGCCTCAGGCAGGGGCTCCATGTCGACGCCACCTTACTTCATGACAAAGCCTTAGGCATCGCGTAATTTTCGGAAAATACACCTTGAAATTTATTTTTAACGTCAACACTTCATTGCCCTAGGCGATGCGTGATATTTCGAAACGTACTGAAAGAGTTCCATAGCTACTGTGAGGGTGCGGTGGTGCGGTAGATAGACGACACACTGCCCCAGGCAGTGCGGGGACTTGTGCTAGCATTTCGATGGATGCCGGGGTGATGCAGTGGATATATGCCATGCTAAACTTCATGTTCTCGCATTCAATAGCGAGGCATGGAGTGAATAGACATAGCCTCAGGAGTGCCCCTACAACGACTCCCGCCAGACTCCATGACATAACCAAGGGCATGACCCCACAATATGGAGGAGTGACTCATTTTGGGGCAATGAAGCATTGAGGGTATTTCTCCGAGTCTACCCAAATCCCTGCCACGGTGCCTTGCCATTTTATTTCATTCCATTGCTCATGACACCACAATATGGAGGTGTGGCTCATTTTTGTGCAATGAGGGATTGAGGGGTTTTCTCAGAGTCTATCCAAATCCCTGCCACAATGCCTCGACTGGTCCCTGCTTCATGCTATTGCATTCCATGTTAGAGGGTTTACTTCGAGTCTTCCCAAATTCGATTATCATTTAATTCCTTCCTACTAGATCGTATGCTTCATGCTCGTGCATTGTGTNCAAATCCCTGCCACGGTGCCTTGCCATTTTATTTCATTCCATTGCTCATGACACCACAATATGGAGGTGTGGCTCATTTTTGTGCAATGAGGGATTGAGGGGTTTTCTCAGAGTCTATCCAAATCCCTGCCACAATGCCTCGACTGGTCCCTGCTTCATGCTATTGCATTCCATGTTAGAGGGTTTTCTTCGAGTCTTCCCAAATTCGATTATCATTTAATTCCTTCCTACTAGATCGTATGCTTCATGCTCGTGCATTGTGTNCTTCGAGTCTTCCCAAATTCGATTATCATTTAATTCCTTCCTACTAGATCGTATGCTTCATGCTCGTGCATTGTGTGGCTCCGTACAGCGACTCCACCTCCCTGAGGGGCCGCGATAGCATGGTGGATAGACGACTCACTTCCTGGGGGCCGTGGTGGTGTGGCAGATAGACAATTCATTTAACACACACTTCCATGCATACGCACGCACACACACAGTTCAACAGCTATGTGGCCAGCCACAATACCCGAACTCGGACGTTCAAGTCTAACTTAAGTATCGCGGTTTAACCAATTTGCATGTAAGTTCAATGGAGATGATGCCACAGACCACCACGCTTCCTGTCCGATCCCAGCACCGTACGGGGGATCATAGCAGGACCGAGTAACTGCGGCAAGACATTTGTGCTTCTCAGCTTTCTGGAGGATCCCATTGGTCTTCGTTTCGAGAACATTTACCTCTACTGAAAATAACTGCAACAGCCAAAGTACTTACGCCTATCACAAATACTACCAATCGTGGACTGACTTCGTAATTTTCTATTTAGTGACAATGACGAGGTTGTGCAGCCAAGTAATGCGTTACCGAACTCTGTGTTTAATTTTAACGATGTAGCATGTGTCAAACAGGCGACAATGCATTAGTATTTCAGCATGGAACTCCATGTAGCAGTGGATTCAATTTACCTATGTCAAACTTATTCACACATCCCTATGTCAAACTTATTCACGCATGCCTTAACAGCTTCTCCATGACAATGCTAATTTACTCGTTACGACTCGCTTATTGGGAGCCGCGGTGGTGTGGGGGATAGATGTCTCGCTTCTTGGAGGCCACGGCGGTGTGGCAGGTAGACGACTCGCTTCTTGGAGGCCGCGATGACGTGGTGGGTAGACGACTCGCTTCTTGGGAGCCGCAGTGGTGGGGCGGATAGACATAGCCTCAGATGTGTACCTAGACAATGCCTCGTCTTCATGACATAACCCGAGGGTACAGGCGGGCTCCCACATCAACAAATGCTTTTCTAAATTTCCCAACACAGCTCTCTACAACGAATCACCATCGCCCCAGGCTGTGCGGTTCTTGCATTCCATTTCGATGTGGGGTTGCAGTGGTGCAGTGGGTAGATGACTCACTTCTTGGGTGTCGCTGTGGTGTGGTGGATATATGACTTACTTCTTGGGGATCGCTGTGGTGCAGTGGATAGACGACTCGCTTCCTGGAGCCGCGGTGGTGTGGAACTTGTTCTAGCATTTCGACGGGGGACGCGGTGGTGCAGTGGATAGACGACATGTCAATCTCAATGTTCTTGCATACCATTATGTCTTTGGAGCTGCGGTGGTGCAGTGGTTAGAATTAACACTGCCTCAGGTGGTGCGGAGGCTTGCTTTTGCATTTCGATGGGTGCCGAGGTGGTACAGTGGGTAGACGACACGTCAAACGTCATGCTTTTGTATCCCACGACTGTGGTGCTTCANGGTGCCGAGGTGGTACAGTGGGTAGACGACACGTCAAACGTCATGCTTTTGTATCCCACGACTGTGGTGCTTCAGTGGATAGACGACTCACCAAATGTCACACTCTAGCATACATAGAAATTGCCCCCAGCAATGAAAATTATTAAATTATGATTTAAGCCCTATGCGATCATTATAAGCATGGTTGACCGTAATTCCCGAACCATGTAAGATATAGGCGACAAGTTTGTAACACATGCATCTCCCCTGGGAACGAAAATTATCACAGGGCCATTTATACCCTAGATATACTTATAAGGATAGTTGGTCGTAATTTCCGACCTGTTGAAGATACTGCTATCAAATTCATAACATATGTATTACCTCCAACAATAAAAATGACTGCATAGACATTTGCGTCCTAAGCATCCATATAATCATAGTAGATTGTAATTTCCGAACAGTTTAAGATACAGCTACCAAAATCGTAACACAGTCATCACCTACTCATAACATGGGCACTATTCGCGACAACGAGAACACTGCAGAACACAAGGATAAAGATACCTAACATTTTACATGAGGCCCTCGAAAGAGTCTCCTCACTGACGAAGCTGTCAGCCTATCATAAGGAACACAAACACACACAAGGATAAAGAGGTCTAACATGTTATGTGGGGCTCGCGAATAATTAGTCATGCAAGATAGACACCACTACTACACGATGTTGCTAAACACATATAAAAATAATTATAAAAAAAATAGTTATATGCATTTAACAACCTATGTATATTGTAGCATATTGCGTGTTCCGAACCGCAGGTGTGTAGTGTCTGAATTTACAAATGTTCATATATTGTTAGTAGAATTTAAGCTTTTTTGATGCAATCCGTAAACATAGATTCAACATAACGTCTTCCAAAGGTCTGGTTTAGGTCAAGGGCACACGACATCATCCCATGTGATGGTTATTATTGTATATGTATATATATGGTTGTAGTCTACACTGATTACCTCAGTTGCTATTCAGACTTCGAAGAGTGAACAGTTCTGTTTTTCTACAATGGAAAATAATCGGGAAAGTTTTTTGTGTTGCTACTGTAAGAAGACATTTTCTAAAAGTTTCCATGCTCGTCGACAAGAGACTGGCTGCCAACAAAATATGAAATGCATTATCTTAAAATGTGAAAAGTGTAAATCATATTTTCGAAGACTCGATAGCTTAAAAAGGCATAGTGCCACAGGCAAAGCTCTCCTTCCTCCACATCTCAATCAGTATTTGCTGAGATTAAAGGAAACTTTTGAAGGGAAGATACCTGCGAAAGAAAAATCCAAACCATCAACATCGTTAAAGTCATCACACCCTACCAAGGAAACAATGGGCGGATCAGTCACCTATCCTAGTCATCCATGTCACTACTGTAACATGACATTTTCATATGCCTACAATGTGAAGAGACATATAAAGCATAAATGTAAGCTAAATCCGCATCGCACAAGCTATCGATGTGATATGTGTCAGGGTGCATTCACTCGTACAGAAAGTTTAAACTTACATATGAAAAAGTGTAAAGATCTTTCTCCTCTTCATACTATTTAACAAATATTGACAGCGTTACAAACTTGTAACGATCATGTTTCTGCTGTACGAAGTATTGGTACACCTACATCACTAACTTCTGACCTTCATGTGAACAAGGAACACAATCCTTCACCAACATGTAGGAAACAATGTTACTATTCTGGTAAGATCTTTAGTAAAAGTAATAACGCATACCGTCATGAGAGATGTAAAATACTGTGTAGTGGTGGAGAGAAGTCGGGTTTATNTTTAGTAAAAGTAATAACGCATACCGTCATGAGAGATGTAAAATACTGTGTAGTGGTGGAGAGAAGTCGGGTTTATTGTTAAAGTGTTTTGCCTCGATTTGAAGCTATAGTGTAAACCTGTCAAGGAACTGTGGAGAAAAAACTTGCAGCTGTGTGGTGGTTTAGCAAACTAGACATGCTAGCTAGCTGAATTGACGATTAAAGAATCCATAAATAAGCTTAAATCCCACTGATGAAATAAGAAGATTTGTGTCAGAAAGCAATTTGTGCTGTTTCTGCAAGAAGCCATTTACTAAGAGCTGTCATGCCCGGTGACATGAAACTGCTTCTTCTATGAACATAAAACAATCTACCTTAACATGTGAACAATGCAAGTCTCAATTTGGACGACGCGATAACTTAAAAAGACATCTTTCAACGTGTGAGGGACACCCTCCTGTGCCAGCTAAGAGATGTAGTGTATTGCATACATCTGAAAAAAAAAACATCAGAAGGTCAGACACCTGCTGCATTGGATACTTGCGTGCTGTCACCATCGACAACAACCGACCTGGGCATGAAGAGTTCTCCACATGCATCAAGATATTCATGTTACTACTGCAGCAAGACCTTTAGTAAAAGTTGCAGTGCTCATCACCATGAGAAATCTGGAAAATGTTTGAGGAAGATGCAATGGGCTTACTATACCACTTGTTGCTATAGGTGTGGTCGTGAATTCTAATGTTATGGAGTAACAGGCGTTCCAGACAGCATGCGACGCGAAATACCGGACCATCAGGTAAAACTATGCCGTGNTAATGTTATGGAGTAACAGGCGTTCCAGACAGCATGCGACGCGAAATACCGGACCATCAGGTAAAACTATGCCGTAAGTCGTATTTCAACCACAGAAAAATGTGAACATATAAAGCACCAACACATGTATCTGTTGTAAACTTACCAAATGAGAATGGATTCATACTGAAAGAATCTGCATTCCGAGGTATTATGAAGACGTGTGTTGCATATTATTCATCAGGTATGGTGGACGATATTTGAACATATCTTAAGCATATGAAACAGAATATTATAGATCAACTTACAGATGAGATGGAAAAGGAAGGCGCAGTAAAATACACTGAGGCGACAAAAGTCAAAGGATACCTCCTAATATTGTGTCGGNTGAGATGGAAAAGGAAGGCGCAGTAAAATACACTGAGGCGACAAAAGTCAAAGGATACCTCCTAATATTGTGTCGGACATCCTTTTGCCCGGCGAAGTGCAGCAACTCGACGTGCCATGGACTCAACAAGTCGTTGGATGTCCCCGGCAGAAATATCGAGCCATGTTGCCTCTATAGATGTCCGTGATTGCGAAAGTGTTGCCGGTGCAGGATTCTGTGCACGAACTGACTTCTCGATTATGTATCATAAATGTTCGATGGGATTCATGTCGGGCAATCTTGGTGGCCAAATCATTCGCTGGAACTGTCCAGAATGTTCTTCTAACCAATCGCGAACAGTTGTGGCCCTGTGACATGCCACATTATAATACATAAAAATTCCATTGTTGTTTGGGTACATGAAGACCATGAATGGCATCAAGTGGTCTCCAAGTAGCTGAAAATAACTCTTCCTGTCAATGATCGGTTCAGTTGGACCAGAGGACCCAGTCCATTACATGTAAAAACAACTTACACCANATAACTCTTCCTGTCAATGATCGGTTCAGTTGGACCAGAGGACCCAGTCCATTACATGTAAAAACAACTTACACCATTATGGAACCACCACCAGCTTGCACAGTTCCTTGTTGACAACTTGGGCCCATGGATTCGTGGGGTCTGCNTACACCATTATGGAACCACCACCAGCTTGCACAGTTCCTTGTTGACAACTTGGGCCCATGGATTCGTGGGGTCTGCGCCACACTTTAACCCTACCATCAGTTCTTACCAACTGAAATCGGGACTCATCTAACCAAGCCACTGTTTTCCAGTCGTCTAGGGTCCAACCGATACGTTCACGAGCCCAGGAGTGGCGCTGCAGGCGATTTCGTGCTGTTAGTAAAGGCATTCGAGTCGGNTCCAACCGATACGTTCACGAGCCCAGGAGTGGCGCTGCAGGCGATTTCGTGCTGTTAGTAAAGGCATTCGAGTCGGTCTTCTGCTGGCATAGCCCAGTACAGCCAAAGTTCGCTGCACTGTCCTAATGGACACCTCCGTCGTACGTCCCACANTCTTCTGCTGGCATAGCCCAGTACAGCCAAAGTTCGCTGCACTGTCCTAATGGACACCTCCGTCGTACGTCCCACATTGATTCCTGGGGTTATTTCACGCAGTGTTGCTTGTCTGTTAACACTGGCCATTTTGCGAACACATCGTTGGTCTTGGTCATTAAGTGCATGCGGTCGGACACTGCGTTGTCCATGGTAGGAGGTAATGCCTGAAATTAGGTATTCTCGGCACACTCTTGACACTGTGGATGTCGGAATGTTGAATTACCTATACATTTCCGAAATGGAATGTCCCATGCATCTATCTCCAACTACCATTCTGCGTTCAAAAACTGTTAATTCCTGTCGTGCGATCCATAATCACGTCAGAAAACTTTTCACATGAATCACTTGACTACAAATGACAGCCCAACCAATGAACTGCCCGATTATACATTTTGTATGCGANAACTTTTCACATGAATCACTTGACTACAAATGACAGCCCAACCAATGAACTGCCCGATTATACATTTTGTATGCGGTACTACTGCCATCTGTATATTTGCGTATTGCTATCCTATGACTTTTATCACCTCTGTGTATAACATATGGTTGTACTGTAAAAATACCAAATCAGAACCGCATGAAGATGATGAATATAGCGAGAGAGCCTTCAAGACCCCGAAAGTACCTCTGTATGTACGTACGAAATTGAAGAAAGCGTTGAAGCTAGTATACAGAAGATTTGTCTCGAGGAAGAAGAATTTATGGAAAAGGGTTCGGGTTGGACATTATNAACTTTTCACATGAATCACTTGACTACAAATGACAGCCCAACCAATGAACTGCCCGATTATACATTTTGTATGCGATACTACTGCCATCTGTATATTTGCATATTGCTATCATATGACTTTTATCACCTCTGTGTATAACATATGGTTGTACTGTAAATATACCAAATCAGAACCGCATGAAGATGATGAATATAGCGAGAGAGCCTTCAAGACCCCGAACGTACCTCTGTATGTATGTACGAAATTGAAGACAGCGTTGAAGCTAGTATACAGAAGATTTGTCTCGAGGAAGAAGAATTTATGGAAAAGGGTTCGGGTTGGACATTATATAAGATACATCAGCTACAGTTGAGAACAAATTTACTTAGGTCACTTGACAAATTGATGTATACTGATTGAGGGCATGCAATAGAGAATGTCCTGTACGACTACCTGCAAAACCTTCACCAAGTGTGAATAAGGAAATGCGAGTGTTGCAGACATTTACTATGAAGAGTGAGAGCTATACAGATCGTCAGAAGATGTGAACAACAAACATGCATTGCTAATATGTAAGGTGAAAAACGAAGTTGCTACAACTATCCAGGACATCGAGAACGCAAGTGTTACCTACAAGTCTGATGATGACGACGATGTGAAATATGTACCGGTTGGGCATTATATATAAAATTTATCAGCTGTAGTACAGAACAAATTTACTTCAGCCAATTGACTAATAGACATATGCTTATTTCTATCTACTCCACTACAGAGAAAATAACAACCTAACTTCGTATTCGACCTAGAGAATAAGGGTATAAATTAGCGCAACCACAAAAATTCACATAGTTGCTAAGCTACCGTGTACAGCAGCACTACTCTGTGAAGGTTGTGTTGTGGAGGAGTCTGCATGGTGGAGGAGTCTACATTATAGTAGATTACACAGAGGGGTGGAGTGTGCAGAGGGGATGAGTCTGCAGAAGGGAGGAGTCTGCAGACGAGAGAAGTCAGCAGAGGGGAGGAGTCCGCAGAAGGGAGAAGTCCGCAGAAGTGAGGAGTCAGCAGAGAGGAGGAGTACGCAGAAGGGAGGAGTCTGCAGAAGTGAGGAGTTCGCAGAAGGGAGGAGTCTGCAGAAGTGAGGAGTCCACAGAAGGGAGGAGTCCGCAGAAGTGAGGAGTCAGCAGAGGGGAGGAGTCCGCAGAAGGTAGGAGTCAGCAGAGGGGAGGAGTCCGCAGAAGGGAGGAGTCCGCAGAAGGGAGGAGTCTGCAGAAGAGAGGAGTCTGCTGAAGAGAGAGGTCTGCAGAAGAGAGGAGTCTGCAGAGAGGAGGTGTCTGCACTGCATAGTAGTACATGTGTTTCAGTTTGCTTATACTTGAAGATGATGAAAAGTGTGGAGAACATGCAATCGATAATGGTCTGTATGCCTACATGCAAAACTTCGCCAATTGTTAAACAATTACATGGAAAACAGTGCAGTTACTGTGGCAAGACCTTCAGTAAAAGATACAATGCACAATCACATGAACAGAGTGAGTGTCAAAAGAAACCTGCCTCCAGAATACTATCTTGTAATATGTGTGGTGCGACATTTGGTAGAAGTGACAATCTAAATGGACATACTGCTATATGTAAAGGTAACACACCTTTGCTTGGCACGAAACAGCAAGCATTGAACTTATTTATGCAAGTCACTACAATGGCTGACCATCATACTGCTTCGGCATGTAAGCTATTGATTATTTCACAGCCCATAATATTATCCGGACGTGCATCAAGTTCCAAAACAATCTGTGAAGAAGAAAATACAACTGTTGCAGACATTTACTATGAAGAGTGAAAACTATACAGATCGTCCAACGATGTGAACAACAGAAATGTATTGCTAACACGTAAGATGAAAAATGAGGATGTTAAAACTATCCAGAACATCGCGCACGAAAGTGTGACTGCTAAGTCCGCTAGAATGATGCGAAATATACATATTCTACTGACGATGATGAAGTAACTGTATCTGCAAAGCAAAAGTGTAAGCACGATGCTGAAGAAGACGACTACGTGAAGTTGAGACAGAATAAACGCAGATTCGAACCAAGTACTCTGCCTCAGGAGTATCTCACAAACTAATCATCACAGAAGAACATAGATGCGGACGTGTATTGTGAACTTTCTGCGAAGAGTGACGTGAGGTCTAGTTACTTATTTTATAAATACCCCAATGACCTGGTGGATAGACTATGTATGCTGGTTGCATTACAGAGAAGTGGATATATTTCTGTCAGCGAAGAGATAAATATGATTATTGATGAACTCAGAGTNTGCTGGTTGCATTACAGAGAAGTGGATATATTTCTGTCAGCGAAGAGATAAATATGATTATTGATGAACTCAGAGTTAATGACGATATCGAATGATACATTATATATGTTCACCACTCTTCTCGCCAACATCTAGAGAGAGAGAGAGAGAGAGAAAAAATATGGGAACAATATATATGAATATATATTACTTTATGTCTTTGTTTTAATTGGAAAAAAATTGTGTGTGTTTTGTGACAATATATATTTACATGTATTATTTATGTTTTAATTGGAAAAAATTGTATATATATTTTGTGACAATATATATGTGTATATTACTTCTGACTCTGTTGTATTCTTTTTCTGTTGGTGGAGACGAGATGTAAAACATACTTACCTAAAACTAACATATCAGTATAGAAAAGGTACTACCATAATATAAAAAAACATTACACACAATCCATTTGGAATCGACGTTACTTGTATATTAAAGGGAAAACACTTAACATGGTTAGCAGTAAGGGACCCCGAAGAGGATATTAAGTTCAATGTCATGACTAGAGAGAAAAAAAACCGAATTCGTCTAAGTCTGAAAGAGAATTGTTAGNAGAGGATATTAAGTTCAATGTCATGACTAGAGAGAAAAAAAACCGAATTCGTCTAAGTCTGAAAGAGAATTGTTATTTTTTTTGTATAGTGTCAAAGCTTGAACTCAGTTCCTTATCGATGGGAATGCTTCAGTAATACACACAGATGGTCTCAACATCTTCGATTCTCCAATCGGCTGCTAGAGTGGACGACCAGGGTCTGCTAGGGTCGCTATAGCCTTCAGCCATCTATGTTTCCCCTACCACCTGTCAGGGGAGATGTCAACATCGTTTGCGTTACCGATGTCTCGTGCTAGGAGCACTCGTGTCGACACACACATGACTGAATTCCGTCGTGCAGAATGCAGAACACNTTACCGATGTCTCGTGCTAGGAGCACTCGTGTCGACACACACATGACTGAATTCCGTCGTGCAGAATGCAGAACACTCACATATGCATGTAGTATATACGTACAGATGCAAGACAGATACTCGCAACAATAGAAACCATGTCACCAAGAGTTAAAAAAACTTATATTATGTTTATTAAAAAAACAATCATGCTCTGCGACGATGTCCCAATGGGCCCCTACCTCATGCTCTTGCAATCCAAGTGTGAGTAGACCCTGTGACGACCACCTGATGAAATGCGAGAGCATGAAATTTGCATATTGGCTGACAAAATGGCCGCCGAAAACATTTTTCTTGCTAATGTTCTTTTAAATTTGACTTTTACCTTTGAAGACCATCATAGAATGATCGATAAAAANAAAACATTTTTCTTGCTAATGTTCTTTTAAATTTGACTTTTACCTTTGAAGACCATCATAGAATGATCGATAAAAAATGTATTTGACCTTGACCACTACCTTCGATACATTTTGTATTGACCTTGACCTTGACCTTTGATAACCACCATGGTAGGCTCGAGGAAAATATGAATTTGACCTTGACCTTGGCCTTGANACCTTGACCTTGACCTTTGATAACCACCATGGTAGGCTCGAGGAAAATATGAATTTGACCTTGACCTTGGCCTTGACCTACACCTACAAAAAATCACAAATATCCGAAGAACTTCGGGGTTGAAGACGGGAGCATGAAGCAGGTACCAGTCGAGGCATTGTGGCAGGGATTCGGGTTGACTCGAAGAAAACCCGTTAATTCCTAATTGCCCAAAAAGGAGTCACTGCTCCATATTGTGGGGTCATGAGCAATTTCAGCCCACCCCCCACACAGCCCTAGCANTTGCCCAAAAAGGAGTCACTGCTCCATATTGTGGGGTCATGAGCAATTTCAGCCCACCCCCCACACAGCCCTAGCATTGAATGCAAGAACATGAGGCAGGGACAAGGCGGGGATGTTGTGACAGCGATTTGAGAAGACTCGGACAAACCCCCTATCACGGAATGCAAGAGCATGAAGTAGAGCCCAGTCGAGGCCCCATGGCAGGGATTTGGGTAGACTTGAAGAAAACCCCTCAATCCCTCATTGCCCAAAAAGGAATCACTCCTCCATATTGTGGGGACATGCCCGAGCCTATGTCATGGAGTCGTGGCGGGCGTCGTTGTAGGGACACTCCTGAGGCTATGTCTATCCACTCCACCACTCGCTATTGAATGCGAGAGCGTGAAGTTTAGCATGGCGTCTATCTAATGCATCATCGCGACCTCCGTCGAAATGCTAGTAGAAGTACCCGCACCGTGTGGGACAGTGTGTCGTCTATCTACTGCAACACCGCAGCCCCATAGTCGCTATGGAACTCTTTCAGTATGTTTCGAAATAACACGTATCGCCTGGGGCAATGAAGTGTTGACGTTAAAAAGGAATTTCAAAGTGTATTTTCTGAAAATCACGCGATGCCTAAGGCTGTGTCACGAAGTAAGGTGGCATCGACGTAGGGAGCCCCTGCCTGAGTTTATGTCTATCCGCCGCTCCACTGCGGCCCCCCACGAAACGAGATGTCTATCCACCTCACCACCGCGGCCCCCCAAGAAGCGAGATGTCTATTCACCCACCACTGCTGTCTCTAAGAAGCAAGGAATTTGTCCAATACACCACTGCGATGTCCTGTAGCCTGAGGCTATGTCATGGCTCCTGAGAAGTGAGTTGTATATCCGCTACAATTCCACGACAGCCTGTAGCCTTTGACTATGTCATGGCATCGTGGCGGGCGTTGCTGTAGGGAGATGCCTGATCCTGCGTCTATCCACTCCACCACCGCAGCACTCCTCACTAATGAATGCGAGGGAACGAACTTTAACATTATGTCTCTCCACCTCATCACCGCGGCCCCCAAGAAGCGAGTAGTCTATCCGCTACGTCACCGCTACATCCTGTAGCCCGAGGCTATGTCTTGGCATCGTGGTGGGCATTGCTGTAGAGAGATGTCTGAGGCTGCGTCTATCCACTCCACCACCGCGGCACCCCTCGCTATGGAATGCGAGAGCATGAAATTCAACATGTCTTCTATCCACTGCACCAACATGGACCCGTCGAAATGACAAAAAAACTCGGAAAGTCCCGTAGCCTCAGACTATTTGAAATCGGCACCTCAGGTGATTTAATGGGGAGGGGGCTTTGTAATAGGAAGCTGCCTGAGGCTATTTCATAAAGTCTGGGCGTTGTCTTAGAGAGCCAGCCTGAGGCTGTGTTGCGCAACATCGTGAAATTTTCAAGGAACTTTTGAAAAAAATTTGAGACTTTTGATAATATTTTGAAAATTTAGAGAAAAAAAAAACATTTTCATATATTTCGAAAAAATACAGTTTTGGAAAATTTCAAAACAAAATGGCCACTGTTGAAGTTGAACGATATATCAGGTGGTTTTCGTACTGGCTGCCAAGATCGCGGCCATAGAAATGGAATGCAAGAGCATGGTACTTATGGTTTTCTTAGCAATCTTCTGGCTCCCTTGCTCCCACACATGATGCTGTCTTTCAACATACATTATCTAACTACTTAAATGCTTTGATAATTTTCTTTGGTATATATTATATAGTGATTTTCTTTTTTCGAGGCGGATAATTAAGATCATATTTTATAATTCAGTCTAAACCATAGACTTTCTGGAGATGAGGTGGTTTACTTGTCATAACATTTGCTTCCTACCAAAGCGATCTGGGTTCAGTTCCCGGCTGAGTCACCCAAATTTTCGCATGAGGGGAAAAGTGGCTTAAAACTTAAATCACGTTTAAGTACACAGGCAAATAAACACTTTCAAGGTGGCTGTTGCCGAAGTAAATCAAAGAGCAATAACATAGAAGAATTTCAAGATGATTGCTCTCCAACTGAAACGGTAGAGCATAGGAACCAAAATACACTATGGCTACCGTCCAAGCAACACAATATAACCCGATCAAGAGCGAACTAAAGCTATGTGATTTTTAAAATATAGCGAACTATTATCATGATGAGCGAATAGCGCAAAGACAATTTTCAATCGTCTGCCAGTGTGCTGGTCGTTGGTGTGCCAGAAACCGCTTTTTACTTCTACTGAAATAGTGGTGAGTTTAATAACAACAGTTACTTTTAGATTAGGAATGACATTTTTAAAATTACATTTGAAATTAGAGTTACAGTATTTAAGCTATTTTTGTTGTAAAATTTAGATTTGTTACCTAAAGTGTGTGCTTACGCGCAATGAAAATGTTTCAAGCTATCATATATCGAAAATAGATTTTAAAAATCAACATTTTAGTGTGTAATGTTTAAACCTCGAAAGACGTAAAAAATACTTATTTTAATTGTGTTTATCTGCTTAGCTGAGCGAAAATGTCCGGGACTATACAAATAATAATTATGCGAAAACGTATTTAATTTCAACATTTTTTTAAGAGAATTAAATTAATATTTCATGCAGGTTTCGAAAGATGACGGAAAAACGAAGATAGTAAATACTCACTAGATTAAGAAAAAAGTAACTGCCAATAATTACCTAACTACAGCAAGCGGAGGCAAGCTGATCAGGAAAACGGATACACCGGAAGAGTGAGTGCCCGTCTAACATTGCCGAAAATACATAAGCGCGCCCAAGATCTTCCGAGAAGCGAGAAATATTAGTAACCTCGTTTTTTCATTTATGATATATTGCACTTAGAATCCTTTTATATTACTACGTTTTCGTTAGTGTCATGTGAAAGCTGAAAATTTTATAGGCTTGTGACGATGACAGAACGAGAGTGGTGCGGTTTATTCAAGTCCGTCACTTGACAAGTACGACGAGCCGAATATGCAAACCAGACTCGTATGTAAATTGCCACCTTTATATATACTGAGAACCGAACTGGTTTTTCTAAGCATTTCCAAAGCAAAACTTCAGGTTTATTTCATTAGCTGTTTTGCAGCATGAAACAAACTGCAGCATTAAAAAATATCGCTAATCGCATCACTGAATAAGACTACATTAAAATACTGCTTCTCGTGGTTAAACACGACGCTTAAGTTGGCGGTGTCCTTGAAATGGTGTTTTTATTTGCATCTTTTTATATGTTAGTGTTCAAATTTGAAACTTAAATTCAAACCTTATAATTTCATACAGAACTAATGTACTGAATTTCTGAAACCAGAATGGACTGCTTTTAGCCTGCACTTTCGTATTTTAATATGTAAAGGTACATAACCATTTAATATTCTTTACGGGTACATATAAAACAAAAAATATGGGCAAAATATTGTTCACTTGAAAATATCTTTTTTGATATTCCCGATGCCCTGACAACCCTCGTTTTCAAATTTTTGATCTGAACAGTAATTAAGTTTTAGTTAAACGAAAATAAGTCCAAGGTGGAAGAGATAATACACTATTAAGCAAAAATTAGTCATCACAAATTGTGACTGGAACGTTTTATACCTACTAATTTATGCTAATGTGTACATGGCTTTGAATATTTTCCGTTGCGTGGNAATTGTGACTGGAACGTTTTATACCTACTAATTTATGCTAATGTGTACATGGCTTTGAATATTTTCCGTTGCGTGGGTGGTGTTTTCGCACTAACTTTTTTTAATAAATAGCTCGTTGACGCTGAATTATTGATACTAATCGAAGTATTCATATTTTAGAGACGCCATTGAAATAATCTCGCTATTGGAGAAAGTATCCTTGGTCAAGATGAAGTCGTTACTGTTGTGAAACGTCAACTCGTTCCACATCATGTCCACGGGAAATCCCCAAATTCTGAAACTGTTTCATGCTTTGTTTATGTATGCAAACACACAACCGTGGGAGGGAAATTAGGACGTGCGAAATTGCCAAATCTGTTTCGCAGTCCGACCAGACCAGGCCATAAATGAAGTTGTGGCAGGCGCGCTAGTTGGTTTGCCAGCCGGTGCGGCAGACCTTACAGGAGCTAGCGTGATATATGGCACAGATTAGCATAAGCGTGCGCTGTCACGCTCGTGTCTCGGAGGGAGGTCGAACCGGTTATTGCTCTAGCCGAACCCCAACCATGACTCATAACTGAGAGGTATGGAGTTTGCACCAAGCTGTGATGCTGGAGTCCTATAGCTCCGACGAGCAAGACACCAGATGAAAACGGAAACGAAGACACTGCAAAGTAATTTCCATTGCCACTGCTTAAACTTGCAGCACAGTAGTTCACACCACAATTTACAAGACGCTTATAGAAATAACTAGTTTCAAAGGCGGTGGACAGAGAGGCAATTTCGGAACACATGTTATTGAAAAACAGCGCAGATAAAATCACGATAATGTATAAATGTTAGTTCTATAAATTTANATTTCGGAACACATGTTATTGAAAAACAGCGCAGATAAAATCACGATAATGTATAAATGTTAGTTCTATAAATTTAATACTCCAAGTGGCAAAATAAATTTTTCCTTTGTAAGATGCAAATTTCCACTGTAGGAAATGTTAGTCAAACCATTTCGGTTTATAACGTTGTACACCCTTTTTGCAGTGCCGCATGCGACGAATATAGAAGTANAATGTTAGTCAAACCATTTCGGTTTATAACGTTGTACACCCTTTTTGCAGTGCCGCATGCGACGAATATAGAAGTAGTTTCGAATCCAAACCTGCTGGTCGTGCGAAAGTGTCGCGCTGACGTCAGCAGCGTTTTGTATTTGATGGGCTGTTTGGTTTTAGTTGTCGTGATGGATTTATCGTGTCGTACTTGACAGAGCTGTCTGATTTTGGCATAATTAAGAGGCCTCTTAAAAGGTTTCTGTTCATCGCCAATCTACGGAAACCCCAATGTTTATGCTGAAGTTGCTTTAAAGACAATGGCGAGTGTGTAAGAAACGCACACTGCTATATTATACAAATTATGAATGTGATGTACTCTACTACTTCTCAACCGAATCACTGAACGTGGATTATATTAAATTAAAGGGATTTTATTAGAAGAGTTAATTTGGTATAATTAATAACTAGATATGTACAAATAATAAACACAAACACGCTATACAGAAAATTTATTTGTGAAAAGGAAGTAAAGAGTATTAATTCAGGCCGAGTTTAAGAGCGAGTCAACAAAGATTACTGGTTTGCTGCGTCCCACCACCTGGTGAAAACGTAAGACGAAAATAAAAGACGAATTTGTATGTACCACTTTTCCTTAAAGTGATTGCTAAGAGAGCTATGCTCCTAAAATTCGAGTTTTCAAATATCAGGAACTACTTTAGATTAAGCAACAAATCGGTGAACAGTGTTTTTTAGAAATAAGATCTTACACCTGTGAAAATGTGGTTGTTTATATCAATCCCCTTCATTAGGAACATAGGGGTGCTGATTCGTAACATAAAACAGGGTGACAAACCCTATTTTACTGATGAAGGGAGATTATATTACCAGCCGTATTTTCACAGGTGTAAGATATCCGTTGTACATAACGTTATCCACCGATTTGTTGTTTGGTCTCAAGTTGTTCATAATATTTGTAACGAAAATAATTTCCACATTCGATTTCTGAGGGTGCTTAGCTGACTTTAACGAAAAGTGGTACGTGCAACATCGTCTCATATTTTTGTCAGTAATAACCTGCTGGAGTTTGTCGGTGGTTTCTAGTAACACGATGTATGGGTGACATTTTGGGGGCTATGAGAAAATGATTGGCAACCATCTTCATTGTAATAACAACTTAAAATTTAGTTATTACAATGTGGTTCNGGGGGCTATGAGAAAATGATTGGCAACCATCTTCATTGTAATAACAACTTAAAATTTAGTTATTACAATGTGGTTTTCTTTGCTATATTTGTACGATTAATTCACATAAACTTTTGGTTACATCGGCGATGATAAACAACTATTTCGCAAGTAGTTTTTATATAAATAAATTTCGAATATTCTAANACTTTTGGTTACATCGGCGATGATAAACAACTATTTCGCAAGTAGTTTTTATATAAATAAATTTCGAATATTCTATATGTTATGTAATATTTTACTTTCGAATGTTTTTGTATTTTATTGGCGCGTTTAACACAGAAAAACAGATTTTGCGAGTTTGATATTCAAGCCTTGATTTATTCGTTGCGACCATTTGCTTGCTAGTTTATTTACACTAGAAGATCCACTACACAAACTGTTGGNAAGCCTTGATTTATTCGTTGCGACCATTTGCTTGCTAGTTTATTTACACTAGAAGATCCACTACACAAACTGTTGGATATATACTGTAAAAAATATGAAATTATGTCGATTTTGTTTGCTATGCACTCTTGATTTCCGCCATTCCTTGTGTGTATTTATGACTATCAATTTAGGGATTAAATAATTTGCATAGTTAGAAAAAAAAGTTATATTTTAAAAGTATAATAGCCTTTATAATTGCAGAAATTTACTTAGAAAATTTACACAAGTTAATTAGCAAACTATGAATTATTATCCAAATATTCAAAATCAATAATTCCAAATATTATTCTGGCTAATGTGTTCACCATAATATTTTCGTTATGAAACGTTACGAGATGTGTAATTTAACAATTAAGTGAATTGTATATATTATGATATAACGTCAACTGTGTATATAACGACTAGAAACATCTGTTTAACGTATTTCGCAGTCAAGTTTGAAAAAAATTGTAGGTTCATAATGATATACTTATAAAAAATACCTAAATATCACAATCCACAAAAATCTGTTTACTTACATCTTTGAGATAAAAAGTAGGCAATAACCATTATATATTAAAATTTAAACATATTGGTTCCTATTTCTAGACGCATGTTTAGCAAGTTAGTAAGGAAAGCACGTAATTTAAGATGGAATCACTCAGGTAATAGTCCTTAAACAATCAATGTGAATTGCATGTGAAATATTATTATTTATTATCTGCTTAAATCAGAGTGTTGAGTTCCTGAAAATACTGTATTTTTACGATGCGAAAACGATTAAAATTTGAATTAAAATTTAATCGTTTGGCAAATTCCCATGGTCAAAATATTTCCCGTACATTAATGCCGCATAATCAAAAAATTAAAAAACCTTAAATTAGAATATTTAATTCCGATGTTTATTAAACAAGTAACGCATCCACATTCAGTATAAGATGTTTATAGAAATTGTTTGACCTAGAGTAGTTGAATACAAAATGTAATTAATGAAAAATATGTACATATTCTTCAATTATTTTAAAAATCAGTGAAACTAAGATTTATTTTAAAACAAACGAAGATTATGTTGTTCTGCGGGTTATTAAAAATAATTGTTATTTTGTAAGAAAGTACTTTAGTCATTATCTTTCAATATTTTTGTTATCAACTTATGAAATAAAATATTTATAATTTTAACGTCATGAGTTATTGTTCATTAGTTTGACGTTAGCTGAGTGATAAGGACACGCGCACACCATACGGAATGACCACACACCCACGTACACTTTTATTTGTGCACTGGCAGTTACGGCATTTTAATAGCTGACACTACAGGAGCGCTGCGACAAATAACGTCCTTGGCGGAGTCGATTAGCGCGTTGTGTTCGGGAGGAGTCGTGTCTGGGATCTTTTTTTATTTGGACGTTACTTTTAATTTTATTTGTAAGCCGGTTCACGATTTGCCTTCCGGCGAACGTGGTGGCTTTTTTGTTTTTTTTTTAAGTGCATAAATGTCCTTCCGCGTGATGTAAGTAACAAAGGCTAGCAGCAACATAAACATGCGCCTGGAAGTGCCCCGTTTCGCTACAATCTCCGAGCGAAAGTGCAAACGTCTGTTCAATGTTTGGACGAATCGTACGAAGTACACACCGCCTTTTCAAACAACAGGGAATTGACTTCTAAAAACTCACCAATTTAAGTTTTTGCATGGCCCCTAGAAGTGCCGAAAGTTGTTTAACGTGAAGCAATAAATTTAACGGTAGGGACACGTTTTCTAAGGTCGTTGCAGCACTCGACAATCCCCTCGTGGCTAACCAGCCCAAAAACACTAAAAGTTAATTACTTATTTCTCACCTCTCGATACCTGCGTGCCTTACAGAGATCTATAGCGGCAATTTCAGGGCACATTTTCTGAAATCATTTTCCTCATTCCCAGTTCTAACACACGCTGAAAATTTTCTCCGGAANGTGTCTGGGATCTTTTTTTATTTGGACGTTACTTTTAATTTTATTTGTAAGCCGGTTCACGATTTGCCTTCCGGCAAACGTGGTGGCTTTTTTTTTTTTTTTAAGTGCATAAATGTCCTTCCGCGTGATGTAAGTAACAAAGGCTAGCAGCAACATAAACATGCGCCTGGAAGTGCCCCGTTTCGCTACAATCTCCGAGCGAAAGTGCAAACGTCTGTTCAATGTTTGGACGAATCGTACGAAGTAAACACCGCCTTTTCAAACAAGAGGGAATTGACTTCTAAAAACTCGCCAATTAAAGTTTTTGCATGGCCCCTAGAAGTGCCGAAAGTTGTTTAACGTGAAGCAATAAATTTAACGGTAGGGACACGTTTTCTAAGGTCGTTGCAGCACTCGACAATCCCCTCGTGGCTAACCAGCCCAAAAAACACTAAAAGTTAATTACTTATTTCTCACCTCTCGATACCTGCGTGCCTTACAGAGATCTATAGCAGCAATTTCAGGGCACATTTTCTGAAATCATTTTCCTCATTCCCAGTTCTAACACACGCTGAAAATTTTCTCCGGAANGCAATTTCAGGGCACATTTTCTGAAATCATTTTCCTCATTCCCAGTTCTAACACACGCTGAAAATTTTCTCCGGAATTTTGGGAGGCGTTAAAGGCTGTTGCCTGCAGCGACGTGTGTTGAACTGTTGCAAGGTAGGCTGTGTTTTGCTCTGTGCTGTACGTAATCGTTAACTGGTTTACAAATCGGCCACTTAAAAGAAGTAGTGCATTTGACGTCAAAGCACGTGTGTGAAGGGTGCCTCACCGCACTATCGTGAGTGGCCGCAGTATGTTCAGTTTCTCCCGGCTCCACTCTGGTTACTGTTTCCTGCTGCGTGCGCCGAGTGTGTACAGCACTGAGCAAGCACTAGCTAACCTTGCAACACTTCACCACATGCCACTGGTTGCCTGGTTTGAAAGCAGTGAGAATTTGGTGTAGTAAAATACATGCCAATAAGATTCGGTTTTCTGGTGTTACTGTTAAAGATATACGTATAACTCCCATGACTTTTTTTAACTGAAAAATACGTGCTTCTATGCTATCGAAGCCTTTTGCAACATTAATTAGTAACTTGTTTTCCTGGAATGATAAGAAAATTTAATAATTAAATTTAAAATTACTTAAAAACCAATTATTATATTAGCGTCAATACGGAGCTAGAGAGTATCATTTCTCACACTTGGGGTTTTGTTTCAAGTATATATCTTCAAAATTGGCTTGAAAAACAGAATTGAATTATCATGTATTTCTCTATACCAAATTCTCACTGCTTTGAAACCAGGCAATGTCCTTATGCGCGCTGCTTATTACGGGACCAGCAGAGCGAAAGGACGCCGGTTTTACATGTATAAACGATTTGAGGAGAGTCTCAGCTACCTTTCACAATATCGCTTTCAAACAAAAAGAAACGCTTTGTGTCCTTTGAAGAGAAGACCCATGCTCAAAAAGGCAAGCAGGTGGAAATGATTAACAGTTCGTGTATTGTGTTTTTTGGTAAGCTTCTAGATCTTAATTTACGAGCAGTTTTCAGGGTATAATTTATTCGCGGTATCTTGACACTTTTGGAATCAAACACTTAGAAAAATCACCCCATGTGCGACGTTTTTGGTTTTCTCCTAATTATATCGTGTACCACATGCATTTTATAATTCTGTTAGCATGAATTTATCTTATTTTCAATTAAATTTCATTTACAATTACATTTTATCTGTACATTGAAATGTTTCATTTATAATTTATATTAATAAAGGCAAAGAGAATGTATGCGTTTTGGTAAAGCATAGTAAGAAAGAGCTGGCATGAAAAATATTGTTAAACTGCGAGCGCACCAATACGGTGCCCTTTTTCCGTTGGTGTAGTTTTCTAGACTTAGTTAGGTGCTTGAACTGCCTGGACTACCTGGCGCATGAACTGCGTTTCACTGTGTTTGAAATACGCGTTTTTCCACGAAACTATTGAACGTGTGCCTTATGTGCTGATCTACAAAAGTAACACACACTTCAGACGAGGGCTGTGGAGTACTTTCAAAATGTCAAGCACGTTAGAAACACCATCTCAGGGTACTCGAAAACGGATAAAAACGGATTTTTTTTAAAGCGCTGCATCTCAAAATATACGCATTAGATACATACAAAACTACTCGAGGGCCCTGCACTGAACTTTCTGAAAGACTTTCCACCAATAAAATAATACGGTTACCGCTGAAAGTCACATGGGTACACGCAGTGCAGCGATAACACTGCACGCCTGTTCAGAATCTTGCACTCAGGGGCGATGGCACACTTGATGCCCGTGGCAGTTTCGCCCTTATCACTCCTACGCTTCTCGCACTCAAACGCAGAGAAAAATCTCCCGGTAGGCGGGAGCCTTAAGCTTTGTCTGAATGAGGCGGAAGAATGACCTAACAGAAGGACTATTAAATATTTTAGAAAAAAAAAACCTTTTTGTAAAAATGTGGATGACACTGCGAAATATATTTGCTAGAAGTTGACGTTCGTAGACGGGCGAGGATACACACGTTGACACACACGTGTGCGAAACTCGCACGCCAGTAAACATAAACAAAGCGCGTGCTCACGTCTGGCGACGCCCTTCGCCAGTTGCCAGGCCGCAACACGCCGCACGCAGGTGGAAGAAAGCTCGACGAAGGCCAGCCGACAATTTATGTTTACGGCTTGCAGATCAGGTTTCGATCAACCGGTCTCGGGCAGACCTAGAACGTCGCAACTAACTGACGATGAGATAGCAAGTTTTG